>JALJCO010013221.1:2915000-3068207 GCA_023101725.1 Atherinomorus stipes
GTATCAGTAAATAGAGTCAAAAGTTTTAGGACACCCCTATTTTTTCCAGTTCTTTATGGAAAGATAGGTGGGGTTGTAAGTAATCAAGAAGAGTTGGGAGACTTCTGGGAAATGGCTTGATCAACTTCTTCTGTTGTAGAACAGATTTTTAAATGTTGACTCATTTCTTTGTGCCTGAAAAAGGCCTTTTGAATAATTCTGAAATGTACAGGGAGACCTTAAACCGCCTTAAACTTTTTTTTTTTTTTTTTTTTAACCCTCTGGCAGTTCATCGTTTACCTTGTATCATTATTGGGCTTGAACTGCTTTATTCCCAACAACAAAATAACAAAAAAAAAAAAAAAAAAAAAAAATGGTGAAAGGTAAATAGTGTTTAATATTCTTGACATATGGAGCTCATATATGTGGTTGAAAGCAGTGAATCGTTTCAGATCAGCGGTTTGAACCATCTGAGTTTCTTTTCCAGGCGTCTTCAGGAGAGGGAGAGGATTGGTGAGTTGGGTTGTCCTGAAGTTTGGGGATATTCGCCAAGAGTGAAAGAACCAGAGTAAGTCAAGATTCCCCATCAGTACAGCAACATGTTTATACATTGTTATTTGAGAAGGATTACATTTCTTTTCCACTCTCTTTTATTTACTTAATTTGTTTCAATCAGCTCTGACGAATTCACACCAGTGGAAGATGAGAAAAACAGCAGTTCAGAATCAAGCTCAGAAGGTAAGCAGTCTTTGAGCACATAAAAAGTCCAGACATATTGCACGTAGGCCTTTGTATTTTCACTGAATCTTGTCTTTGATTAACAGAGGAAAAGAAGAAGAAAAAGAAGAAAAAAAAGAAGTCCAAAAAAGAAAGAACAAGAAGCATTCAGAGGACAGTGAGCTAGAATCAGACTCTGATGGTGAGGCGGTTGAGATCAATTACAGTTTTCAGGAACTATTAACAAAGATTCCTTTTTTGAACTAACATGTTTTTATTCAACAGAAGAAGAATTAAAGAAGAAGAAAAAGAAGAAGAAAAGCAAAAAGTAGGCTATAATTTGCAGCTTCTTAGCAGCTTTGCTCACATATAATTGTATTCTGGTGTCACACCAGAATACCAAGCGTCACATTTTTAACAGGTCAAAGAAGTCCAAGAAGAAGAAGGCGAAGAAGAGCCGGAAAGAGTCCAGCGACTCCAGCAGTGAAGAGTCTGAGGAGGAGGAGGAAGATCCCAATGGATTGATGTGGGTGGAGAAAACAAACATGGACGAACACGTAGTCGGCCCTGAAGCTCCGCTCACCCATCTGTCCCAGGACGACAAACCCCTGGAGTGAGTTTCTCCTGTTTTGTTGTTCTTTTGCATATTTATTTACATAAATATGATGTATTTCTCCCAATAACTCCGTATCAGCAGAAATGTCAGGTTCATAAACCCCCAGCTGGAATGAAATTGAATGGAAAAATACAAATTTTCTTTTTGGGCTAGTATTCGATTCTCACCGTCAAACTTTATAATATTGAAAATAATGGTTTGTAGCACTGGATGATGTTTCCTGCCTTCAAACACAGAACCCATGAAATGTTTTATATCCACTGTGGTTTATTTTTACATGTTTGTTTAACAGGAGTATGTTTGTCTTCCTCCAGTTTTGGCCATGCGCTGTTGCCAGGTGAAGGTGCTGCAATGGCAGAGTATGTAAAAGCCGGCAAACGTATCCCCAGAAGAGGAGAAATCGGCCTCACCAGTGATGAGATCGCAAACTTCGAGAAATCTGGCTACGTTATGAGCGGTAGCAGGTATGCTTATATTTAACTTTGGCTTGCTTGCATTCTTAACGCAGCAGATAGAGTAAAGACGATTCTTCTTTTTAAGATAAACTTTCTTTTTTTCCCATGATCAGATAAACATTAATATGAAAGTTTCCCTAAATTGATTGCAGTAACTATGCACACTAACAATTTTACAATATTTAGCTGGAGTTGTTTACACCTGTTTGCCTCATAAATAAGTGTCAAATTTCTTTATTCCCCTAATTGCAAAATTAGCTGGTTCAGGATGGTTTTTTTCAGCTCGTCCATTGTGGATGTTTCTTGTTTCTTGTTATGCAAATATTTTACCATCACCCTGCAGACATCGTCGTATGGAGGCCGTGCGTCTGAGAAAGGAAAACCAGATCTACAGTGCAGATGAAAAGAGAGCGCTTGCATCCTTCAATCAGGAAGAGAGGAGGAAGAGAGAAAGCAAGATCCTGTCCAGCTTCAGGGAAATGGTTTACAGGAAAACCAAAGGCAAAGATGAGAAGTGAACGTTTCAGTTCCTCATGTGCCTCCTGTAACTTTACTGTTTAAGTTCAGATGTGATGTTTTATTTTATTCATCTTCAGTTCCAGTTGTATGTACAGTAAGAGGCTTTTTAACTGTAAAAAGTCATATTGAAAGTATTTAGTAGCTTTGTGTTTTCAGGCTGTTTATTCAGTCCTGTTTTTTTATTTCCTCTTGTAAATTTCTTCGAATTCACCTGAGCAGAACGTTCAATAAACTCAATACAGGCATCAACACCTCATGTTTATTTTTTTGTCTGTACTCAGTTGGAGTTTTACTGAAACGTCATATTTTTCTAAACTTTTCAGAGCTGAAACTATGAATGAAAGATGTCTTTCAACATATCAACTTTACATTTCAATATTTATGTATAAGACTTTTCAAAGCAGAATGCAAATCAAAGATCTTAACAGAACAAATATTTTAGCAGTTTTACAACCTGTATAGTGATATGTGTTTACTGTAACTTCATATTTGTACTCTTAAGTCCTTACTGTAAGTACTTAGTAAAGCAGCTGCGTGTTTAAAGAGTGAGATAATTTGGTCATGGCAACATTTCAACAGTCTTCAGAAACTGTAATCTTGGTATGTTAATCAGTACCATGGGATTTAGTTACATCTTCAAGGAAATTACTATTAAACATATTAAATATCAGTTTCTGAAATGCCCCTCACTCATTCAGATCAGAAAAACTGTAGCCAAGTTGCAAAATAAGTGAATTCAGAAAGATTTTTATCAGCTTTTAAAAATGCATCTGATGCTCCTGTTCAGCATCGGTTGCTGGTAGAAATAAGAAGAATATCTGAAGGATTTCCACATCTGAACAATTTATTTGATCACAACAAACTTTAAAAGACTCCAAAACAAATGAATGTTAAATATAACCTTTTAATGTACAGCACAATTAACTTTCTGTTTATGAAGGTCTCCACAATCCTCATCATCAGTTGATGTTTTCAAGTCCCTGGAGAGAAAAAAAAAATCAGGAAAAGAAAAAGAAAGAACAATCAACTTTTACAAGAAAATGGTTGTGATTTCTAAGCAGCTATTAGTGTAGTTTCAGTTGGTAACTGTATGAAGAAAGTATCCACAAGACAAAGGCTCTAAACATGACCGAGTCCATCTTAGTTTGTCAAATTCATAAATTTAGTATTGGAGTAACTGCATTTTTGTGGCAAGGCTGATATTTCTCAACAACTTCTGTACACATTCACCTTAAGGGGATAAAGTACCGGTCAAAAGTTTTAGCACACCCTATATGATTTATTTTTAATTTTGTTGTTGGAATTCAAGCAATTCAAAGAAATATGAAAAAATGCCAAAGGTTTATATAAGGATCTGGTCTCCCTGCACTGCAAAAATAATGTACGTCTCAAAATTGTACTGTGGTGATATTTGTTATTTAGAACACACCAATACTATAGTCTCTAGGGCAGGGATCATTACCTTTGGTCCACAGGGCCAGTATCCTGCAGGTACCACCCGAGCTTCCATACTGCAACACACCTTGTGACATCAAACTCTGCACAAGTTTGCCATCTATCCATTGATTGGAATCAGGTGTGTTACAGCAGGGAAGCGCCTAATAGCTGCAGGACACCACCCCATGGACCAGAGTTGAAGATCCCTGCTCAGGGTAACGGTGGTTGTCATGGCAATTTGGAGTCAGTTGATGTCAGTCTTTCCTTTCTAATACCAAGTTCGCTAAGAAAAAACTTGTGTATTTGATAGTATGGATTTGTTGGGAAAAAAGACTTAGGGGGGGGGGGGGGGAGAAAATACGATGGATATAAAAAAAGGAAGGAAAAGAAAATATAAAAAAGAAAAGGGGGAGGAGGAAAATAAAAAAAAATAAAAAATAAAAAAAAAAAAGAAATAACAAAAAACCGGTGGAAAAGGGAGGGAAAAAAAAGGAAAATTGCAAAAAATTAAAAAAGGAAAGTAGTTAGGGTGTTAAGGAAGTTTGAGAAATTTTTAATAATGTAAAAAATGGATAAAATATAAAAAAAAAAAAAAAAGAAGAAAAAAAAAGAAAAGTAAAAAAAAATAAAAAAAAAAAAATAAGAAAAATAATGAGTATTTAAGCATATATAAATATTTTTCTCCTTCTATAATGTAAAGAGGAAGGGAGAGATAGGAGAAAAAAGGGTATAAAGGCAAAAAAAAAATTATAAACGGGGGAGGGAAGGGGGAGGGGGAAAGAGGAGATGGGGGGAGAGAGAGTATATGTGTGATTGATATAAGAAAAGAAAAAGAAGATATGACTGAAGAAATAAAGAAAAAAAAGAAGAAAAAGAAAAAAGGAAAGAATGGAAGGCTGTGGTTGAGTCAGAGAAGAATAAATTATCCAGACACAGGATAGCTTTTTACTCTTTTTCCTGACAAACTCCACAATACAAAAGGCCTTTTCAAGCGAAATATCGTTCAACATCCTAAATCTGTTTTGCAACAGAAGGTGGAGGCTTGAAAAGTAGTGGTCCAATTGTGGTGGTGTTCTAAAACGTTTCCATGGCACGTGCAGAGGTATGCTAAAATAATTTACTACTTCGGTCATTTTAAAAAATTCTTTTGAAGAGGATTTTTTCCCCTAAACATTACACTTTTTAAACAGAGGTCTTACTCTCCAAATTACATTAAATTGTGGACACAAACGTTTTGAAACAACAGCTGGAAGTCCAGATGTTGGTCCCAAACAAGGTGACAACAGCAACTTTGCGTGCATTTGCTTCTGTATGAGCTGGTTTCTGAGGGACTCACCTTGGAGTCGTAGTAGCGTCCAGTTCCTCCCACTCGCTTGTCTCTCTCCATCAGATACCACTGCCATGGAACCCGGGCGGCCCTCTTCTCCTGCGTTGAAAAGTGGTGTTAGTCATAATCTGGCAGTGTGCACAGTTAACAAATGCATACGGTCAGAGTCGGCTTCACCTTTCCTCCATGGGTGAACTTCTGGATTTGCGAGGTGACGATTCCGGGAATGATCAGACACACGGTCATAACGCCGAGGCCGGGCAGAATTTCATACCACATGCTTACAAGCTTTAACTACCAGATGACAAAGACCAACTCCGAGGACAACCGAGTTGCCCTAAAATCACAGAAGACGGTTTATTATGCTAAGAAGCTAACAAAATGTCGACCGTCCCGATGACCTGAGTTCCGCCGCCGGAAAAAGAAAGTCCTTCCTGTTTTTGTCTTTTCAAAGTTTAAGAATGACATCAATAAAGTTTGAATGTAAAATAGATGGGGGAGCCCTGTGGGGGGACCGTAATAGAATACAGTATAACCAACAAAATACAATTAATCTTATCATGATTAAATGGTTTTGTGGAGGGAAAAAAAGATCCACAAAAATCTTTAATTATTACTTTGAAAAGTAACAAAATTTTCAACTTTGTCCTTTTCCTTTCGTACAATCAAAAAAGATGTAAAAAAAAAAAACCCCCGTTTTTTTCTCTGTCATTCAAAGCGAACGGACCAGACGACCCAAAATGTCACTTTCTATGACATATTTGGGGGGGGGGGGGGGGGAGGGGGGTGATTAAACAATAAAAATAAATAAATACAAAATCAGATTAATGTTAGATGTTAAAATCAACAATATGAACATCCCCACACACACACTACAGCGCCACCTGCTGCATTAACGCTGAACTGCAGGCACTACCGTCAGAGAGGAAGTTGCGCTTAGTTCGGTGGCTACTAGCCTGCTAACTTGCCAGAAAAAAAGTAAACAAGTCTGTTGAATGTTATGAGATTAAGTCACTTCACAAGTTAGCCTATTTTATTATGAAGGAAGACAAAGAAAACACTCGACCGAAGGAGAAAAAGGTGGAGATAAAGTGTGAGGATGCAGAGAAGACAGAAAAGTCCAAGGAAAAGAAAGAGGCCATGACAAAGGTAAAACTTGCTAGCAATGTTAGCTAATGTTGCTAAATACCGTCAGTTAATGTTGATAATTTAAAGATAAATATCAGTTTGCTGCTTGCATTGTTGGGTTTTGTCAAACTTATCCTTTACAGTCTGAGTTGTAGATTGTAATGAAATGTACATTGAAACTGGACTACGTGCCACTTGCCTAACCACAACTTTCAGATAAAATAAATAATTGTATCAGTCATCTTCATTGCATATCTGTTAATATCTTAATCTGCTAACATTATTTCCTAGATTGTGATCAGGCGATTACCACCAAGTCTGACCAAGGAGGAGTTAGAGGAGCAGTTGCAGCCTCTCCCAGAGGTGGATTACTTGGAGTTTTTTTCTAACGACACCAGGTGAGTTAGGCTGTAAAACACATCCTATAAACAATATCTAATTATTTCCCCCAACACAATCATCTAACCTGAGTGTTTTCACCTTTCAGCCTTTACCCCCACCTCTTCGCAAGGGCTTACATCAATTTTAAAAACCAAGAGGATATAGTCCTCTTCAGAGATCGATTTGATGGATATGTATTCATAGATAACAGAGGTATGAAGAGCATAAAATTCAAGTTAAATGAAAAAAAAAAAATTCCCAGGGTGGACCTAAAGCATCATTTCTGTTTACATGTTGTCAAACAGGTCAGGAGTATCCTGCCATTGTAGAGTTTGCACCTTTTCAAAAGACTGCCAAAAAGAGAAGTAAGAAGAAGGATTCAAAGTGTGGAACAATTACTGAAGGTAAATATTCTTTTCTTTCTTCTTTTTCTTCTTTTGTTTTACCATGCCAAGGGTATAATACTGTACTAAAATCAATACAGGCTCAGTTAAGTGTGAATTTTACCCATCCTTCTCAGTAACTGTTCCCCAAAATGGTCTTCAGAATATATTTGGCATTTTCTTCTGTGTTTTTCTTTGTTGATATTTATGTCTTTATTTTTTTATGTATTTCTATAAGATCCAGATTACAAAAAGTTTCTTGAATATTACAATGGAGATGAAGATAAGTTGACATCCACACCTGAGACCCTTTTAGAAGAACTTGAAGCAAGATCAAAGGAACTCGTAGGTATGTTAACAGGGACCAGTTAGAAATCCCAGAAATGTCACAATAGTTACCCGGCATGATTTTATTTTTTTATTTTTCTCCTTCAAGCTAAAAAAACTACTCCACTGCTGGACTTTCTGAAGAATAAACAGGTTAATATGTCCCTTTGCTACATATTGTGGCATTTGAAGTATGTATTGATGTTAGGTTGCCTGTTGGATGATGGTATCACAGATCTTATTTTTTTCTGTTCAGAGACTGAGAGAGGAGAAGAAGGAGGAGAGAAGAAGGAGGGAGCTCGAGCGCAAGCGGCTACGTGATGAAGAGCGCCGGAAGTGGAGGGAGGAGGAGAGGAGGAAACGTAAAGAAGCAGAGAAGATGAAGAGGCTTGAGAAACCGCTGGAGAAGGACAAGGACCAAGTTAAAGATGAACCAAAAATTAAGGTTTGTGCTGCAGAAAAAAATCATCTGTTTGCAGTTGTTTGTAATTTCCATTATTTTATTTTATTTTACTTTATTTTATTTAATTTTCAGCTCCTGAAGAAGCCAGACAGATGTGATGATGCTGATTCTGAAAAGCCCAAGGATAAACCCAAAAAACCAGAGAAGCTAAATAAAGAGGAGAGATCTTTGGGAAGTATTGAGCACAGAAGACGTCACATTGAGAATAAGGAGGATCGAGTAAGAAAGTGAGTTTCTTCAGCTTTTTTTTTTTTTGTTTGTTTGTTTTTTGGCACTTGCTTTGCTCGTTCTGACCAGAATAACTACACAGATCTTATTTACTTGCAGAGGAGATGGAGAGGGGCGAAAGGAATTCAGGGAGCGTGACATAGATCGAGACAGGGAGCGGGAGAAGGAGCGGCGGCAAAAAGAGAGAGAGCGCTTCAGACGGCAGGATGAAGAAAGACGTAGAAAGAGGGAGTATCAGGATGGAGAAAACTCGTACAGGAGGCGAGATGAAGAATTTCGAAAAGAAAAGTCCTTGGAGAAGAAGAAGAGTGAGATCATGGCAGACTCTCCCCAATCTGAGAAGCTGGAAAAATCTTCCAAAGAGGGCAAAAAGGAGGAGAAAAGAGAGCGGTTACGGAATAAGGTAATCAAATCTCTCTGACAAAATATCAAGTTGTGTCTGACAGTTATGTGGAAGTGTTTCTGAGAGTTGTTTCACTGCATCAGGACCGGCCAGCTATTCAGCTGTACCAGCCAGGAGCCAGGAGCCGCAATCGGGTTGCAGGAGGAAGTGAATCCAACTCTGCTGACAGGAAGCCAGAAAGTGAGAACAAGAAAGTTGCAGAGAAAGGAGACGACTGAGCTGATTTCTACTTTGGAAATTTTAAGTTTGGTGAGGAGCGAGGAGACGGGCCTGTGGGGCTCAGAGCAGCAATGCGGCCTCTCAGAGCAGCATGCAGCGCAGTCGAAACAGGGCTGCACCCGGCTTTCCCAGTCTCAGAGGAAGAGGTGTGATTGTGGAGCCTGTCAGTGCCTGAATGTGACCGTCTTTAGTTTTATTTGTTAGGGGAGGTAACAATAACCTTTGGTAAGAGTTTGGCTGTAGGAGATGTTAGGTGAAGCCAAAGCTTTCTGGGACCATGTGATCTCAAAGTGACCTTACTTCAGTATTGTTTCTCTGATGGAAAAAATGTACATGGCAAACGTTAGTTTTCAGCTTGTTCAGTTAAATCACTCTCAGTTCTAAATGATCTTTTAAGGGTTTAACTCCCTTATCACTCCATGAATAAACATTGTCAAGCTCTACAATTTAGATTTCAACATCAATAACAGATCATTTCTGTTTTGTTGTTTTCAGTTTAAAGTGTATTCATGTAAATTACATGTTGCTGTATTTGAGGAGATGGACAGTTGAGGTTGTGTGGTAATTTTTCATGCTCTGTCAGTCGAAGCTGTGGTATGCATACTGGATCTGCATGTACCTGGTCTGGGATCATATGTTACACTCATTCATATACATCGATAGAGGAGAAATAGCCATTTTTGAGTGTACTGCCATGTGACAGCTGTTCTTGCATGTAGATTTGGACATGCAAGTCTAATCAGTGACCAACCTGTGGCCTTTTTCCCTTTTTCTAATCTCAGACTCCCCTGAAACAAACATACGATGCACAATGCAGCATGGAAACATATTACTGCAGGTGGCAGAGATAGTACCCGCTTTCAACAGGAAATAAAACATCTTTGCTGATGCGTTTGTGTTGTCTCTTTTACTTTGTTATATATTGAGATTTTGAATACAAAGAAAAGGTGTTTTTTTTAGTCACATGTTGGATTTTCTCCATGATTTAAACCATTTTTTAAAATATCTTTTTAAAATAGCATAGTAGGGCCTCTTTAACATATATGTATTTTACAAATAATTAAATATAATTGTTCCTCCAGCTTTTTGTTCTGTGGCGTGACTCAAGCTACAGTTCAGAGATTTCAAAAATTTTGTCAGATTACTTTCCTTCATCTGTGCCTCAAGAAGTTTGGTTTCCTGCACCTGTGTAATACACTTACTAAAGTTAATCGTTAATTATAAGTGTATTACACAGGTGCAGAAACCAAACTTCTTGGTGTTATCATAGACAAACTGTCTTGGAAACAGCACGCAAATCACATTTCTATCAAAATGGGGGCTGCAACAGCTTCCATCAAGAGATGTGCACCTTTCTTAAATCAACATGCACTGAAACAGCTCACTCAAGCACTGTTGTTGTCTAATTTGGATTATTCTACAATTTCGTCAAATGTGAATGTGGGCATGATTGAAAAACTGCAAAAAATCCAGAACAGAGCAGCACGTTTAGTATTAAAAAGAGATTAATGATCTGAAATGGAAATGTTTTTGTGAAGGATCGACTGTTATACTCATTACTGACTTTTATATGGAATATTGTTCAAACTCACACTCCATCTATATTATACAAATATCTTGATTTCAGTAAGGAAAAGCATTATGCATAACACTAGGCATGCAACAGGAGGTAAATTTACACTTTAAAAAGTGAGATCAAATATTATAAAACGGACAGTAAATTTTAGGGGGATGAATGAGTGGAATCAGCTTCCAATGTGCATATCTTAAAATTTGTTAAATTACCTTTAAAATAAAGTTAAAAGACGACCTTGCTAGTATTAGGAATAACAACAATTAAACATTTAATATTCAATATTAGTATATCTAGAATTATAATACAATATCTCAGTATCAGGTATTTCCAATTGCAATTTTCTATTGTTTTTGTGATGTATATGTATCAGTCAGTGTTAATATTATGGAACAGGCAAGATTAATTATAACTGTGTGTTGTGTCCTGGCATCTGACATAATATTGGTAGAACTTTATATATATGTATTTCTGTTGTTTATTGTGTTGTATATGAATTAGTCGAGGTCTTTTTATGGAACAGAAATATTTATTTAGTTATTACTGTGTATTGTGTTCTGGGCTGGCATCTGACACAATATTGATTTTATGATGCTGATAAAATTTTATATATTGATATTGATGGAAAATTATATATTTTAAATGTACTGTATGTTAATGTATTGTAGCTCTGACATGAGGTTTTAAATGGGTCCCCAGGAAGAATAGCAGCAGCTCCCTGTTGCTAATGGGGTCCCTAGAAATGAATACATACATACATACATACATACATACATACATACATACATACATACATACATTTTATGTCTTGTGAATGTTGCAAAGCTACAGCTAACATTTTTATGCAATCATTAGCAACAGCCTTTACAGAGTATAAATTGTACGGACTGGTTTTAAAAATAAAAGTCTACTGATGACTTATTACAAATACTTAATGCAGGTTGATTTGGTTTCCTTTTGAATATGGAGATACTACATGTACAGTATAGTTAAGTCAGTGGAAGTTCTATGCTTTAGTAAAATCAAAAGGTTGTAGCAGAACATGCTTGACGTGAATTGATAGAGCTCTATGGGTAACGATCTTATGCCCGAAGACTTTGATTAACTGTTTGTCTTATTCCCTGCTGGTTTGTCTTCTTTTTCTTATTGGCCAAATGTATGAAGACTTGTTGATTGTTTTGCATTCAGTAGCCACGTGGTGTCGCTGTTTCGTGGCGGTTTTTTTGTTAAACCCCTGACGTCACTTCCTTCTTTCTCTTCGACCACCGCCATAGTGGGGAAAGGACTGTGGACAAAATGGTAAATACAAAATCTTTAAACATCCGCATCAGCAAGCCCTGTAAACGAAGTCTTTTCAATGAAATGATTAATAAACGTTTGAAGCGGTTCATCGGAAATATATATGTTGTCTGAATAAATGAAACAAAAGTTAAATAATGTGTTGAGTGATGCTAGCCGCTACATTACCAGTAGTTCTACGCATGTTATCCCAGTACTTCCTTCTTAGCTTTTAGCATTCATTTGAACTATGTGTGAATACCTTTTAGAAATTTGATGCCTTCGTATCTTTGAACGCAATTATTGTTGACGCTGTGCTGACAAGCTTTATCTGTTTTCAGTCGTCCCACAAGACTTTCAGGATCAAGCGTTTCCTCGCGAAGAAGCAGAAACAGAACAGGCCGATTCCCCAGTGGATCAGGATGAAAACCGGCAACAAGATCAGGTGAATTAAATTCTTGTTTTAGGGGCACTTTGCAGCTCATGATGAGATGATAATTCTCTGCTCACTTTTAAACTTCTGTACGAAGTCTAAAGAAGTTGTTGAAGTAGCATAATTTTCCTAAAATGAACTCTTGCAACAATGCCTTTAATTGCCCCCCCCCCCTCCCATGCAGACCAAAGTGATTGAGTATAATACCAAACTATACACAAAATAAGCTCAAGTCAAAGTCGACTTTGTCTAGAAATGGTACCATCTTAGTATCTTCAGTAATATTCTTACATCATAAGCATCTTAGTTCATTTTTGTAGGGTTCCTTTTTTCACAAGTGTGCAGCCAAGAGTCGTGTACAATTTTCCTGAAAGATGTTTTCACACAATCTGCATTTCAGTTTCAACAACTTTATTGTTCCTAAATTGACTAATTTTGTCCTCAACTTCTGCAAAATCCTGTTAATGACCCATTAATTTTGAGCCAGATGGGTTACATTACATTGGAGTTGTGGGGGATAGCCAATTCTTAAGAGTTAAGTGGGTGTTTTGTAGTGCTCTTAGGTGATGCCTTTCATTTCCGAGTTTACGTTGTCGTTAAGTGCAGAGATGGCTAGCTGACTAATGCAGAGAAAAGGGAAAAACTGCACATTACCCAAAGCAGGTCTGCAAATGCAGCACTCCATGTCAGATTGCTGTCATTAACCCTGCTGAGAGCATGTCTGCTGTAGAGCTTGTACTCCTGCTCACTGCTGCAGTGATGAGGAAGCTCTGTAGCTGAACACCTGCTGGATTGAGTGCTTGCTTGAATGACTGTTCAACACACTAAATTCTTTTCCTGTTGGACCATTTTAGTGTGATAACTCGTTTGGACCGACTACATGATTGGTGATGGACTAGATAGTTTTGTAGATACCAGAAGTATTTTAGGTCACAAAATCACCATAAGGAAGTTAATTGTAGCTTTATTAATTATTTAATGTATGACCTAGCGTTTTTTCTTCGGTACGGTAATGGAAAAAAATACAAATGTTAACAAGCTCACTCAAATTTAACATCAAAGCTGTTTGTTTTTTTTTTTTTTACCATATTGTTTGAATGAGGAAAAAAATAACCATACATAAAGAAAATATTTTTAAATAAAATCCCTGCTTGTTTTTTTTTTTTTTTTACATTTTTCAATGAAAAAAAAAAACATGCTTTCACATCTAAAGTGACACCATCTGAGTTTGAAGAGCAGCATTTAACAGAAATGGCTCCATTTTTATTCCACTCATCCTCATCACCAAAGTAAACATCACAGCAGTTTACTTTGTTGGTCAGTTTGCCTGCATAAAAAATAAATGAGTAAATAAGTAACATACTGCTGTTTTTACAATTGCTTGCGAAAAATGAGTATTTTCTAGCCGTATCAGTAACATTCAAACGTCTGGTGTCGCTTTAGATGCGTTAACATGTTGGAAGTGTTTGAGTACATACCCCCACCAAGTCGGCAAGCAGCTTTTGTTTTGTCTGCTTTTTTTTTCTTTTTTTCTCCTCCCTCTTTGTCAGAACCGAGGTGCCCCCAGATGGAGGACTTGAGGCTTGACAGTGCTTCCTTTAGCAAAATGAGCCCACATGCCATGTTTTTACCAGTTGCTAGAAACAGGATAGTAAGCGCTGCACCAAGTGGAGGCGAAGTTTCACTGGTCCATCATTCAATTATGTACGATGATGGCACACACAAACTTGATGAAACAATAAAGAGCTTAATAAACAAATCCTGCGCCCAGCAGTTCGGTACAGGGTCGGGTCGTGCCAAACCGAGAGTAGTTTATTGATCGGTTCGACACAAATACAAGTGTCGAACTTACAGCCCTAGTATGACCATAATATACTTGAAGCATATTGTTATGGTGTGTCCTGCATCAGTATTCACTGTTAACTTGTCCTTTCCTATTTCATTTGTTTGCATATTAACAGTATTGGGTACTTGTTTACTTTTATGTGAATTACTGCAGGAATAAGCCAACAACAAAGGTTGGGAGATGTAATAAAAACATTTTTGTCAAACTAGTTTTCATACATAACCAGTAATTTTTAAGTATTTTTTCAGGAATGAGAAAACATCTCAACATTCTCCTCAAAATCCACGACCAGCCTAATTTGTTCTTTAGTTTATAACATAAGTTGTGCTGTTTTAACTTGATCCAGTTAAACAATTACCACCTCATTAGAACGGACTGATAAATGATGCTGGATGTAGGAGGTTTTAATGCAGAAGTGTTCCAGGAATAGCGTTGCTTAAATTGGTTGTCTGCTGTCACATTTTAGAAACTGACCATATTTACCTTTTACACGGGTGAAACTCATTTTAACAATAAGTAGTGCTCCAGTGAGCAAGGCTTTGCAGTATTTAGATTTGTAGTAATTTGTTAGTTGTCTCTGCTGTCAATTTTGTTAGCAACATGCTAAAAAGTCCATCAAACAATCCCTCCAGAAAGTTGAGATGCTGCAATTATAACTAACCAAATACAAAGAGGTGGAATATATATAATAAAAAACGTAGCAATCCCAAATTTTGCATATTACCATGAAAACATGGTATGTTGTTTGAATAGTTTCTTTGGTTGAATTTCTGTTCATATTTGCAATTGCAACTTCCTGGCGGGACTGATTAAATCATGTCACTGCTTGCTGTGTTGGACAGGAAATAGGTTTTGAAAGTCCCAGATAATGTTTGTCTTCACAAGAGAGTCTACATTTATTTTGTCTCTTGATTTCAGGTACAACTCCAAGAGGAGACACTGGAGGAGGACCAAGCTCGGCCTGTAAACATGAGGGTCTGTGGATCCCAGCATCCCTCCATCCCAACATCTGTCAGGACCCCCTGCTGCTGGGCCTGACCACAGGGAGGGATCCGTGTCATCTGGAGCAGCACTTGTTTTGTACAGATACTCTGGTTGTGCTCATGTTTGACAATAAAAGATCTGTGATCAAACTTGAAATGCAGTTACATCATCTGCTTTTGTTTTTCCATACTCTTTATCTGGACTGTCCTTTCATCGGCTGATCTGATTTTTTATGCTTATTTTCAGGGAAAAACAACTTCAAAATGGGGAGGGTTTGTGTTGACTCGGCTTTGCAGATGAAGCACTCGCATTGAGGAGGGGTTGAACCAGTGACCACAGTTGCTGGTTCATGAAAGACTATATTTATAGTTTGACCTGGATTTAAGGTCTGATATACAGCAAAGCTATTCAAGTGGGCTGGGTCAAATTTAATACTCATCTGGAGGGAAAATCTGCCACATAAGCAGAAATGTGTTTGTGTCCAATGCTACAAAAATAGTCTGGGTCGCATAGAAAAAAGGATGTATTCAAGTTTGGATATTTTTTTCATAACCAGTTTAATGGAACAAACCTGTGAGCAAATGTCATGAGTTCATTTTTCCAGTTCAGATTTTTATCTGATGTATTTCAGATACAAAGCACCACACATGTTGCTGCTTTCTAAATTTGTTTTAAGGACTAATACAGGAAAAGTGCTGAGGAAAAGACTTTGAAGTGCATTTCTAAACATTGAGAGTTAAAACAAGCAAAAATAAACCACATAGTAAAAAAATGCAAAGCAACTTATCAGGTTTTGCTGCCAAGAAATGAATATAACAGCTTTCTAATAGACCCAAGTCTCCAGCTGTTCCTCCTGAAAACCTGGTCATTGCAGTTCATATCTGGCTTTCCGCTGTCGGCCTCTTCACATGCGTTCAAGTTTACTGCGCCAGCGCAGTTGTTATTGACATTTTTGTTGGACTCCAGCTCACATTCGCAGTTGTGCTCATCATCCCAAGTCCCTAACAGCTCCTTCATCTCAAGCGGGGCGTCTCCCTTTAGATACTGCCAGGGTCTCTTGCCGTTGTAGTCCATGACATCGATGTTGGCACCGAAAGCTCCGACTAGTAGCTTGATGACCATGTACTGGCTCTGCATGCTGGCGACGTGCAGCGGGGTGAGACCACCGCTGCCCCGCAAGTTCACGTTTACGGGGATGCTCTCCCTTTCTGCGTACCGTAACAGTTTGAGCAGAGTCTCGTCATCTCCTCTCTTGGCCAGCCAATGAAGGACTGAGTAGCCGCTGATAAAATCCCTCCTGGTCAACAGCTGGGGGTCCAGGGTAATAAACTCCAGTATGGTTTCGTAGTTTCCCTCAACTGCTGACAGCATCCACGCGTGCTCCATCGGATACAAAGCCCAGTCTGTGTCCTGCTGGGAGGACACGCTGGAGGTTTGCGAGTACAACACGCTGCTGAAGCCGCTGTGGGATGAATTACTCAGAAGCAGGTCTTTTAAGTATTTTTTACGCATAGCGGGTGTGAGCGACCCCCTCTCCGGAGCCTCAGTTTGAAGTCCGGAGCGGTCACTGACTTCTTGCTGCCTCTGCAGCCTCGACCTCCGCTGGAACGCGCTTGGCATGACCTGCATGCCATATCTCGACAGCCGCTCCACAACGGTACTCTGTCTGGATGTCCTGCTGTCGTGGGCGTCGGAATTGCTGACAGCTGGTTCAGATCCAGCAGAATCTGATGCGCTCTCGGACATGCTGCTTGGATTGCCTCCGCACAGTATTCAAGGCTACTTCCTTTTATTTAGACTACACCCTGAAGAAGCCTCAGATTATTAACTCCATAAATTTCCCCTTGGTTGCACTGCACTCATTTCCTGTGTCGAGGAAAAACAGTAAACACACATTAAAGGATTTAAAAAAAAAAAGAAAAAAAAAAGAGAAGCCCTTCTAGTGTTGATAAATTCATATTCTAGCACTTTAAAATCTTACACTTCCTCAAAAACCCCGTTTCTTAAGTTTACGACATTGTACGTAGCGCCACACCAAACTCACCTGTTCCAAGTCCAAAACGCAGGATGACTCATAAGCACCTACACTCTCCTCCAGTAGTGCCAACTTACAATTTTACTCCATGGTAATATGTAAAATGACAAAAGCAACATATCCTAAATTAGCCTCAGCTTCTGGACAACAGAAATTCTTCTTTCCGTTGGAAGAGGAACTGAGACAAAGTTCATTCTAATCTCCGGCAAAGCCAATGGCGAGAATCCCTCACATGTGACCACTGATGAACTTCTAAAGCAGGAAGTCTACAGTTTACTCCCCTGATACTTTCTGAGCATGTCAGTTATAGTGACGCTGAGCAGAGAAGGAAAGGTAAATAAAACTTTATTTCAGAAAATATTCAAAAAGGACACAACACATTAATAGTCAGAAGGAGATTCTGAAGGAAGCTCAATGGTCAGCTCGTCAATGGTTTGAAGAAAGGCTTCCAGCTCCAAACAGTAATCTGAAAAGAAGACGGTCTGAGTTAATGATACATGAAGTTAATGGCACTGCCATTTCCTCCCTGTTCAGGCTACAATTAATGTTGCTGCACAAATGTTGGTCATCATAATGGGTGTAGTTAGAATCTGACATGAATAGTCTTGTCCTTTCATGCCAGATTTTATTCAAATACTCGATAGTTTTCTCTATTTCTTCACAAGTATGTTCACTGAGCTGAAAGTCCACTTTTAAGCATCACACAAGGTGTCTCAACCAGGCTAGATCACCATGACAAGTTTGCAATGCAAAGCAAGTTTGTCCGAACCATTTGCTCTGGGATTGTTTACATCTGATAACAGATTACTGTAGGGATGCTGTAAGGAAATAGCTGCATCATTTTGTGAACCATTGTCATATCAGACAAATCAAGCTAAACATGGCTACCAAATAACAGGACCCCTGTCAATTCTGAGCAGGATAAGCAGTAGAAAAATCACATTAATGAGCATCCAATCTTAAATGGCGAGGTCACATTGCTATACCATCCTACATTTAAAAGTAACCACATAAACAGTTCTATAAAAGGTAAGTGTGTGGCTGATACCTTGATGTTTTGGCATCTTCACTGGTGACAGGTTTGGGAGTGGATCAATCTTTTCCAGGTCCTCCAGATGTGAAGTTTGAGAGAAACAAGTCAATCCAGGTAGGGCCAAGCCACTCAGAGGAATCAAGTCTTCAGGTATACCATACTTCTCACACTCTGGAAGAAATTTGAAATGAAAGCACAAATGGCCACAGCATGGGTAAAATTTGATTCGTGCATACCAAGGGTCATAACTGTCAAATAAAATTCCTTTTGCAGTGGGATGATAAGAAGGAAAAAAAAAAAGAAAAAGACAAGTTGAAACAGCCTGTTAGATAAACAGAGCCTTTTGAGTAGTCTACACAAATCATTTCATCAGACTGCCAAAATTTTAGTGAGCCACAATACCAGCTTTGTGCATTTCTAACAAGGGCTACTCAAATCAAATGTCACTGACGCGCTTCTCCGTTTAGATAAAAGTGTGATCATATTACAACCCATAAATGTTCACTTTAAAAATGACTAAAATGCAGATAAAGGGGATTCTAGTTTATGTCCATAGCCAACAGTTTGTCCCTGAGCATTCCCATTTGCATTTGTGTTGATTAAAGCTCAGACTTCCAACATGATGCTCTTACAGCAGTTGAGCAATATTGTCCAATATATGGGCTTGACAGCAAGTGAAAATTGAGTACCATTAGCAGGGCACAACTCTGAACAGGCAAACATGGCCAATCTACATTTTCTTGTTACCAGGGTGACAGTTTCCTCTTGTGATTGGCTGCTCAGAATTTAGACAAATTCTATGAACCATAAAACAGTCATTTTAAATAATTACCTAGAGGATTGTAAGGGATGAACTTTTCAATTTCTGGATATTCCTCCATTTTGGAATGAAGAGCATGCTTGACTTTGGTTTCCTATTGGGGGAAAAAACAAAAAGCAAACTTTTAGTAAACACACACACTGACTGGATAAAAATTTTAAAAAAGGTAAGTCATATCACATCACTGCTTTTTAGACTGGATCTGTACTAGTCCAACCTGGGGCTTCAATAGTTTCTTCTCCTGCATGTTGACAGCTGGAGTTAGGACCTTTTTGTTGACATCCCCAAAAGCCTTACGGCCAGATGGTAGAGGGGTGCAAGTGGTTTTCGCAAGCATAGGAGATTTCAGAAGTTTCTCTGGTGGGGAAAAAAAAAAAAAAAAAAAAAAAAAAAAAGATTAGTGTGGACTCCCACAAAGCCTATGTCGTGCCACAAGTAGGGATGTCACTGTGACAGATTCTTGGTTTGATTATTGTCAAAGAAATAATCAGTTTTACAATCATCTTAACTTCAAAAACCATAAATGTGTAAAAATCACATGAACACTCCTCACAGGTCTTTCAATTTTAAATCTGATTAGTCAAAACTGATCCATTAATGCAAAGAGACTGAATTAATCAAGATTGTTTTTACACATTAATGCACAAACAAGGTTATTGCTCATGCTATTCAAAACCTGAATTTGGCATTATCTTGGTCAGAGGAGCAGATTATGGGCATGTAGGCACCTAATCACAGTGGTGAACAGAATCCACTAAAGTCCACTTTATCCTCCTTATTAATGATCCATTTGATGTATCAAATGACCATTGTCCGTCACAATTCAGACATGATCTTTAATGTAAAGTGACTATATAGAGAATGGAAGAAATTAATCACTCTGGAATTTTGGGATAGCACCGCCATGTTGCATGAATAAACTCAGTAGTGAATGGACAAGTTAAATCTGTGACTGCGTTGTGTTGGTACATCTGTGTCAGTTATAGTGCTGATGTGTCACTTGTTGTTCCACTGCCATAAGAAACAAAAAGGCAAGAAAGTAAATGAGAATTTTTTTCATATATAGATTTCCAGCTTGGAAGCAGAAAGAAGGAGACCAAATCCCAAAGATAACAGCTGTCATGACAGTGCATCGCTGTGAAAGCAGCCTGCAGGCTTACTGGGCTGCGTCAGTCCCTCTGAAATAAAACTTTGCATCCCGTAACATCACGTTAAGCAGTCATCTCACTTCCCTCTGATCAACGACCCATTTTCTATAGTCTTTGAGAACAACCGAGCTGCAGGTTCTGAGGCCACAGCCGGTTACCATGGCAACGCGTCACAACAAGAAATATGAAATAATCTGCTTGGCCACTTCTTGTGAAAAACTTGATTTTAACGGCAAAAAAAACGCATTAATGTATTAATAATTGACTTAACATTAATTTCTTTCACATGTGACCATGGTACAAGCGGGATAATGCCCTTCAAAATGTCCAGAAATTGATTCATTTCTCATAGTGTACATATTGTCGGGCATTATCCCTTACGTAATTCATGATTATTAGTATCTGTAAACTCATCTAAAGATCAGTAATCAGTAGTCATCAGTAATGACAGCATTCAGCTAATGCCCAGTACTTGTGCTTTAGCTTTCAAAGTTGAATTTCATTTTCCTCTGAGTACTACATTGTTGTTGCTCGGAGGTTTAAATACCTGGAGTTGCTGCATTCATCTGCTGGTTAATTGTCTGCAAGCTTCATGGGATTTGTAATTCCGAAATTGGTCTGATTTGTAGGCCCTTACACCACAAACCAGAAGGGAAAAAAAAAAAAGAATCAGAAAAACGCAGGCGTGGGAGTGAGTCCATGTCCTGGCTTTAACTGCTTCTCTGGATTAAATATGGACCTTGGCTGGTAATTGCCATTTTTGTCATAACGGGTTCTTGCCTCTGTAGATAAAGTGTCCTGGTAAAACCGTGTCCCTATTTTAGACTTCAAATCGGAACACAATCTCAACAACGAACTCAGGTAAATAGGTAAACATTCTTCCTGTGTCACAAGAAAAATAACATGAAGACAACACAAAGATTTCCATACCTGGAGCAGATTGAAGTCGCTGTCGCATCTTCAGAGAAGGTGCATGAAGACAGGCATTTTCTTGCTCTGCAAACACGTTTGCCATTGTATCTGAAAAATAAACAGATTTTAACTTCTGCAAGACACTATAATTAGTAAAGATAAAAAGCCACAGTTTTCCTTTTTTGGGCTCATTTTCAAATAAATTAATCTGATAAAGTTTAATATAGTCATTTATCTTAAATGAACTATCCAGTGAATTGCTGTGAAACGATCCAAGACCGTTTGCAAAGTGATCAGTTAAGGGAAATGGAAATTATTCTTATAATTACTTTGCTGTTTAAGTAAATATTCAACATGTTCTCCTGCAACAGCTTCTTTGCCACATAGTAACTGAAATGCATTTGGTTAGTTTTGTTCCAGCTGAATCAAGATGGTCAAAAGTAAAAACATTTTGGTGCTAGCCTTGTCTCTGAAAACTCACTCTTGACCTGGGAAATTGTTTGGTATGAACTCTAAATCTACCCAAGAATGACAGTTATACTCTATCAAAACTTTTTAGAGAAAAAGGTTTTTAAAAGGAGTTTTTACGGGTTGTGTAACTGTTACAACTCACAGCAACGTTACAATGTTTACCTTTAAACTAATTAGCCTCCTGATTAAGTGTCATGGACCTTTATGGGCTACAAAAAAAAAAAAAAAAAAAAAAAAAGTTTTTATGCACAACATAATGTTAGCTTCCGTACATTTAACTCGGGGTTAATTTAAAAGATTTAACTAGCCAAACAGACTGCCGTTAACAGACAGTTTATTCTCGTTTAACTAGCTAAATGACCAGGACTGAGAGATTCGACTCTAAATCCAAGTTAGCTTTCTGTTAGCTCATATTTGTTGTCTAATAGCTGTAAAAAGTCGCCATCAGCAGATTGTGCGAATGTTGGTTAATATTGCTTAATAATAGTACAGGTTACTTCAACACATCATCACTCTCAATATTTGTTACCTCAATTAAATAAGCCCGTCGCTGTTAGCAGTCTGTCGAGCTCAGACTTGAGAACTGTAGTGTCGAAAACTGTTGATATCAAGAACGCCACCCTGTTTTAAATTGAGTGCCTTCATCTCATTGGTCACTGTAGTACACGTGACCAAATATTCGCTTCCCCGATGATTTCGCTGTTCAACAGTCGTGAAAGCAGCTAAAATAAATGCTTTCTTTTATTTAAGGGTTGTATAGTGTTTCTAGTAATGAACCATTTTTAATAAACTGTAATCGATTCTCGTCTATTGGTCCGTGAGATAGTTATCGATGCCAACCCCAGTTATTTTGCTCAGTTATCACAAATATGTCTTTAGGACTTCTCCTTATTAAGATTTGACGTCAAGAATCATCAATGTGCCTTTAGCGGGAAATTTCCCTTCTTATTCAAGTCTAATTTAGACATTGCTGCCAATTAATCTTTGTAGTTTGTAACGTTCACGGACTGCGGTTTACTACCATTCCCATCAGACAGAACCATGATGGCATCCTGTGGGGGGAGTTTGGTTGGTTATGCTCCTTCAGTCATAATTATTTGGAAGATATTTATGTGAATAGAAGCACGAGTGAATTTAGAATTTATAATGGCATCAATCAGTAAATGAGAGTACAGTTTATACTTGTGTGTCGTAAGAGAAACGCCTCAATTAAGTGGTACATTCCCGGGCCAGTTTTCAGCGTAACGTTAACGGTACAGCTTCCTTTGCTAAACACAGAGCGGTAGAGGGCTCGTCCTCCGGCTAACAGCAAGCACCATGGCGTCAACCGAGATAGCGAGACAAGCTGTAAGTAGGCTGTTTTATTCTGTGATGCCTTCATTATGTAAATATTTCGTTTTCGATATGCATTAAACATGTCAAAGACAGACATAAAGGAGTGAGATTTGAAGTGAGCCACCACCCGTTCTCCTGCCTTTCAATCGCCATTCCATCCCTATTTCATTGTAGCACATAACCTGGATCTGTTGATTATTGCTATTTTAAATTTTGATTATACCTTTTTAATAGCCATGTAAAACAGACCGTTTTGAATAAAAGCCCAAGACGTTCCATTCATTGCTTTATGTCAGTATAGGTTCTTCCAGTATCTAAAATCTTCAACGCCATCAGATTTCCTGTGTCGGTATCGTTTGGTAAATTCAATTGAAATGGCCTGCTGTAGAGTCTAATATCTTTAAAACAAATGTAGTGTACTCGATCGCTAAAACGTCAAACCAACACTGAGCCATCGGTAGGCCATTCATTCTGAACGCCCCCGTTTCAGCACAGGTTCGGTGCTCTGCTCGTTTCCGTTATTTCCCGTATGTTTTTTCATCCAATCCCCACCGTTAACTTTGATACGGGCGTTGTCGTAATTGCACATAAAATGTGGGCATAACAGATTCTAGCTGGTTTTAGCCATTAAAGCATGCAATTTGAAAAGCCCGTGTTAACTTGGCCTGTTTTTTTAAGAGAAAAAATGAAGCCACTTAACCCAGATGGAGTGCTTAGAATAGCAAGGCTGTGCATCAGATATCCCTTTGTGGCCCAATGAATGAAACCGGCTTGAGTGTCATGAAAATCAGGGATGATTTTAGGAACATTGCACTTGCAGCTGGTGAGTATATAGGCTGTTTGTCCAGCAGCATTTGCCTAGTTTTCCCAAACACTCCCTCAGCTGTTTAAACTCAATTTCAGCCATCTAAATAATCCACAACTGCTATAGTAGCATCAGCTTGCCTGGTTATTTTAAATGTACCCTCAGACAGACTTAAAAAAAAATTCTCAAAGCTTTCGCCACATTGGACAAAAACACTGTTATGTTGAGCCACATAATGGCTGGTTGTCTGAGGTTTAGCTGTTGGAAAGCTCTTGCTTTTGGCATATGATGCAAATTCTTTGCTTCCCTGCAGCTCATAATATGGATGTAGGCTGTAAAAATGAGACTTCGAGTGATCTAGATGCTCACTACAAAACCCACACACCAAACAGCAATTTTAGGTGTGTGTTACTTTTATGTGTAATAGTCAAGTGCAGGAAGGTTAAATCGGACAAAACTAGGAAGCATTTGTATTGTTTATTTGTTGTTTCAGCTTTGGTTGACACAAGAATCATTTTAATGTAAAAACTGACACCTTTCCATATATGTACACTGTGGTTTCAAACTGTCTCGGCTGACGGAAGAAAGCTGTCGTTCAGAAAACAGGAAGTGACTGAGACTGTACCTGAAGTCAGTCTCAGTCACTAAAATCGTAAAGTATGGTGGAAAGCGACGTAGTTTGAGTGATACTTTGCCATACAATGTGATTTTTCTGCAGGGCTCCTCTTGGATTTACATTTTTTGCATGAAGTTCACAGACATGAGAGCATACATACTGCTTTTTTTTTTTTTTTTTTTTAAAGACATTTCTGTGCATAGTGTTAAGTGTTGAGCAGTTCTTGAGTATGAAACTGATTCTCTATGATGATTTCTTATCTTTTTAGGGTGAAGGAGCTCGTGCTGTGCCTCTTGCAGGCCATGTTGGCTTTGACAGTATGCCTGACCAGCTGGTCAACAAGTCTGTCAATCATGGTTTCTGCTTCAACATCCTTTGTGTCGGTAGGTTAACAAGTATATTCATGCATTCATGTGATAAAGCTCTTCCTCGAGATTCAAAGCAATTTGCTGTTTCACCTGCTACTGAGAGTTTTGGTTATTATGAGCAATAGGCTCTTGTTTCTTACTAAAAACTCAGAAGTATCTCTGCAGGTGGTTGGCTATAAAATTGTAACACTACAGCTTTTTTGACACACTGCACAGCCTGTAACAGTTATGTGCAGTGAAGAATGCTTTACTGTATGTTTTATTTAATGTTGGCAAAATGTCTCCCATCAGCCTTATTAAATATTGCATATATTCACTTACATATACAGTTTTAAATATTAGCATCCTGCTAATGTAATTGCTATATAATATAGCTGTTCAGCTCTAAAAAATCAGCAATGTTCTGTTTGTGTTAGATCAGGTTTAGTCATGTTGATTAAACTCTGGTCATTTGGAAAACTGTAATTTGTGGTGGTATTACATTGAATTATACAGCACTTATTATGTAACAGACATCTTTCCTGTGTTTTTTCTGGTATACTGAGATCACTCAGAAGGCTATGCCAGATATCTTGGCTTTAGGGAAAAAATCCATTAGAGACTGTTCATATTGCTATTTGATGCTCTGTCTCAGGCAGGGGAGTGTTAAATGTTTGCTCTGATTTTGTTCAGGAACACTCTTTATTTAACTTTGAGCTTCTTAAACATCTGTTCCTTTACTATTTTACAGAGAGCATAGTCACATAGCATAGTACCATACAGTGCTCACAAATGAGGTGTACACATCCATGTAAAAATATTGACTTGTTTACTCTTTACTGTCTTTTTTAATAACACTCTATTGGATTTTGCTCAATTGTTCTTCATTAACTAAAGTCCTTTCAAATACAAGCATGCAAAACCAGTCATGGGATTCCATTTAAAAAAAAAAAAAAAAAAGTAATTTCACAGTTCATGTTCAGTCATCTCCACCTCCCTACCTCTTCTTCCTTCTCCAGCTGGCTACAGCAACAGATGGAATAAATAGAATATTAAACTAAAATGAAGTACGGTTTACTTATTATCACATGCCCTTTAACATAAATCACTAAATCAACAAACTCAACAGAAATAATATATCCAGAGAGCCCACGCGTTCCTTAATAATCCAATAATTTTGTAACAAACCTAGACTGCTGTTGGTTTGCACTGTCATCATGCAACAATAAGGTTCCTGGTTCAAATACCAGCTTGGGCCTTCGTGTGTGGTGTTTGTGTTCTCCCTGTGCATGTGTGGGCTTTCTCTAGGCACTTTGGCTTCCTCTGTGGTCCAAAAACATGTCTGAAGTTAATTATTAGTTATTCTAAACTCGCACTAAGATCGAGTGTGAGTCTGGTTGATTGATTGTTTCTCTGTGTTGGTCATATGATGGGCTGGCAACACATCTAGAATGCACCTCTGCCTCTTGCCTCATAGCAGCTGGGAAAGACTCTTACCCCCTGTGACCCTGCCTTGGAATAAATGGGTATAGAAAATGGATGGACAACTGGGTGGTAGTGATTCTGGATCACTTTGCTCTTGTTCTAACAGTGTAGATCTGGTTGGAATGCTGACAGTCTCTACTTTATGAATTCTTGTTGCAGTTTAGAGGATAGTCGCTTTTCTTCAATATGTTTTGCTGTAATTTAAATATTTTATATTAGGTAAGTGCCTTATCGGTATCTTTATGCTTTTTACTTTCTTCCAAGCAAAATATTTGCCTACATCATGTGTATTTGATTGGTCCAGAAAATGCCAACTTAGTGCCAATTTAGTTTTTAAACGATGGAAACAAACTCATTTCATAGTTACTTCATCTGGAGTTTTCACATAATTTGTAGGGTTGCCACAAACAATTATTTTGATAATCGAATAGTCAATTATTTTGGCGATTAGTCGACTAATTGGATCATTAAAAAAAAAAGCTGTAGCATATTTATAGCACCTGTCAAAAGTTTGGACACGGTTTTCCATTAGATTTAATGAAAAAGTGTCCAAACTTTTGACTGGTGGCATGTGTTTATTTATGTCAATATACAATTTAGGAAAATCTGACCAGACAGAAAGGCAGACAAGGCAGTAGAAGGTACAGTGGTAATTTTGAGAAGAAAACAAAGCTTATAAACGGTAAATGATTATATGATTATGAAATTAGTTGCTGACCATTTTGATAGTTGATGATTTGTCAATTAATTGACTAATCGTGGCAGCTCTAATAATTTGTATTTTTGACTGTGTGGGCAAACTTTGTAACCTCACCATTTGTATCTGTTTCATCCTGTGGGTGTCAAACTTCCATCCCTGGGGGGGCCGCTGTCCTGCAGGTATAAGATGTTTCCTGCTCCAACACACCTGATTCCAATCAAATGTATTCATTTGCTTCACTTCTTCACAAAGACCCATTCATTTTAGTCAGGTGTGTTGGAGCAGTGAAATACAAAAACTTTCAGGATGGCGGCCCTCCAGGACTGGAGTTTTCCACTTGTACTGTAGAGCACGGTTACTCAATTTGGTCCTACGAGCCCTGCAGTACTGCAGGTTTTCAGTGCATCTCTGCTCCAACACACCTGATTGAAATTAAATAGATCCAACAGCCTATGAAGGTTCTGCACAATGACTCATTAATTGGAATCAGGTGTGTTGGAGCGAGGACACATTGAAAAGCTGCAGGACTGCGGACCTTGTAGGACCAAATTGAGTAACCCTGCTATAGAGGGTCGCAGGATTTTGAGTGTACTGGACCACAACTTTCCTGTCCATTATAAGTTTAATACTTGAAAAGCTCTCAAGTGTAGACATCTGCCAAGGAGCTCATTTCCACCCCCTCATCCCCACCATTTTAGTTTTAAATGGTGAGCAGAGATCTCCTGCGAGCTGCTCCCCCATGTGGCCATATCTGGTAAAGACTAAGAAACCTTAAAAAGATTACTGGATCCAAACGGTGATCCAGATGAACACCAAAATTTAATCAGTTCTTCTTCGTACCATTAGCAAAATTCCTTGAAAATTTCGTCCAAATCTCTTCTGTACTTTTTGAGTTATTTCGCTAACCGGAAGACAAACAGACCATCATCGCATTACCTCTTTGTCAGATGTAACAGGGAGACAAAGAACTCTTCATTTTAACACTCATACCAGTTTGGAATCACTAATTAACTTTTAATATCTTTTGAATTTGGAAGGAAATATTTTACACATGCACATAGATAAATTCCTGAACTAGTACAATCCATTTGGTGTATTGAAGCAAAGGTGATGTGAAAGACAAACCGTAACCTTTGCTGCAAGCTGTAAAAGCCACTGTGCGGCAAAAAAAGGCAATGTTTCACTTTCACATTAGTTGAAGCAAAACTTTGGGCAAAGGCATGTGATTTTTTTCTTTATTTGGTTTTGTTATGAGCTTGAAAGGAGGAAAGCAAAACTATTCAGATTGATCGCTCTAAAATCACAAATGTTTCCAGGTTTTTAAACATCTTACTGAGGATTTCTTGTACAAAGTGTTTTTTAATGCTGAGAGTAGGCCTTCAGATTCCTCAGATTAGATACCAAATTGCCCCAAGTATGAGATGTCTCTGCAGTGACCTTTTACAATGCTCAAAAACAAGCTGCACTCTTTGTGGTGCATGCACAGGATTCTTCAAAAAAGGTGGAAAATTTGGAGCATAGTGAAGGCTCTAATAAAAACAGGCCAACACAGACTGCTGGTCACACATTTATGGATAAAAATAGCTTTTCTTACTGAGGGAGCTTTATATATCTGAGTCATCTAACAGCTTCTAACTGAAAATGGTTGTCAAAATACATCAAGTAGGCCACCTTTGCCGTTTCTGTATTTCTTAAGATTTAACTTTGTAGATAAATGTTAAGTCTTTTTTTAATTAATGTGTAAGAAGAGTCTGAGGTAAAGCTGACAAAGTAAAAATGGATCGGAGGCAGGTGAAATAATAGTAAAGTGTAATTTAAATGATGTAATTGAAAAATCAAGACCGTCGTAACATTTTTTTTCTCCGTTGTGCAGGTGAAACGGGTCTGGGCAAGTCCACCCTGATGGACACGCTGTTCAACACCAAGTTTGAAGGTGAACCCACCCAGCACAACCAGCCAGGAGTCACACTGAAGTCCAACACCTACGAACTCCAGGAAAGCAATGTGCGCCTCAAACTCACTGTCGTCAACACCGTGGGCTTTGGAGACCAGATTAATAAGGAGGACAGGTAAAACAGACGGCACAGCTCTCACATTTTTGGGTCTGCGGGCTAATCCCTGCAATTTTCTTTTATAAATCCTATGCTCTGTTAACAACGATCCAGCTTGTCATCAGAAATCCACACTTGATTGTGCACATTCCACAAAATACAACAACTCTGTGAGTACGTGAGGCCTTTTTGGCTCTCGGGTTTCGTTCAGACTTTTACTTATCCGCAGGGATGAGGAATTAAATCTCCGTCTTAAGCAGTTTTCTCTGCTTTATTTTCTCCTTGTTTCATAACACCAACTTTCAGCACAATCGGATGCAAGTAGTTTCTAGCATGGCATCAGATGGACATCACTGCCCCAAGGTCCGTCGAGATGCCCACTAAATATTATTGAACTTTCACTCCAAAGATTTGCTCCTGTAAGATGAGTGAGAGAATGAAATGTGAACTCTAACTGTACAAGGAATGCTGGGGTTATTTCCAAGATCTCCACTGTTTAAATTGTAAATTCCAGAAGAATAACATGTTCTTAGCGTATTTTAAACAAGAACTCACGCATAGTCATGCGATCTGCTGCAGGGGAAATATCTATAGTATGACTACAAGCTGTGTCTTTGTACTCTGGAAAGGGTGGATGCCTTTTCAATCTTCCTGTAGTTGTCAGTGCATGGGGTCAATATTGTTACCTCATGTCTATTGTTTAAATAACAAAGGTCCAGTCCAGGTTTGGAGATGATGATAAAGTGATTAATGACAGTTTTGAAAATCTATTTGACTCTTTTGTCATATTTGCAACGTTTAGGTTGAGTTTAGATAGCAAGTTCTTTAAAAGAAACCTACACTTTTTCTCCAGATTAGGAAGGCAACTTTCAGATTATAGGGGGGGGGGGGGGGGGAGTCTGGGTTTTGACTATTTTCACAATTTCTCAGTCTTGTTTTGGGTTGTTAGAAGTTGAGATTAGCTCGTCTTTGTCTACCAGCTGAATGCAGTTACTCTGGAGTGCCTTTTTGTTAGTCATCTTCACAGAGGATGATGGAGCTAAATAGTGGATTGTAGACTAGGGATGCACGATATAATCGGCCTCCTATCGGTATCGGCCTTAAAACTGAGTATCGGACATCGGCCACCCCACCGATATTTAACCGATAAGCCCGCTGTTTCTAAAAAAAAAACAAACTACTACTACTTCTTTAAAAACTACTTTTTTACACACTTTAAAACTTCTCAAGACTAGAGGTGGGAAAAAATATCGATACACTGAAATATTGCGATATTTTCATATGTTGATGTTAAAAACGCGGTATCTATTTATTTTACTAATGAAATCTCGTGATATTTTGTCGTTCTGTTACGAATTCTCATGAGAATTCACAAAAATTTTGCAATATTTTCATATGCTGATATCATATTGACATTTAAAAACATGGTATCCATCTATTTTACTAACGAGATTTCGCAATATTTCGTTGTTCTGTTACGAAATCTCACGGAAATTCACGAAATATAGTGAGATTTTGTAACTGAACGATGAAATGCCGTAATATTTTTTTCAGTAAAATAGATTAATGCCGCATTTTTGAATATCTGTTTGATTTCTGCATATGAAAATATTGCTATATTTCAGGGACTTGATATTTTTTCCCACTCCTATTTTTTAAAGTGTCGGAAACTGATAACAAAACTGCTATTTGCAATAACTGCTTATTTTTTTTCAGCTTTAATATCTGTATCAATATCGGTTATCGGCCACATGAGTTTTAAAATATCGGCATATCGGATATCGGCCAAAATTCCATGATCTTGCATCCCTATTGTAGACTTTCAGTCCCAAACAATACTGTGTTTTATATAAAACTTCAAATTTTAGAGAGGGATGGTCACACATTTGGGTAACATGAGGCTTAATCCTTAAATGGTTAGTGTGTCTATCAGTGTTATTTTTGAATTTCCTGAAAGGAATCGCCAGTTATTTTATCTTAATTTGTCGTTTATGTTTGAGCAGATCAAGTTACTAAAAGATAAGCAATGACAGTTATTTTGTTGTTCTTTTTATACAATTAACTGATGTAACAACCTATTAGTTACCCATAGGGATGTAACGATATGAGAATTTAATATCACGATTATTGTGATCACGGTTATCATTTTTATGACGGTATTACAGAAATACACCCCAGCATCTTTAGAAATATCCAAAATGGGCCTAAATGTCTACTTTGTCCTTTTTAAAGGGGGAAAAATCTCAAGAGAACTGTCCATGTGGTTGTCTTTGTTGCCTTCCACCATGTTTTCATAAATTAAACATTTGAAACTGCGACTGCTGATGCTTTTCCAGCCAATGGGCTTTATGCACATCTCTAGTACTTCCTGAACTTAATACTGCACCTTTATTTCCTGTCTTACATGATTGGATGAACTGATTAATCCAGGGGTGTCTAATCATTTGCTGAGGTAAGACACACCTGGATTAATCAGTTCATCCAATCATGTAAGACAGGAAATAAAGGTGCAGTATTAAGTTCAGGAAGTACTGGAGATGTGCATAAAGACTATGAGCAGCATCACTGGGAGTTTTTCAAAGTGCAATAAACAGTTACAGTTTTAACGATAATTAAAATTTGAAACGATATTACTAATCGTTGGAAATTTTATCACGGTAAACCATTTTACCGGTAATTGTTAAATCCCTAGTTACCCACATGGATGACTCAAAGACCATTGTTTTAGTAACTTGTTAATGAAACCTACATTGAAAAAAGAAGGAAATGCTAAAAGTGCCACTATGTCCCTCCTGTTTTCCAGCTACAAATCCATTGTGGAGTTCATTGATGCCCAGTTTGAAGCATATCTACAGGAGGAGTTGAAAATCAAGCGCACGCTACACAGCTACCACGACACCCGCATCCACGCGTGCCTGTACTTCATCGCTCCAACAGGGCACTCGCTGAAGTCCCTTGACCTGGTGACCATGAAAAAACTTGACAGCAAGGTGAGCTTTACTCCATTAGTAAGCACTGAGTAAGGACAGTTTATAGCTTGTAATAGTTATATGGTACTGGTGGTAAATCTTTTGTCATTCCGTGGTTGCATTTGATCCGTCTACTGGAGTCATGGGTTATAAACTTTTTCCAGACAATTTGGCTAAATGCACGTTGGCTTAGTTGTTGCTGTGTGGGTGCAGGTCAGCTGTGAAATTCAGGCTGCTCAGTGAGTTTTATAAGGTCTTTTCCTCTTTTGCTTATTTGTATGGAAGTCCTTGCTTTTATACAAAGAGCCTCTTTAGTGTTTGCAAGAGCAGCTGTGCCCTCCACTCAGCACCCACCACCAGAGCAGAGCTTCTTCTGCATGTGCTCTCCTGGAGTGTCCTTGAGCAATGTGTTGGATACTTGCCAGCCTTCAGGATGTGCTGAAGTGATAATGTACATATGACCCAGAACATCCATTGCTAACAGTTACAGTTACTTTTGGAGAACAAATAGTTTGGGACTGTGTGGGAGGCATGGCACAGCAATGACAGTTGTGTGGGAGTAACATTTTCATTTTCCACCAGTCACTTGTAAGTAGCTCCTCCTGTTTTTGTCCTGGCTCTGGAAAGTGTCATTATTTAAAATACATAGAGGCCTGATTTGGAGTAGTTTTACAACTACAGTGATGTACTGCACTGTGTTAAAATGACGAAGATGGAAATGGTATTTCCTTTTGGAAGTTGACTTTTAAACGACCATTCTCAGGCAGACAGTGATGGTTATGAAAGAAAATGCCTGTTTTCTATTTTAGTCTGTGACTAAATCCAGGTGTTATCAGCTGGAACTACGTCTGCAGGGCTGTTTGATTTGCACTGTGTTTATAATCTTTTCATTCCCTTTTAGCAACACTTCAATTCCTTTCTAAATTTGGACCGTAGAGGTGGACTTTGAAAGAGCTCGAGCTGTGATAAATTTAACTACATGTCTGACACTGTTGACTGAATGATTTCAATCTTTTCGACCTACATTAAATCTCAGCTTGTTTCTCACTTGCAGGTCAATATCATCCCAATCATTGCCAAGTCAGATGCCATCTCCAAGAGCGAACTGGCCAAGTTCAAAATCAAAATCACGAGTGAGCTGGTCAGCAACGGAGTCCAGATCTACCAGTTCCCCACAGATGATGAATCTGTTGCTGAGATCAACTCCACCATGAACGTAAGGCTCATGTCGAGATTTCATAGTACTATTCATCAATACTGCATTTCTTACCATATACTGCTTAATTCATAGCAGAGATAAGGTTTACACGGCAGTTTTTCTAATATTTTTTATCAGCAAGCATACCAACATGTCATGTGATTGAGCACAAGCATCGTTATATCTGTTCAGACTGTCTGGAAGCCGCCCCGCAGAGCAGCACAATCAGTCAGCTCACGCTGCAGGAAGTCGGCAGTGTGGGAATAAGCTTGTGTCGACTGACATATGAGCCAAGGCTCACTTAGCCATTTATTAACCCTGATCTGTGGAAATTCCTTTACTCTGTAACTCTGCTTTTGTTCAGTCAGGCTGCAGCTAATACAACTCGTTATTTACTTTTTGCGATAGAAGTTAAGGCAGATGTGCAGATTACAGAGCTTTCCCCTCTGCTTCACAGAGCCATTTGCCCTTTGCTGTGGTTGGGAGCACGGAGGAAGTGAAGATTGGGAATAAGATGGTGAAGGCCCGGCAGTACCCCTGGGGGACAGTGCAGGGTAAGCCTGGTTTACATCCTGCACAGGAAATGACACAGTGTGCCCCCCTTGACAGAGCTGCTGCAGCTTCTCCCTCCCTTCATGCAACTGTTGTAAACCATCTGATTCCTGCTTATGTAACCTCATTTGGCTTCAGCGTCCACTCTACTATTACAGTACATTGAATATCAGCGAAGTAGCAGCTCTTTGCTGTCACAAATGTTTATATTGCTGATGGTGTTCCAGTCGATCTCTTATTGATTTCCTTCACCGATCTATAATGTTGGGTGTTTAATGTATTTCAGACTTCATACTCAGTACTTTCATAGCAGTAGTTTGAAATGTGTGCAGTGCTCAAGTTACTCTGATTTGCTCTCAAGCAGTTTGTCATTTCAGTCTTTTAAGTGAAACATGTCAGAACTTTTCTACTTTAATCATAAGATTAAAGACTAGAACAGCACTCAGGGTGCAAACCTCCGCCAAGCAGCTCACTGCTGCTCTTAAGTTTCATTTCTGCATCCTGACATGTGCTCAGTCCCGCTGCTGCACACTTCTGCCACAAGGGGGCACTCGCTCCTCATCAACAGCCTCTCCAACATGGCCGATCTCACAATGATAAAGAATCCTTCAAGACATTTCTTGGATCCAGATGGTGATCCGGATCATCACCAAAATTTAATGCCTTCATCTTTGGGTTGAGGCACACGGCTGGTGAAAATTTCAGGTCAATCCGTCCAGTACTTTTTCTGCAAAGTTGCTGACGGACAGATGGACGGACGGACAAACCAACGCTACTGAAAACATTACCTCCTTGGCGGAGGTAAAAATCAAAACCGTATTAAGAAGGGAAAAGTCTGGTAGCATAAGTTTGTACAGACCTTTATAGAATTGTTTTGCAGCATAATTAGACCAAAAAGTTCAGTTGGTTTCATCAGGCAGCAGATTTTCCACATGGGTTTTGGAGACTGGGTGTGTCTGTTTCCAAAATGTAGTGAGGCTTGGATGAAAGCTTAGTCTTGCTGCCCTTCTCCACAACCCAGACATGCAAAGAATACAGGAGGGTGTTTTCATGCGTGCTGAGCCAGCACTACTTCACAGGATCAGGAAATCCCGCAGCTCCTTTAACATCGCCGTAGATCTCCCTGTGCAGCACTTTTCTTTGTTTTCTCCAAGTTTTGGAGGGACGTTTGTTTTTTTTTTGCATCACTATCCGGCTGCATTTACTCTACATGCTATTTATTGTTCTTGCTGTACTCCATGATGTCTGATATTCTGCCATTCTCTCCTAATATGTATCCATGAATAATAAGATCCTGCTCATGATTTATATCTACATAATCTCTTAAGAAAATACTTTTATTTAACATGAAATTGATTGTATTGATTGACACAGCAACATGTTTAGTTATGAACAGGATTATTTACTTATGGATCAATTTTTTTTTTGTTTTTTGTCTTCTTTACTTAGCAGTTTTTAATTTGTTAACACCTTTGATGTGTAGGGTACAATTAACAAATAATTTGGAACAAGCCTTAATATATACCTGTTCATACATAATGAATTATTAAGCAGAATGAACTATATTTTTCAAATGATAATTGTAATAATAGGATTATGTATTGGCTTTTTTCGGGTTGTTCTTTTGTTCCATGAAGGGTTCCAAAACGGCCACAAAGATTTTTGAAATTTTGCAGAATTCAAATTTAGAGACATACAAACAAATCTTCACAGTGGAGAGGACGTAATGTCCCAAAAATATTAGGCTGTTCTCCGTTTAGAAATAGTTTGAACATTTAGATGATTTAGCTTTTTCCCCTTATAAAACTGCACAGAAATGCAGCGTTGTTCTTTTTCTACAGTTTTTCATTTATAGTACATTCAATGAACTCTTAGAAATTGCAGTTCCTTTTTGTATAACACCTACAGGGTATGCAGGGCTACGGTTTCCATCCTTTTTACTGAGCATGAATTTGAGCATCCTCAAAGCTCAAAAAAATCACTTCACCTCAACATCATCATTGTTTATTTTGAAATTCAGTATGCTGAATGACAGCCAAAACAATGGAAACCGTATCAGTGTCCTGATGAGTACATCTATGTTGTATAATATTTCTGCCCAAAGGCTTTATCTTGCATTCAGTCTGTTTACCCCAGACTGGCTGCATGTGTACTCACATGATGTCACATGGTCTGTGGAAGCGTGCTGCTTAGTTCGGTCCGGTAACAAAATCAATAGAGCAAACCGCAGGGCATGAACACTGCTCTGCTTTGTACTAGAACTGTTGGAAGGAATGAGTCTGATTTATATCCCAAGATGATGTACACATTCAGTGTTTGTGATTTCTCTTCGACACTTTCATCAATGTTTTCACATGCATCGAACTGTTTCCTTTCTGTTGAGTAAAATATGACTTTCATCTGTGTCTCCCACAGTGGAAAATGAAAATCACTGTGATTTTGTTAAACTCCGAGAAATGCTGATAAGAGTGAACATGGAGGACCTGCGAGAACAGACTCATACACGGCACTATGAGCTCTACCGCAGATGTAAGCTTGAGGAGATGGGCTTCAAGGATACCGACCCTGACAGCAAGCCGTTCAGGTAATAGGCTCAAAGTGACTTTTTCTGTAATATTCTTGTAACTCGTTGCCTATATTAGCATCTTTTTAATCTATCTTTTTTTGTGTCAGTCTGCAAGAGACATATGAGGCAAAGAGGAATGAGTTCATGGGTGAGCTGCAGAAGAAGGAAGAAGAAATGAGGCAAATGTTTGTCCAAAGAGTTAAAGAGAAGGAAGCTGAGCTTAAAGAAGCAGAGAAAGAGGTGAGTATCGGGTGCAACAGTGTTCTTCTTCTTCCATCTTGATTTAAACTCAGAGGTGCTGTCTTTTTATACCACTAATTAGCTCCATGAGAAGTTTGACCGTTTGAAGAAGCTCCATCAGGATGAGAAAAAGAAACTGGAGGAAAAAAAGAAATCTCTGGATGATGAGCTTAACACATTCAAACAGAAAAAGACTGCTGCAGAGCTTTTGCAGAACCAAGCCCAGCAGGCAGGGGGCTCCACCACACTCAAGAGGGACAAAGAGAGGAAAAAGTAAGTATTGTTCTGTTCCTTTTGAGTTTTTACTCTCACAGCACAGGTGCAGGAGATCAAGTTTGGGCTTATGACGGTTTGGAAGGCCATGGGCGATGGGGTGGTAGTGTTGACAATCCTTCCCTAAATTAGTCTTGAAGCACAAATGAAAGAACTGATTAAACTGCTAAGTGGCTTATCTGTCACCACTCACTTATTAATCCACCTCATATCAAAAAACTGCTGAAAGCTCTTATTCTGTGAGACTGTTTCCTTCATCTCTTTATTTCTGAGAGGGATAATAAGAGAGATTATAGATGGACATTATTTTCATGCTGAAAGAGTAGACCAACATTTTTAGTTCATTACCAATGTGGAAAAACTAGAGAAGCTGAGAGGAATGGAGAATGATGAAGATGACAAGCTGTCCTCATCTAAATAGTTGGGAGGCTGCCAAGTGTCAGCAGTTTGAGTAAATTCCAGCCAGAAACCATGACGCTCCAGGCAGACATAGCTCTTTATTCAACAATAAATCAGAAACACTGTAAACAGCCTTTTGAAAAGGTTAATGCAGGCAAATCAACTGGAGAAGGAAGTTGCTATTTCAGCTGCATTATGGGAAATATGCTTCTTCCTTATAGTCTTTAATTTCTTCAGCAGCTTTCATCTGTACTTTTATACATTTATGGGCATATCTGATATTGTTGTTAAACTACAGTTAAATTAAAATGTGAGGTATATGAGATGATCTTAACGACCCTCATGGATACAGGGAATTTGTGCAGCTGAATTTCTTCCAACAATGCCACTTCATTTTTCTTGATGTTATTGGTCTTTTGTTGTGTGTTTAAGCTACCTGTTAGAAAAAGGAGACACTTGCACTGAAAAGGTTTTTTTTTTTTTTTCACCTTCACTTTTTTCATTCACAGCCACTTTTCTCCTTTATGAGCTCTGCCTTGAATTTTTCTCTTTCCCTAGAGATGCAGCTGTTCAAGCTGAGCTCTGTCTGCAGGTCACTGATTAAAACTGACTTGTGAGGTCTTGCACATGAAGCGTTAACCGACTGATAATTGTGTTTATCTGTATTTAACCTTCAGCTGAATGTCAGTGTTTTCTGTTTAAAGTCCCCAGGAGACGGAGAAATTTTGTTGATGCTAGCTGTGTAGATGTGTGTCTTGTGAGTGCATGTGTCACCTATGTTGCATCCATAATGTTTTCCAGTTAACTCCTCCCACACTTGCTGCATGCTGCATGAGGCACCTTTGCTGGTAAGACTACCTTCTGAGTTGCATCACCGACAGAAAATAAACAGTGATGAGAAATGTTAATCATTTAATAAACCTCCTCCTTGTATATAAACTACTGATAATCAGGTTTTGAAGTATCTACTCAGGGTTAAAGCGCCTCAAACTTTGATAGAAAAAATACATTGTTTCTACTTTACAGTTTATGAGATGACTGATTTTTGACTTGACACGTGACGTGAGGTTTCACGTGACCTTGTGAAAATTTTAAAAAATTGTCCGAATCACACAAATTTAGATTTTTATCTTGAATTTGACCGTCTGTAATGGGTAATTCAGACAGTTGTGTGCTGCAGACTTGCAGTATTCATGGTAACATCTGTGCCCATCATATCCTTGAGCTGGCTGTGTTTACCACTGCCGTGCCAGCTTCTAAATCAACCAGTTTATTAGATCCCCACACACCCATTTGATGTACTGCTCCATCTGCCTCTAAACCCACAGCAGTTTCTTTTTTTTTGTGGTTCTCTCAAGTCCCTCCGACCCAGCCCTGCCGTCACACAAAGAGCCATTCAAGGCTGAACTGAGACACCAGGTCACACAAGAGCAGCAAAGAGCCTTGGGGCACATCTCTGTTTGTAAAGAGGCCATGTTTTGTTGATGACCCCCTGCCAACATCACCCTCTTCCTTTTGAATGAATTCAAAAGCAAAATACACAGAGAGAGATGTGTAAGGCCGTCCTGGTGCCAGGATGTTATGACAGGTTGGGCAATGGGCTATGTGCATATTCCTGTCTGTCATTACTGGACAAACTGATTAATTCAGGTGTGCCTAACCTTAGTAGCTGGCCAGACACACCTGGATTAATCAGTTTGTCCAGTAATGAAAGACAGGGAGCAAAAGTGCTGTCTGAAGTTCAGGAAATAGTGGAGTCGTGCATATAACCCATTAACTGCTGTGGGCGGGCCCCATTTATCAAGTGAAGTTTGAATTTAAAAGGGAAAAATTCCAGTGAAATCATTCAGTATTTGACCAATATTGAAGTAAATAAGTTATAGAATACGATTAAAAATAAGTATTTTCTTCTTCATTTCCTCTTTCCTTCTGCTATTGAGGAGAAAGAAAACTTTTGTTGATGCTTATCAAACAAAACCCAAAACCAGAGCTGCTGTTAACACGGCCAAAACCAGAATCGGAGCGGCTTTAATAAAATAAGAACCAGAACCAGAGATGCTGTTAATAAAGCAAGAACCAGACCACCTTCATTTTCCAGTCATTCTTCCATTTATTAATCTTTTTTTTTGCCTACTTTATTTTTATTTCAACATTCATTTTTATTCCTGCAGTAATTTATTATTTTTACACTTGTTTTTTTTTTTTTTTTTTTTTTTGTATCTTTATGTAACCCAGGTTGCCCATGTTACATTTACATTGATTTTTATCTCCAGTTTTTCCCATGTTCATTATTTATTTTTTTTTTTTTTTTTTTAGATTTTCATATTTATTTGTTTATTTATTTATTTATTTGTCCCTTTCCACATGTTCACATTTCTTAGTGGACAGTATGAATTTTTTTCCGCACTTCCACATTTTTATATTTCCTCACATATTCTTACTGGTGCGCAGAATCTTCCTGGTGCACTGGCAGTTGCTCACAAGACAATTGATTTCAATTGCTCCCAACACTTGCAGAAAGAGACAAAGGTGGGCCTGGTATCTGAATGGGCCAGCCTTGCCCGTGGATCCAGAGCTGGTTTGAGACTCAACCACTGGGGAGAGTGGAAGTGAATGAAAACACCTGTTTTGAAATCTGTAAACTCCTCAAACATCTATGTACTGTTAAAGTAGATGAAAATGACATCATATGTGGAGGGAAAAACCCAAAACAATCAGACATATTGTCTAACATTTAGAGACAGGATGAAAATTTTATAAAGAAGTAGATAACTCTACTTTCACCTTCACCATCCCACTCAAACATTGCTTTAAAAGCATGATATCCTCTTAATTGCCGTCTAATGTTGATGTGGCGTTGCTGATGTTTTACTGTGTTGTGATGTTTTAACTCAAATGGAAAGCAATAACAGCAATTCTCTCTTATTTCCAGCTAAGGATTCCTGTAGAAAAAGTGCTCCCTTGTGGCCATCCTGCTGTGAATGAGTTTCCATCCCCATCATCTTTTTACAGTACCCCCTCCTCACCCTCACCCGCACCCAAAATCCCGTAACTCCACCTTCCACATGCTCCCTCCCCCATGCTCTGTGGAAGACGCTCAGCAATCGCTATAAGTTTGACATGACCTTTTTCTTCCTGAATGATGCTTGTTGGTTTCATGGATTGTACAAGCGATCATTCAACTTATCCTTTTTTATATGAATTTATAAAATACATTCCATATTTTATACTCAGTGATTCTTTGCATGATGTGAGCTTTTTTATAAAAAATATTAACAAACATGACTACTTGTGTGATGGGCAGAAATGTGTTGAGGCTAAAGAGAAACTTGCATCAAATATTGGGACCTGAGTGTTCAGGGTTTGGGAAATGTGGAAGATTAAAGACCCACTCTGATGAAAATCATGTTTTTCATGTTTACATATTTGTTGTTTTTCTTATGCTACAAGACATGCTGAGAAAACTAAACTCAAAATTGCTGAGTATTCAATAATCTGAGTATTTCTGCATTCAAATCATCATGAACCAATGGCAGGCTCAGACAAACTGGCTTTCATATGTCACAAAGTCACTAGGCGGGCCAGAAGCTGCCCAGGCTGCAATGCTCAGAAGATTTTTTTTTCATGACTTGTATACGTTTTTATTATGTTTTTGCTTTTAAAACACCAGAAAAAAAAGAAAATTGCACAAATTAGATTTTTATCTTGAATTTAACAGCCTGTGTAATGGGTAATTCAGACAAAAGAAAAAAAAAGAGGAAAGATATTGACATTAGCTTTCATAATCCACTGAAACACTTTGCTGTAAGAGAGCAATGGTGAAGGTTTTTTAGGGGGCTGGGGCACTAAGCAGCACTGACTCCGCCCACAACTCACAGGCGAATTATGCAAGAGTACCTTCCTGCAGTTACAATGGCCGACAAGGGCGCTGCCATACATCCAATCCATACAGGAAGTCTCAAGCGGAAGTTAGTTAAATACCGTCAAGAGTATCTATCTGCGGCTTGCAACCAGATGCTTGTGGTGTAATCGGGTGGTTAGGGTTATATTTTAGCATGTTACATGAAGAAGAAACTTCCGCTTGGGACATCTGGCGTGGATTGGTTATATGGTAACGTATTGTGACTGCAGTTGGGTCCCTCCAATTATGAGCTTCTGGTGCTCTGCAGAAGCAGAGTCCTGGAAAATGAGACATTTTGTGATTTTGGCTAAAAACTTCATAATAATAACGATAAATGAATAAAAACTTCATAATCACAATTTAAAGACCACTGTGAACGTTTCAAAATAACTAAAAGGAGGATTGGAGTGGGTCTTGGAAGAGACGGAAAGAAGTAAAAAATGTGTGTTATTAATTGCTGATTTGATCTGTTTTACTTTACAATAGAAGAACATTTTAATGTGAATTAGCAGTAGAGTAGAATAGTTTAAAAAAAAAAAAAACTGTTGACGTTAACTCAAAAAGATGACCAATATAAAAGGTGGATTACAAATGTCTTTTTTTTTGTGAATGTCCTGCATCCAGTAAGAACTAGCTGATGATTGATGATTGAATCAGCTTTATACTATTTCTGTCTCGTCATAAGAAGGGAATTGGAGATTTGATATGTCCCTTTGCTGATGTTTCACTTTAGCCTGATGCATGAGTAGATATGAGCCTGATCTCTTTACCACTTCTCCCATACCTCATTCATTGTTGTGTGTTATGTGCATACTTGTATTAGCTTTCACATTTGCACTTTGTTTTATGCCCAAATGTGATTTTTTTTTTTTTAAGTATGTGTTAATGTGTTAGTGCAATTGTAACTTTCTTTTTGTTTTTTCTTCTTTTTATATACTTATTCTTGGGGCACATTTAAAAGTCAAGTCAAAATTCTGTCCACCATCCTAGGACTAATGTTGTTTCTGTCAGTGTTGACACACGAGAGAAAATCCTCTTTAAAGGAAAAAAAAGTCAATAAAGGCCCATTTTTTTTCACCAAACAATGAAACTGCGGCCATGATCATTGTGTGAGACAAGTATTGCTCTAAGTTAGTGAGAGTTTAATAAGTCAGTGGAAGTGGTTGCTCTCTGTAATGGAACATGAAATGATTGCTGATTAATTGGAGTGGTAAAAACTGTTTAATGGATTTCCCCTTTTGCTTACATCTGTATACTGTAGAAGACCTTATGGCTCACACATTTTCTCTTAACATCTCAAAATGTTCTTTTTTTCCCTTTATCCAGTCAACTCTTAATCTTAGGATGTAAATACTTCTTAATACTCAGGGTTGTTAGGCATGTATTGACCTCTTGAACAGCAAAATCCTTTTCTGCTAACAATTTTGTATAAAAAATTACTTTATATCACGTTATTTAGGTCAAAATACAACGGTATAAGAATCATTACTTGCTTCCAATTCTTAGCTCACTGGTCTGTGTGGTTTCACTTTCCTTTGCAGTAATCCCTGGCTCTGCACTGAGTAGGTCCTCAGCCCTCAAGCTTTGCTAAGAGACCAGCCTTTGTGGGTACTGAGTACCTCAAATGAGACCAGAGGCTTTGGTGGACCCCATCCTTCAGGGTTTTTAATCATTGCATGCTGTGCTATAATATGGGTTAATGACACTGCTGCTTAACCTCAACTTGAGCTATCTAAGTCTTGATTTATTGCCTTTGCTTCTGTGTACTGATACATGTCACTAACACCTCTTCCACTTCAGCCATGGCAGAGATGAAAGAAGCACACGCTGATTTATTGTCAAGGTTAAATATGTTTTCATGTATTTTTATCTGTAACTTTTGACTTTACCAGTTAGTTAGCTCTGTCTATTACAATCAAAACTGAAGCTTTTCTCTCCCCGGATTCACTTCTGAATCTTGTTTGCAAGTGTTTGCCATCTTCTCTAACTGCTGGCTATGTTTCTCTTTGTCTCTTTAGCTTCTTTTAATCTGTTTTGACCACCTGAAGAGGGGATTGCAGCTTCAGCAAGATCTAAGCACCCTTTACCTCTTCCTGTTTTTCTCGCTGTGTCAACCTTTTATTCTCCTCATCGCATCTCCTTTTGTTAAATATGGCCTTATGTGGACTCGCATGGTATTTCTGACCCCTCCCCCTTCAATGAAGCTCTAAACCCAGGCAGGTCGGGAACCAGGCACAGTTTAAATATGCTATTGTGTCTTAATGTACAGATAGACTCTTGTAGTTATTAGAAGTCAGGAGGGGTCACTTTCTGTAGGACTCACGGGTGAAATCATCATTTGATCTTTATTTATAATTAGATTGAAATAATCTGCACTATGCACTCATTTGAAAGGATTCTTAATAGAAAGCACACAGATTTGATAGCAAATAGAAAAATAGAAGAAAGGCTTGCGGTTTAAAATGGAGAACAGAAGCATTAAATGCACAATATCGTGAAGTACAGTAAAATAAGAAGGCTTGTTTATTTTGTTTTGTTTCTTTGATTCTGATTCAGTCTGAAATAAAAATCTGCTGCTTTCAGTTTTTTAAACACCAATTTAAAATTAGTCTTAATGATAGAAAAGCCAAAGCAATCTATATGGTTCCCATGTTTACATGACACTGTTAAATACCATGGAGGTCACATGTCATGGCCTTTTATTCCACGTTGTGCTTTAATACTCACCAGCCTGTTCTATATTTTGCATGCATCTTCTTTTCTTTTTCAATTGAATTTTATTACTGCTGTAATCTTTGATTGGCTTGTTTTTTTTTCTCTTTAACTTGGTTTCATAATAGTTTCCCTTCATTGCTGTTTTCTTCAAAATGGTGCATATAATTCATGTATATTTACTCTTTCCTTTGATTTCAGCTTCCATTTTGCCAAATTTTTAGTATTAAATGGAGTTGAACTGAATCCCAGATAAGAGTATTTAAAAATACTCATGCATTTATATAATTTATAAGGATATATTTTGTGTATTGAAGTGGAGATTTGTTGTTTATTACCTATGATCTTTGAACGTGGTTTTGAGTGTGAAGTGACATTTTGGTGTCAGGAGTTGCCATACATTTTTCTAGTATCAGTTATCACATCATGTTGGTCTAAAACCTCTCCCACACCACAAATGATTCAGTATCTTACTTAAGTTTGATTCCATTGATGTACATTTTGAATAAAAAACAAAATGACTCAACCTTATTACACTCTTGTCTTTCTTTGTAGTGCTGTAACATCACACTTCTCTCAAACATCTTCCTTTATATCCCATGACATTAGCTTGTAGATTTAATAAACGGTGAAATCTTTCTGTTCAGCCAGTTTAGCAGTTTCTGTATTGGTATTAATTTTATCTATGTCTGTAAACTTAATATATGGTGACAGACAGTATGATGAAAAATACTCAAAAGTGTCTGAGTTTAACAAAGATTACATTCTGCATAAAATATGTTTGAGTGATGGATCTCAGCGCAGCGTTTCCACAAGAATACAATTTGTCTTGTTTGTGTTGGGGGGGATCTCTAAACAAAGCTGTGCAACATAATCTTGGGCCTTCCCTGAGCTAATTCATGAGAGCAGAAAGTAATCAGGTCAAGCAGTTTGTTGTTGAATCTTACATCATGGAGAAAGAAACTGAAGCTGGTAGCCTATTAAGTCAGCTGGTACAGTGGCCCTGGCCGTCTCATATTTTTTTGGCACCCCTGCAGCAACAACAAATTGCAACCAGTGTGACACTGAAGATGCAGAGAGAGGCAGAGCTGTGACAAGTTCAACGTAATGTACCTGCATATCCCTTCAAAATACTCAACAGGTGTGTAACAGACCTATGATACTTTTAAAGAAATAGTTTTAGAATATGAAAAATTGATCAATAAATCTCAGCACAGTTTTTTTTTTCAAATTTCTTTTCATATGAATATTAGTATGCTCATGGTGCAAATTTTGCTTTTATCAGAGGGTTTTTCTTTTTGAAACAAGACACATTGTATGTACAAAAACAATATGTTGATTTTATACTTAGAATTAAAAAAAAAAAAAAACGAAAAATATTCCACTTACACGTGTAAATATTTTAAGTGAAAAAAAGACAACAGCATTTAATATGAGTGTTTTTAATTACTGATCAACTGAACATATGATACAGTTATCAATACCACCTTTAAGTATAATCCACCTTTGCCTATTTATTTATTATTCTATGCTGAATGCATTCAAAATGATACAGAAGAATACATTAAAAACAAGCGGGAGGAAAATAATTCGTGACTTTACAATAACGATGAAGCACCCCCGAGCTCATATTCAACTATCCTATGAATGCCGCTTGACCTTCGCAATGCATTGTGGGCCAGTGCGGTATCAGACGCCATGATTTTACCGAAGCTGGGACCAGAAAATGGATGCTTCCTGCTAGTCTAGTGTGTTTGTGTTTACTTCGCAGCACTTCCATCTACCCATTTGACACATCGGTTTGTTGGTTTCTGTAGAGACCGCGGTAATTTTTTTAAAGCTTTATAAACCCCCTCATCGTTAGCCATTGATTAACTGCGGAGCGTGCTAGGTGGCTAGTATTAGCAGCCCATAGTGGGTTGTCAACGGTGGTTAGCCGAGAGGCTAGCACAATAATCAGAGCCAGTGGAGCAAAAAGTGCGCTGTGTCCTGTTTAGTACAATGAAAGAAGTACAAGTCAAACCAAAGGCTACACCTTAAGGTAAGACCACAGCACAATCAACTTAACAGACATATATGTAGTTTAGCATGTTAAACGTGTCCACTAATGGCAGGTGAACCCTGCCGTCCCATTGCGTCACTCTGTCAAGGCTTGATGATGGCTCGAAAGCTAGCTGTTTTCCAGCCTATCTCACCATATCTTCATAAATATGTAATGGTCTATGACAACGTTTGATTTCCGCATATAATCTGTATTGCAGCCACTGCCTGCTGCTGGCAGGTGGTGCCATTGGAGGCAGCATGGAGCGTTAGCCCATCAGGTTTAGAAGCTCACCCGCTCTTAATAAAGACTGACACAGGTCTTTGGCTTCATACAGGTATGGCCTGGATTTGATTTGGACGGCGCTGGTGATGGCAGAAGGGACTGGCACCGGCGAAATGCCCTCCTTTGACTCAAGTCCTAGCTCTGAAGCAAAAAAGAGACCAATTTCTTCTGATGGCAGTGAGTGATGACTTTTTGTGTGTTTTGTGTCATGAAATGTAAGGAATGCACAATTAAGAAGTTGGTATGAAGTTAAGTAGGCAAAGTTAGGACTTATTTGTCGAAAGCTATATTACAAAATCGTATCAAAAGATAGTGTCGAGCTTTTTCATTCCCTCATAGAATGTGTGACTTATCGAGACCATGACTAATGCATTTGGGGCTTACAGTTTTTGGCAAATTTTCCCATTAAAAAAAGACAAAACCCACCCCCACAAAAACCAAACAAACAAACAAAAAAAAAAAAAAAACCTATATTGATTAATTTTCATCTTGTTTACTATGATCATCTCTCCTAATACAGTAACCAACTCTCTAAAATCACAGATGATTGATCTGTTTTCTAACAGTAGATCTTGATATTGCAGGAGACGAACCTATGAGGAAAATGCCTGTGACAAAATATGGTTCCAAACCACGATTTGAGCCTGTGCACTTTGTCAGTGGTGGAAGCAGTGGAGGAACTGGCACTGATGAGAAGGAGAACAATAAGGAACGCAGGAAGAGCGAGTCGTATGGAGCGAGACAGTGGGACTCTAAACACACTTTCCAGAGCAGCACCAGCAGAGCACAGGGCTTCTCTTCTCTTAGGCCCTCTTTTGACAGAGTGCCATCATACACATCTGACTCTTGGGGTAGAGACAGAGACATTTCCTCAGGTAGCGCTGGTGGATTTGGTTATGGAAGCCGTGGATCGTCTTCCAATTTTATGGCAAAAACGCAGCAGGAGTACATGGCCAAGTATGAAGCCCACACTACTTCTTACAGTTTAGACTCTTATTCTCAGCCACAGAGATATAATGGATACGGGGGAGGCAGCAGGTCGGGAGGCTGGGATTCAGGACGCCAGGGTTTGGGGTACAGCCATCAGGACAGACCATCATCAAGCCGGCCATTTAGCAGAGTCTACAACAGCCCCGGCAGGAGCAGTCCTAATGTGTCTCAATCAGGGTCTTCGCAGCCTCTTCCAATATCTCAGTCAACGTTAGAAGAGAAGCAAAGTCTGATAACGAGTGTTGCAAATGCATTGGCAGTTGCTTTTAGGGACCCTGTGCTGATGACTGGAAGTGACTCACCAAACTATAATTTCATGCTAAGCCGCAGTATCCAGGCCTGCAAAACCAACCCTGAGTATATTTATGTTAACCTGAAGGATATTCCTCAGGCTGACCTTCCGAAGAACAGGAAAGTACCAACAGATGGTTACGCTTGTGAACTGAGATGTCAGGGTGTGTATCTTGCTACAGGATACTCTGGCAGTAAGAATGGAGCGAGGGACCGGGCTTCTGAGCAAGCTGTAAAACTTTTCTTTAAGCCAGTTGAGGTTCGTGTTGTGCAGCGTAAATACAGGCACTTAATGGTCAATGACATGGTTGTGTGCCAGATGCACAGTCCAACACCAGCGTTTCTGCCTGCACTCCGAAACCCAGAAGAAAAACCAACACCCAGTTCTAAGGGTCACTTTGAGCCCGACAAACATAAACACTGGACAGAATTTGTGGTTATGGACAACGCTCACGATGCCATCTGCATACTGAACAATTCTGCAGCTTTCAGCCGCATGCAGATAGACTATAAGTTTGATCCGCTACCAGACAATAATGCATGGCTGTGCAGTGTTTTTGTGCAGGATGAGCTAGTAGGGCAGGCAACAGGGACTAAAAAGAGCTCAAAACATGCAGCTGCTGGCGAGGCTGTGAGAAAACTTCGCTTGAACCAAGCACGGCGACAACAGCAGCAGCAACAACAACAACAGCAGCAGCAGCAAGAATCTCAATACTTCAGAGGAAATATCCAATTAGATTCTGGTGGATGGCAGCAGGGAGGGAAAAAGAAGCATCTAAGCGAGCTGGTAATCTTGGAGAACTCTGACAACGCAATCTGTATCATTAATGATACAGCTCAGTTTAATAAAGTAACTGCTGATTACAAGTTTTCAGTTCTGCCTGATCATCGCTGGAAGTGTGAAGTTTACCTAGAAGGACAGTATGTTGCTGCAGGAATTGGGCCTAAGAAAATAGTAAAACACATAGCAGCAAAGGAGGCTTTAGCTACTTTGAGACAAACACAAGCTGTGGTCAAATCCAACCTGAGGAAGGAGGGGCACACCGATGCCATATCCCGCTCTCAGATCATGGGTCGCTCAGGTGAGGAAGCCACAAGGCAAGAGATCAAGGAAGACAACATTGGAAACCAGCTGCTCCGGAAGATGGGCTGGAAAGGAGGTGGGCTGGGCCGAGACGGAGAAGGCATCGCAGAACCAATCAGAGTGAAGGAGCAGTTCTCAAGAGAAGGTTTAGGCATGGACACAGATAAAATGGGAACTCAGCTCAGCAAGCATGACATTGAGGACATCATTCGCAACTATGCCAGTTCAGAGCGCCAGGACGACCTTCGGTTTTCAACCGATCTCACCAATGATGAGCGCAAACAGATTCATCAGATAGCGCAAAAATACGGCCTACGAAGCAAGTCATATGGACAAGGACGGCAACGGTTCCTCGTTGTCAGCCGAAAAGTACACAAGGACCAACTTATTGGCCAGCTTTTACAAGAAGGACAAGTGGGACGATATGAGCTTGTTAAACCTCAGGCCAATTACTGAACTGCATGAAAAGTAAAGACATTTTCATTAACTTGGATTCAAAAATTGATATCCAAGTGTACCCGCCTGTGTTCTTGACTGTGACAAATTTACAACAAACATTGTTATCAGGTACAACTTGCAGTTTTTGCATTCCTTTGCCATGTGTACTTCAGCTTTAGCAGGAGACTGCAAAATAAGAAATCTGATATTTTTTGTTTCCAGCTTTTCATTATGAGCCGTTAGTCAGTGCTTTGTGGGATCATGTTCTCATGATGCTTAACTTATTTCATATTTTTAATAAAGAAAATGTATTTGGCACTAAAATTCTCCTGTTTTTGTACTATTGACTTGGCAGAAAATGCAGCTTCGAAATATTGTAGACAGGTGACTCGTGAAAGACAAGGATTAGTGTGGCATTAACATCCAAACTGTAGCTACAAGCTCATATCATTCTCACTGTAGTGATGTAATAGTTTTCAGCAATACATGGAGTGTTATTTCTTCACCTGGAGATCACTGCAAGCTGCACCAATGCTCAGAATTTCTTCACATAAAACTGTAAGTTGTAATCTTTAAGTGTGAGATGTTTATTTGTGTATCTTTAACCTGTTTTGCTTGTTTTCACAGGTGTAACTGAATAAATTTAAACTGATAACCATCAACAGGCTGATCTCAATTAAGATAGTATATTTGTGTTAAGTGAAAGAAGCAACAAAGGAATGATGTATATTTATTTTATTTACAAGAGAATGTACAGTTTGTTATATGGGTTACCAGTGCAAAGTCTTAGGAAAACAGACACCATCTTGTTTAAACAGTGTAATCAGATTTTTATGATGGCTGACTTGTAACATTGCAAAATGGTAGAAATATTTTCACACAGTCTAACCCATAAAAACTTGATGTGTCCTGTCAATATGGAAACAGGTAGCTCAATATGTGCTGTCTAAGTGGGTTAAATGTTAGAATCATGGGACTGTGTAAGGTCAAATTAAGTGCCCAGTAAGGGTACAAAATGTCTTCTTTCTGTATTGAAGCAGATCACGTTTACCAATATCTAGAAGGTTTTAAAATTAAAAAGCATGGCTGTAAAATGAAAGCTGAAAGAAAAAAAAAAAAGACCCCCAAAAGGCATCTGTTGAGTTGTTGAAGGGATGGATGTCCATGCCAGGTTAATTTTCTATCCCCCCAAAAGGCTTTCAATATGCAGGAAGGGGGGAATTTAAACAAAAAGGGGAAAAAAGAAAGCCACTGAAAAAGAACACCTGACAACTGCTTTGTTTTCTGTAAATACAAACTGGGAGTATCTACACAGCAAACCACACAGCAAGCAAATCTACTTAACTGTCACCATATACAACTAGTTTACTTCATGTATGAATTACTAGGTGGATAAGTGACAAGTTGAGAGATTGGCTGTCACAAATTCTTAAAAAAAAGAAAAAAAAACAAAAACTGTTGTGGCATGTAGCAAGTAACCCAGGTATAACAAGGTACATTAACTCCGAACAAACATCCACTATTGCCCAACAACAGCACTCGGCAGAAGTGAATGCCACAACACAACAGCATACAAATTTTGCAACAGTTAGGGGACAAATATACTCAAGGATTTTACGGTGTGTCATATCTGTGGGATTTGTTTTCTTGATCTGTGGTTTCTTGATCCTGGGCTGAACACTTTATGCTCCAATGACAACAAAGGTCAACAGTCACGCCAACTCTGTTCAACAATAGCAGAAACCCTCTTCTCATACTCCCGTTTGTTTTCCTGGTAGAGCTGGGCTGCTTGGCTGTTGGCTGGACTGTTTGGGTTTGGCTCATCCAGTAAAGACTTTAAATACACACAGAGAGCATCAGCAGGTTAGGTTTCCAATAAAGTTTTATAACATAGCACAGTCACTTAAGACAAGTTAGTCATTGCACGTGTGCAAAACATGTAAAGATGATGTGTTTACAAACTTTGCTATTGTAAATTGCTCATGCTGGCAAAAAAAAGTGCTTAGTTTTTATAAAGGAGTATTACATTACCTGTATTGAAGTTAAGATTGAAGAGACATCATAGGTTGGACTCCAGCGATTCTGAAGTATATCTAAGCATATGCTGCCATCTGCATACACTGCAAAAGAGCATTTACAACACACAAAGGATTAGACGTTTGGTCAGTTTTCCTGGAAGTTAAGCAAAAAGATATTTCTTGAAATCTACATACCATTTGGATGAAACATTTTGGAGACAAATCGCACTGTGGGAGGTTTATTTGGATATTCCTCTGTGAATTCAATGGTAAGTTTGAAGGTTCCTGAAAGTAAGAAGTGGCATAAAGTAAACTGAAATACAGAAATTAAATATAATGGATTAAAATAAAGCTAGCAATAAAGCCTGTGTTTCTCTCCCTTTTATCCCAGGTATCATCTTTCTGATTAAGTTAATCAGAACCTGTAGCGATAACAGGTGACATGCTCCAAGGAACTTTTCCATACTGTATCTAAAAAAAACAACTTGCACTTTCAAGACACCACACCATCTACTATCTGCTTATAACCATTTCACAATTGAAATAAAACTCTTAAAAACCCAGAAATTGTCATCAATAACTCTAAATTAATTCAATTGGGGTAGGGGTGGGGTGAATACCAAAGGACTAGATACTTACCATCTTCAAAAGGTGTTCCCTCTGGTCTTAAAGAGAAGTAACAAAAAACAGTGTAAATTACCTTGCAAAAATTTTTGATTAAAGAAAATCCACAAATCAGCACAGTTAACTACTTCTCAAACACACAATTCTTTGTTCAAACATGCCTGATAGCTTAAAAAAAAAAAGGACAGAGATTAAAAATTAACTTACCCAAAAATGACTGCGTTCCATACCATGATATTGTTTTCTGATGGGGCTCCACTAACTCCTGCTGGAGGATCCTCTTGCAGCCTGACAGATGGGGAAAAAAAAAAAACCACATCATAAAATACACTGACTTGTACCATAATAGGCCTGATGTAGTTCATTGGGTATAGGCTATAATATTGATGACAGTAGAAGTTCTAATGCACAAGTCACCAGGCAAGGCTGTATTGAATATGAGATGAAAAAAAAAAGAAGAGAGGCCCGCACATCTCTTCTTTGCACCTTTTTGTTGAATATGAAAAAGGAAAAAAGGTGGCAAGTTGTACATAAAGCCCTGCAACTGGCAACATGCGAGTCTGTTCACTTTCCAGTTAAAAGTGTTTACCAAGACGTACAGCAAAGTAGTACTGTATACACAATGGATACGTGGCTTAACACCATTACCAATGAGAAATTATTCTTTTTGAAATATTGTACTACCACTGTCAAATGGTAAGAAATGTAGGACGTTTTTACTGGCGTTCAATTGAACAACGCTTTTATCAATTGGGCAATGGCATCCACGTGTCAAATGATCTTTGTTTAACTTTATTGTTTTGAGTTTTCATATGAAACCAGAGATAGATTTTAACTATAAACCAAACAGGATTAGGCTCGGTGACCATCTGCACTGTTAAACTCGAGTATATAGAGAACCCATGAGCAGCGGCTGACTGAGCACAGGATTTTTAGGTGTTCAGTAAGTACATGGCAGATGGTTGCTGATCCTCAGTCTTAAGTGATGATCTATCAACACCGGGGACAGTAGCTCCCTTCCTTCATGGTCGACTATTAAGACAATCAAACTAAACCTTTCTTTTAATGGCCACAGACACGTTCTACACCCCCTTTTAAGTGTTACACACGTCTCAAGAAATCACAAGAAAGCATACATAGTAGTTTCACTAAAGGCTCGCACTGTCTTTATATTACTTACAACTATAAGTAACGTTCGTAGAACACCTAACCAGAGCAGATATCTAAAATTACACAACCTAAACGTTGCAACTCCCGATTGCCGAGCTAACGCCGGTGTCAGCTATCTACCAGTAATGTTAACGTTACATGCCGATTACTCATAAGTCATTATCTTAATGTTGGTATAAATGTCGCGCATTTTCGTTAACTAAAACGAATGTTGAATCCTAATTTCTATGTACAGATCTAAATGGATCATTATTTCGGAGTGCGTTTGTAGTTTGGACTGCTATTTAGGCTACGGCTAACAAACTAACCTCTGGATGCTAACGTTAGCAATGCTACTTCTCTGTTGTTTTCATGTTGCTTACCTTTTAAAGTCTCTCATTAAACGTCGTCTAGCTGGAGTTGACATCCTGTTAAGGCGTAAAACTAAATCCTCGGCGAGTACTCAAGTGAGTCAAGATAAAAGATATATGTTTGAAATATTATGGTTTCTCAACTCCCAGCTTGCTAGCTAACGATGGCTACTAGTTTGACAAATATTTGACTGCCTGTCTGAATCCACGGGCGCTACCAATTACATCAGGGAGAGGGTACAGAGTGAGGAGTTCCACAAAATGTGTAAACCGTATTAGTCATACAACATTGGACTTGTAGTTCCACTAAAAGCAAAGTGGTCATATATGAATATTAAACACTTAAGACGAGTTTAATTTTTATAATAGATCTAACTTTAGCATAATGTATTGCGGGGAGGACCCCGTGTTTACACTTTAGCTATCCTACTGAAATTACGTCATATGTTTGCATCTTTATGTTGTTTGTTCGGGCAACGGATTCGAGATTCAGATATCTTAAGGGTGTCGTGTATCTGTTGTCATCGTTTGCATTCTGAACTTAATTCAATTAAGCAAGTAGAGTTTGTGGTCAAAGCTTGCAACTGTTTAACACAGTGTTCTCTGGTTTCAGTTTCCAGTACCACCGTAAGACCACACGATGGTGCCTGGGTCTCAGGTGTTGTAAATGACATTCCAGAATGCCTACTTTTTTTTATTATTGTAAAATACTATGATTAAAAACTACTATTCGGGCTGCTAAATCTGTCTCAGAATTAGATACATAAATAGAACAAAAACAATAACTTAAATAAACACAATACAAAAAAATTTAAGGAACACATGGAAAATGTAGCAATAATAAATACTTCGTGTTCACATTGTGACATCACTCCCATATGGTCTAGCGGTTAGGATTCCTGGTTTTCACCCAGGCGGCCCGGGTTCGACTCCCGGTATGGGAACTGATTATTTTGAAGTTTAATTCTTGGTGAATTGTACGTACCGTTGTTGGAAAATAAACGGCACTACTGTCATTTAACGTAATATTGGATTAAACTAAAACATATACCTTTCTTCTTGTAAATCACAAAGACTTGTGTTAGACCCCGCCCGGTGGGAAGTTATCTTCTACTATCCTCATCTTCCAAGGGCTTGGACATTCCCGGAAGATGCCTATTACCGTTTACATTTGCCTGGACCAACGCTTAACTGAGTCAGCCTAGCACTGAAGAACGATACTTGCACAACCAACATTTTTCATCCGAAAGTTAATTTAAGTTAATCCTGTTCGAAGCAGTTAACTGTCAATAAATCTACACCTGTGAGTGAGTAACGGTTTATGAAAATAATTTATCGTCGTTTGGATACCTGTCAGCTAACTCCCTGCGTTAATTCAATCGTTTCTTTGGATAAGAACATGCACGTCAACCACTATATCGCTTAGGAATGTGATATTTTGCCAATTTATGACTGTGGATTATTTAAGGAACTGGATTTAACAATGATCTTTAACTTTAAGTACACCATCTTTACGTGAGAACTCTGAAACGGTGCCCAACTCGTTTATATCAGGCTTTTCCCAAACTTCTCTGCCGGGCCAATTATTTCCCAGGAAAATGTGACTGCGAGGAATTCCCCACGCATCAGCAGCAGCCTCTGTCGGAGAAAACCGCGACCTTGTGTCAGGAAGCACACGAAAGCAGCGGGAGGGTAATCTGACGAGTGACTGTGCTGTGATGATGTAGCTTTAGCACCTCACACCAAAGATCATTATGTGTTAAAACGTCGCCGTGTTTCTTCAGAGCAGCCGGATAACTTGGCTCCTTAAAACCTGTGAATATGCTACACTGATGACAACTTCGATCAGGGTAAGTTCTGTCTGGATTTAAATACCCTGCTTCATAGTGTGTGTTATGCCTTTTGAAACTAATGTGATAGTGTATGCAGCTTACATCAGCCCGGAGGTTATTTTATGATAACCCTTTTCTGTCTTTATTGCGAATTTCGTCTGAAATTTCAAGTTTTAGTTGAACTTGTCATGACTACTAAATGTTCAAATAGTTAGGCCACTGTACTAGATGCATTTGAATGTACTCAGAAGTTTGTAAGACTGAAGAAATATGACAGAAATCAGAAGATATTGTTATTATTAGCAACTGGATCACACGGCCTGAAGGCGTTGCTTTCCACACTGCTCCATAGATTAGAGTGACTCCTCTTTGTGACAGTCAGCTGGCATGTGACTACACTGATAGTGGGGGTATGCTAGAAATATGTGCAATTTCTAAAGTTCAAATAGCAGTCATAATTTGCCATTTGTTTTGTTTTAGTAGGAGAGCATTCTAATTTCTGTCTCTCTGAAAGTGTAGAAATTTAGTATGAAAAACTGTCTGCTCAGAGTATAATCCAAATCTGTACACTGTCAGTCATTTTCTTCATACCTTTTGCCCTTTGTTATAGTTAAATCTGCAATGATATTAAGCTAGTTATCACTTTTTCTTTTCTGCTTGTTTTTTTGAGTATGGCATTTTTCCCTTTGTGGGAATCTTTGAAGTTTTCATTATGGTCCTAAGTATTACAGTTTGGCCTAAAAGCATGGAAAACATGCAGTGGCCAGTGCTGATGCAGTGTGCCACTCACTCCATCAGGCAGCCTCAGCTTGAAATATTGACTAAAACGGTAGAGAACTGCTGTGGGAGACTTTCATAGAGAACAAATATAAATGAAAGTTTGCTGATTTTTTTTTTTAAACCAATAGCCTATAGATCTGCTATGCTTGATATGATGGTATTTTTTAAAAATATGATTGTTTTCTGTTTTTACACTGTTCATCACTCGACGTCTGTGGGGAGTCTAAATGTTTGCCAGATGTTTACATTTTTTGGTTGAGATGCTTGTATCATGGGACAGACAAACAGTGCCTCATTGGTCGGTCAGAATTGCTCACTTCAGAGCAGGCAGCCATGACGCAGAGGGAAGGGGAGAGTTACAAGATGTTAGCTTGTCAGTCCCTCTGGAGAGAAGACCAGCTGGACCCACCAGCCCTACCCTGGCCCTGCATTCCCGTCCCCCCTCGACCCATGGTGGGAACACTGGCAGAGGCTGGTGGATAATTGGAAACTTCAGTCCACTGAAAACAATTATCCAGACTTAGACTTTCCAAATACACCCCAGTGTGGAGTCATCTTGTTTGTTTCTAACATGCACTCTTGTTTTAGGAACATGCTGCCTGTTTAGCTGCTCGCACATCAGCCTCTCCTTTGCCCCATTCCTCTGTGCTCTGATGGCTTTGAAATTGTACAGGCTTCGGCTGATATGGGCCAATTGTGTGTGTTGAGGCTGGAGCAGTTCCCAGCAGCCATTCTATCCTGTGACAGTCATGTCATCATCAGCAGTCCGAGCAGCTGAGGAGTGTGATGATGACCAAGGACAGCAGCAGAGAGCTGTCCGTTGTTCTACCTTTAGTAACAAAGGACTTCTCAGACATCAGATGCTTCTTCTTGCCCAAGATGTACCCATCTGCTTTAATGGGCCTTGATATTGATTTGGCTTCACAAAAAGAAGAACTGGGCTTTTATCCCATGTAGAAAGCAGCACTCCAGTTTCACTAAAGCTTTTAGAGAGGCTCTGAAAGAGATTAATGAACACAGATTTTTCCTTTGCAAGTTGGTAATCTTTAAAACCATCAACTTTCCTCTTCCAGTGTTCTGTTATGTATTTGATCATTGTAAATTTTATGACATTTCTTTACATGAAACTTTTGTCTCATGTGCTCTCATAATCCTACTCTGCAAGTTTAAAATGACCATAATGACATTTTCTGAGGCCACCAAATTTGTGTAATGGCCATGCTGTCAAGGTGTAAATGGTGTCATTTGGTACTGTAGATATAACCACAAGATGGCAATGTTTATATGCTCTGACTAAACAAACAATCATGAGGTGGCTGAAACCTCAAATGACTTGCAGAAATGCAGGAACTGACTTGTGAAAAGAGAAATAAAACTCTTGAACTTCTCCCTTTTTTTTTTTTTTGTAACATGTTAGAAAAATACCCCCTGTTGGCTTGATTACTGTTAAGCTCTTGCAGGGGAAGTGCTGTTTGCAAAGTTCCCTAAATGTACTCTGCTGTTTAACTACTTGTAGCTGTTCACACCTGAATATCACCTTGTCAGGCATGTTAGATTGCAAGGCAGCAGTAGTAAACCGCTGCCACTGGACATGACTTCAGGGAGAAAGGAGAGAGGAGGGAAATTCCACCTGTAACCTCATTCCACTCTCATGCTGCCTGTCTCACAAGCATGTGACTTGGACGCATAGTCATGCCCCGGTTTTCCATGAATCTGTACATTGTTATGATGTAATCCAGTCAAGGCAGGCAAAACTATTTTTAGCTTGAAAAGAGGTGGAAAACTTGACTTGAGTTGCAAGTATTTGTTGTGATATAATTAAAGAAAGGAAAGTATGTTTTGCAAAGTCATGGAGACTTTCCTAAGTAAATTCTGGTGTGTTATCACGTCCATTAATTATGTGAGATGAGCATATTCAATAGAACAAAAACTACAAACTGTAGTTTTGATGAAGAGTTTGTAGTGATGATAACAGGAGGTTATGCCTTTTATGAATAGAATTTTGTGTGTGTGTGTAAGTGAGACAGACAGAGAGAGACAGAGGAGGAGAGAGAGAGAATTCAAACGTACCATAAGTTAATTTTGGTACATTTACATCAAAATCAAATAAAACTTTAGTTAAAAAGTGATTTTCCTGCCAAAAGCAGCACAAAGTGCTTAACATACTATGATAAAAGCAAATGCATATTGAATTAAAACATATCTTCACACACCCACCCAGGTATATAGTCCAGAACACACCCACAAACAAATGTCTATGGGTATATGGGCTTTACATAGAGCTGCACTAGACATTTCTGTTTTTTTTCCCAAGTGTTTATACTGTGCAACACTTGAAAACATCTTGTCATAATTTTGCACTGACCCCAAAAAATGCAAGAAATATATTTAATAAATTAAGTATATGTCATTACTATCATTTGAACATAAATCTTTAAAGGAGATTTATGATGGAAATTGAAATATTATCACAAAAAAAATCTAATCTAATGAGTTCTTTAAGAAATTTTGGATGATTCATAGTAAAACAAAAAACACATTTGAAATGTAACTTTTATGACATTTATATGTCATTTCAGCCTTTGAAGTAAACCATTGGGCTCCTGTCTCTTTGAGGCCCACCTCCCATCTAACTCTCTCTCTCTTCTAATTGGTTCCTTACGGAGGCCTGTAAGCTGCAGCACTCAGTGCTTGTGGGACGTTCTGTGTGGAAATAGCTAATGTAGCAACACTTCAGTCCATGACCAATTTTTATATGGGGACAATAAATCGTATGGTATGGTATGGTATATTTTATCATACTTTGCTACAGGCAAGCAATTTCTACAGATGACTGGATACGGAAATCTTAAAGGGACTGACAAACTTTGTATGCATAAATGTGTCTTATATTTACTCTTTCTTTTGATTTGAACTCTTTTTCTCCAGGTCTTGGCTTGAAATGTTCCTCTTCATAATGTTCACCTCATGTTGGAAAGATGCTAGAAGTCTGTAATTGGCATAAAATGAAGGTTCTAATGAAAACAAACAAACAAAAAATACAAAAACAAAAAGTAAATTGTTATTTATTTAGTGACTATTTCACATTTCCGTTCCATCAATCCATTTTCTTTACAGCTTATGCCAATTCAGGGTTGCAGGGAAGCTGGAGCCTATCCCAGCAATTTGCAGGCAAGAATTAGGCTACATCCTGGACAGGTCAATTTGAAAATAGTGCCACACAAAATATGAAAACTCAAAATTATGACATACAGAACACAAAATTAAGACACAAAATTTGGAAAACTGACAGCAAAGATAGACTCCGGACCCCCTGAACTATAAATCTGCTATACAGTGGATGGATGGAATATTTTGCCTTTACACAAACTGTGTTCTTTACTTGTAGGGAGAACTACTGCAGGTTTCAAAATGTTGACATAAGATTAGTTAATCACATTACCTCGATGTATTTATGGTGCTCTCTAAGGTAGATGTAGGCCCACAGCATAGTGTTCTGTATCTCTGATGTACATGTAATCGCATTAAGGAGTAGCTTAGTTTGTAATGTTTTAGCTTACTGTTCGACCACACAAAGTAGTTCCTCACCAAAATAGAAACTGTCGTCTGCAACTTTGGTACATTATGATTTTCCAGCCTATCATTTTTATGTCTACAGCTAATGAGGTAGTTGTGAGTAGTTCGTGGAGGCCTCTCATGAGTCAGCTAAGCCAGTGCTGCTTGGATTTACCATGAGCTTTGTCTGGAGATAGCAAATGATCTATCCTCATTCAACTTTCAACAAATCTAAGTCTTACAAGCAAAGGCACAGCTGACTGAATTTTACACTGAGCTTTGGGAGACCATTGCCTCTGCTAAAATCCAATTGTCCGTCCTCACTATCAGCAGCTTTTGTCCTTTTGGGTTTAGTGTAGTTTTGTAGGGTTCATTTCAGAATGACAAGTGGTTCTCAGACTTGTTGAATTATTTAACTGCATGCAGGCTTTGAGTATTATAATCAAGGCAGTGAGTGACAGCACAATATACTCAAAGGACCTCATGGCATTTTATTAATAATGAGACCGAGATGAAGGGTTTCTGGTTTAAAATGCACTTTATATTGACACAATCTGGAGCAAACATGCTCACAGCATTGACATAGTTGATGAAACACACATTTAAAAATATTTTGCTTGTTTGTTCTTTCCAGAAGAGATAACTTGTGTGGTAAATAAAAAAAAAAAACATAGTTACTTCTAGTTGCTGGTACCTGAATTAGCTGGCAGAGGTGTGATGTGGCTGGTGATGTGAGTTGTTTTGTTGGCCTATCATCTGTTCTTAATATTTAATGAGATGTTGTCTGCATGTGCCTACGTGGCTTGGGAAACAGAAGACCTAATAGTATTGATAAATTCAATTCTTATTAGATTTTTATTTACAAAAACTACACTACATTGTACTTGAATTATCCATAGAATCTCAGGTTTGTGTGTCTGTACACCTAGACATGGTGACTCCTTTTTATTCTTTCTGTTACATGTAGTTATTTAATTGCTCTCTATGCATTTTGTTTGGGAGATTTACTAAAGCCCGCTGAAATTTGATTTTTGACTGCAATGAAAAAAGTGCTCATTTGGCATTTGGTTGTCAAAAGACTCTGTAGCTGTCTTGAGTACCAATACCTGATGCGCATCACTGCTTTGATGCGAGACATGCACACAAAGGCATTATGCAGTGACTTAAAGTGCTGATGACGTGACCTTAACTTCAAGTAACTTTGCCATACAGCAACACACCAAGACAAAATGAGTTCCAATCAAATTTTAAATAGTTCCCGTTTCTAAAGATGAGGGTGGAGGGAAGGATGCATCTTTGGAAGCAGCTGGAGGAGATCTGATGACCGGAGAAGTCCTGTTTATAACCGAGCAGCAGCTGTCTTCCATATAGTAGTTGTATGACTGATCTGATTAAGAAACGATGTTTGAAAAAGAATATTCCAGCGGACATGATTGCAGTTTCATGTGTTAGAAGTCTCAACAACTCCAGTAAACAGAAGCTGTAGACAGGAGAGATGTGCAGAGGGCTCCCACTGCTACCCGATAAGTCCGACCTGCTGCTTTGTCCTCTTCAAAATAAAATTCTGGATCTGTAGGAAACTTAAATAAACTAACGCTATACTTTCGAGCTTTTAAACATTAACTGGCAATACAATTTAAAGGCTGAGTTGTTACTGTTTTTGTAAAACTGGAAAAGGAACTTTTGTAGAACTGGTGGCTGCTATGTGCAATTTTAACTGGAACAGGAATTTTTTATTCTAAAAAGTTGCTAATATTGGATTATTTGAATTGCAAAAATATCAACACAACATTGCTATTCCCAAAAAATGTCTGATTGCTCTAGAGCAGGATGTTGCAGTGTGTTGCACCTAATACTGCCAGTAATACAATACTGTGTGGAGGAACTCACACAGGCTGAAATGGTGAATAACTGAAGTTAATCGATCTGAGCCAGCACAAAGCTGAGGTTGTTTGGGTATACTAGATCTACCCTAACTAAACTCAATTCCACACTGTTACCAACGTAACATCCAATTTTCACATTTATTATTGGCAAAATGAATGACAATTGGGAAACAATTAAGCGTGTTACAGTTGATATTGAGACCACAGACATGAAAGCAATCAGTGAAGAAGTATCTAGGTTTTCCATATTTACACAGGGTAGGGAATATGGCTCTGGTTAGCTTGTCAGAGAGCGTGTGCACATTATTTGGGGGTAGCAGCAGGTTACTTATTTGGTTCAGCTCCAGGAGTATTGGAGCATCACAAAACCTAAATAAGACCCCTAAGTTTAAATAGTAATTCAGTCTGAGCTGCTAGACTGTGTACAGTTCTCCCCCCTGTAAACGTGTGTCATAACATGGCACATGGAAGCTCTGAAACTGACAACAATTTCTGGACATAAAGAAGAGGCAAGAAAGTCATTAATATCAGAAACTATTCTCCAACACAGCCAGCAGGATAAAGCATAAACTATCCCCTCATTGTCACAGCTTAGACTTGTCCTCCAAAAGGTGGTTACTAAAGCCAGTTCTTGTAGGTTCCTAGTTCCCTCTGATTCCTGATTGTAAACGTTTTTTTTTTTTTTCTGGTCATGGAAAAGGATCTAATTAGTGTTTTGCTTTTTTTATTTCAACATTTTATCTTGGGTACAAAATCATAAGGAAAAGACGAGAGAGAGAAATAAGTGTGTGAGCTCCGTTGTGTCTAGAAAAGAAACTTATCAATGGTATTCAGTGTATCTCCCTGGAAGTCATTCGTAAACGTGTGCACAATTTGCGAGTGTAGTCGTGTATGCAGTACTCACTGATGGTTTAACATTTTGTGGCATGGGCCTGTTGTAATCATCATTTTCTGCTCAGCGGTAAATGAATCACTCTGATACAGGGGGCCTGAGCGGTTTCATACTGAATGCAGTGCCTTCACAGCTGTTAACACATGCATCTCTTTGTTGTATCTACATATCTAGTCCTGCTCCATCAGCACAGTGAATCATCTTGGTGCTGGCTTAGCTCAGAAAACTCATTGTCCGAGAATGATAAGGTGTGCATAGCACCATGAGCTGTCAGCTTGTTAAACAAACTAGATTGTTGCAACAATAAGTCTGACCTCAACCAGCTGGCATACTAAATAACTGTTATATGACCTTGGTTGCCTTCAGTCTTTAATCCACACCTGACAAATGTTTTTTTGTGCAGTACATACATTTTTTGCCATCTCACTGGGGTTAATTAAAATACATTACTGCCCTCCTGTTTGCCTCATTCTGTGGAGTGCACTTGTGTCCTATTAACTGACATCCTGACAGCCTGCTCTTGATTTGAGCAGCCATCGGATGACCTCTAGGCTACGCAAATAATCCTGCGTCCTCCAAACGCTTCCATATCTCACACTGTCAAGGATTGTTTCAAGATGTTTGTCTACTTTTATCCACAGCTCTCCAACATAACTCTGTATTAGTTTTTCTTTGTGCAGTTGCACATTACAACCGTACATGTTGCGTTAACACGTGCCTTTTGACACTACTTGCTGAAATTCTGGTTTAACATGTTAATTCATACCTAGACTAATTGCTGATGTTTTAATGGGAATCCAGTGCTTATTAGATTAAAATGCTATTATCTGGTATCTTGGGTCAAATTTAAGTTTACTGATAGACTTTGCTTTGTACGTTTTATTGAATGCATGTCAGAGAAAACGTGTGCTTTGAGATGTGCTTCTGTTTGTTATTGGCCTTTGTTATTCACTGAAAGCACATGTGAGCAACAGGTGACCCCATTTCATTCTTGGGCTGCAAAGGAAAAGGTGTGTCCTCTCAAATAGTCTGCATGGTCACATGTCCCCACACTGATCACACATCAAGGCACTTTTCTCTGCTCTAGTTAATACGCAACCACTGTAAAAATAAAGCAAGAACACAATGGTTCCTGTGCGACAGACTTTTTTGTGTTTTCACTCGGGGGTTTGAATTAAATTGTATCCCACTGACATGTCTTGAAGCAAGAGCAATTTGAAGATATTTACTTTTATTCTTTTTCCCCATGGATGTGATTTCTTGTGCAAACTGCTGAGTTTGCGTTTACGGAGTAACTGGAAACAGTAAATTCTTATGAGAGAGTACACAAGATTTTTTTTTAAGGCGAAAATACAAAATAATACATTATTCGTGTCATTTATGGTTCAGTCTAAAGTTGTGGCCAAATCAAACACTAACCCAGAGACCAAATCTAGTGTTTTTTTTGTTTTTTTGTTTTTTGTTTTAAATCAGCTGTTTTTAGACTGCTGAGTAATGAGGTCTGGGGTCAACAGTTTATGTCTGTATTGCCCCCCCCCCCCCCCCCCCCCAAGAATCAGCTTAACATTTAACACATACAGGAAGAAGTTCTTCTTTTTGTCCAGTAAAATGTTCACAGAGATAAAAGTTATTTGAATGTTACTCTTGCCAATATGTTTTGTTTGTTAACCAATACAATCAGGACTCCAGTCATTTTTCTGTTGTTACTTTATTAAATGATTACTTGATGTTCTTCTAACAGTGACATCTTTTCATTAATTATTACCAGAGCTTGAACTAATGTGAGAAGATTTCTTTGGCAATAATTTAATGAAATGGAATGGACAAAGAAATAAATCAAATGCTGGACGATTCTTATTGAATGGTTTATTAAGCTGGGGAAGTCATTCAAATATATTTAGTCAATCTAAGTATGTTCAGTGCAGTTTTTGGTAGTGCGGTGTCTTGTTGTCTTCGCTGTTAAATGTCTTGCAAGCGAGCCTTTGGATTTTTTTTCTAATCAGACATAGTGCTGACTTTGACTTATTTTACCGTTATAGTTCTGAATTTCAATCTTACACCTTTCATGGACATAGATCGTGTTTCATGAGCAGGTAAAGAAGCAGAGATTTTTCCTCTGGTCTGAATATTGAGAACTTGGCAGCACAGTTCTTACACATGCTGCAGTTCCTCTTCTGTAGTTCCGCTAAACAATAACTGGAAGGATCTGTCCGGTTGTGATGATGGATAGCAGGGGCTGGAGAAAAAGATGGACTCCTTTACATTCACCTACGTCTATGCCTTTTTTTTATGTACTTGTTTGCTGCCTTTTAAAGACTCTGTCAGGGAATATGCTGAGTCTGATCAATAGTATAATCTTAGGAAACTTGATCACTTGTTTTGTTGCAGAGTACCATGAGTGGCTCTTCACTCTTTGATTTTGTATTATCACAGCAGAAATGACAAATGAATCAACACATTACTAATAACTACTTAAACAAGGTATGAAGGTGTACATCTCTGCAATAGGCCTCAATACGAATAATAGTTTATAAAGTAAACAATATAAGAATGTCTTTTTTTTTGTGCATGCTTGTGTCTGTGTAGTTTTTTTTATTATTATGTTTACAAGGTTGTCCTGGATCTTAGCCTCGCTGAAGAGTTTGTTTCATCAGAAGTGAATAGTTTTCTCCCAGGCATCAGGATTGTGGACAGTATTTCCAAAGATGGACGATAAGTGGAGATTGCTTGGTTTAACTTTCCCACCCAACAAAGCTATCAATTTACTCTGAGACGAACAGCTGCTTTCGACTCAGAGCTGAAGTGTACTAAAAGGAGGCCAAGAAGAATTGATGTGATGATGAGAGCACTTGGTGGAAACTGAGACACTGATTTGGGGGTTTCATGAAGAACAGATCCAACTCCAGTTTAAAGTGAGTTTAATAGGTTCATTTTTTTTTCTGAAATATTGGACTGTGTTCTTTTCCAATGACGCCAAATTAGAACTATTTCAGTTTAACTGTGTAAACATTTGTCTCTTGTCTGTTAAATATAGTGTGCAGTGAGAAACGTATTAGTGTGCACACAGTATGAACATACAGAGCTCAACATTCACCGCAGACCACCACTTCCTGTTTGCTTAAGTGTCATTTCTGATAACGATTTTTTTTGTCATATCTCAGTTATATCATCAACTCAGCGAGTTAAAGTTAGAAAAATGTTTTTGCTTTGTGACCTGTCATACTTTCCACACACAGTATTTTGATAACACTTTTAATGTAACTTTTTAGATGCAAATCTATAACAGTTTGAGATCAACTCTCAAGTCATGTGATTTTCACAAGAGCCTTCTGTGATCATGAGGAGGAAGAGGAGGGGGAGGAAGAAAAACAATTCTGCTACTCTATCATGAAGCACTTGCTCATACCTAAAAGCACTCAAGTTAACAGGTTCATTTCTTTTTTTTTTTTAACTTCAAGAGGCTGTTTGATGACACTTTCATACAGCAGAGAAAACAACTCCTCCGAAGCAGCTTGGCTGTCGAGCTAATAGACTCACAACTTACTGTAAACGTTTTAATGGGACACAAAGAGATGTGAACTTTACCCCTGAGCTACCATACAGATTTTAATCACCATGTCTGGCCCATATTGCACGGTCAAAGTCTAAAGTAAGTGCATGCCTGTCCATTTGTTGAATTACACCTCCAGCACTCCTTTGCAGGAGAAACCTGTCGATCGTCTTTCAGGCTGGTCTAGGTGTGGCCTTCTTCTTGGTCCTCTCTGGTCTCCCCTCCCCCATGCAGCTCTGTCCAATCCCTGGCAGAATACAACTTACCTGAAAGGATTTGCATACTCATCACTGATTGGCCAGGTGAAGCCGCTCTGCTTCAGGCCTCCTCTACCAATGGCGACAGTGCTGCGTGACTCATAGGGAGAGGACAAGTTGCTTCACTATACTTCTCCTTTTCTATTTGAAACAGCAGCCATTGCATTGTCTCCCCCCCCCCCTCCTCTCTACTTTTGTTTTGCCACTGTGAGAAAGAGGTGTGGGTCTGGCAAGTCCACGTCTGTAGCCACCGTTCATCTGAACACGTCTTGGATTATTCACAGTTTCACCCTTTTGTTGTGTATTTTTTTTCAGTTTTTTCAATGGTTGCTGAGATCGAAATTTCTTTGATCGCTATAATGGACCTTGTCATCCAAACCCTGTCTCTTTGAGGTCAGTGATGAATAGTTCTGTTTTTTTACTTGTCTGATGGTTGAAACAGTTTTGGTGATGATGGTGAAACAAATGTCTTAAAATGGTTTTATTTGATTTTCACCGTTTTAAATAGAGATGAATGTACTCAGAGGTTAAAGTTAGGAACAGTGTTTGTGAATAGATGGTAATAAAGGTTGCTAGGTTGACATCATGTGCACCATTGACTTTATAGCATTTCAGCAGCTCAACTTGCCATATGAAAGGTTTCCGAAGGGTGCTTTAACAAGTTATTCCAGTTTAACTGATGCCTGGTTTCCCGCATCTCACTCCTTCCCTGCCACCCTCCTCATCAAATCTCATTCATGGACATATCTAAACAACATTGGTTATTTTATTATTTCTGGAGCTTATCTTGCATGCATTACTCCCATTTTCCTGACACTCTGCTGATATTTAGAGCTTCACAACTCATAAGATGAAGTAAGGTTTGAATTTTTGTACCTGCCATGTCAAGAACTAAAAGGAATGATCTTTAACAGATGTGTGTGTTTGTTGCATTTCTTTTGCAAATTTTTGCCATATAAGGTGTGTTGGGGCTAGGGCGGGAACAGTCTTGCAAGCCTCTGGACCAAACCCACAAACCCACATGTATTTCTCATGGTGTGTTAATAATTTGTACGCGAACAGTGTTGACTTTGATCCACTGTTTCCATTCAGATGCCATATAGTTTTTATTTAAGAACGTAAATTGCAATATTTATGTTCTAAAGTCATCTTTGTGTTGTTGTTGTTGTTACTGTTTTTGCTCCCAGTGGCAGCTTTGTGCATGAAGTTAGCCATGTAGTGCTTCATGCATCACATCCTCAGTTCCCTAGAACAGAATGTTGCTCATCTTGTTGTATAGATGCCCAAATGGATGTCATATCTGCTCAAAGGAAAGTTTGAACTGACAGTAGTTTACTTCCTCTTTTCTGCATAAATAAGCTGATCTTTTCTAACATCTTTTCTCTTTTTATTTTTTGACCCCCTGTGAACCAAATTATTCTGCTTAATGTCATTTAGTATCTGTTTCTAAAATTTGCTCGGTGCAGCAGAGATAAAAGCTTGCTTCCTGTTTCCCCAGAATCCACTCTGCACTATGTGAACCACATAAGACAGCGTGTGCATGCTATATTACTCAATAAATGTGTCTACAGTCTGAGCAGCATGCAGATTTCAGTCTCATTTTAGTCTGAAACTGTCTTCAGCTGGTGCTGTGCTGGCAGTGCACAGAGCACTAGGGAAATCTGAGCCAAGGCTGAACAGCTTCATCCAGTTTTAGACAGACTTTTTTTTCTATTTAATTAAATGCAAAATAACCTAATGCATTTAAAATCAATGTTGATGCACTGTCTGACTTATGAGTTGTGTCTTACTTTATAAAAAGTGAGATCCTTTTAGAGATTTCAAATATATATAAATGCATACAGCGCCAGTTACTAAACCTTTATTAAAAGCAGATAATTTGGCCAATTAGAGAAAGAAAAGCAATAATTCTTCTGTTTCTGAATTTTTGCCAGCTGCAGCATCAGTACATGAGAATGTGAATGGTTCTGTTGTGGAGCAGGTATGAGTTTGCATTTGCCCTAAATTTCTCATCTATGCCCACCCTGATTTGTTTTGTAAATGAGGCCCCAGTGACTCAGAGTATGAACTCATATTTTAGCTGCTGTTTTCTGACATTGTGTTTGTCTCCTTTAAAAGAGAGGGGTAGTAAGTCACAGGAGGGGGGGGCTAAACAACAGCTTCAGGTTGGCTCTTCTTTCAATACAAAGTCAACAAGTCTTAACCTGTAAATAGATCATTAGGCTTGGGCAAGATGATATAGGCATTGCAAGAGAAGGGCATGACGAAAGCCTGAGAAGGTGGGGTTTCGTTTATTACGACAGTTCCAGCATGCCGAGATATGTAAAAACAGAGGGTCTATTCAGTTTCATGTTACAGGGACCCGCCATGAAAACAAAAACTCAGTCGGCTGTATATGGTCAGGCGTAAACTTGGTGATGCTTTACACAGTTTAACATCTGTTTTTACGTGGTTTGATGTGTGTTCATCAGACTGAACATTGCTGTGAAAGGTATTGGTATGGTTGTCTCAGTTATTTAGTCTTCTGATTATAATGATTTAAACTACAGATGTTCTGATACCTTTTTTCCCTCCCAATATACTTGAGCTGTGGGTATTGGCCGATACAGAGTATTGATACCACTATGTTGTTAAAAAAAAAAAAAAAGAGTATCATATTTCACCTTCATGACTGTGATATGATTATCATTGTAGTAAGGCTTGGCTCAGTTTAAACCCTTTGTAAAACATGAATAAATACAGCAAATTGAAGCCATTTATTTCAAAATGTGGTCTTGCTGGTGGGAGAATCCGGTGTGAAATACACACCGGATTTTCCCACCAGCCACAATGCAGACATGATTACTAGTTAGCTCCTTGTCTAACCGGTGTCAGGTGATCAGTTCTTCCTCGCCCCTCTGCAACAGCTGGCTACAGACGGCAGCACAGCGCAACTGTTTTAGGAGCAGCGAAAAGAAGAACTGTGTCGGAGCTAATCAGTAAATAGATTCCTGTTTTAATAAATTACGTGCTATTGGATCGGCACCTAAACTCCAGTACTCGCCGATACTGATACCAGCATTTCCAGCAATATCGGCGACATATCTGACATTGGTATCAGAATCGGAGCAACTCTAACTTAAACCATCTTTAAGTTTCCCTGATAAGTCTTGATGTGGTAATAAGGTGGAAATTGATATTTGAATACTTGGATTTTTCTTTTCTTTTTTTTTTTTTTTACATAACAGCTGATCAGATGTATGAAGCCAGTAAGGAGGGGCGATATGTTATCGTGTGCGATATATCGTCAAAGCAATTCCCCACGGTAATAATTTGTCATCTCAGGATAGAAATGATAAATTAATTTTATCAGGTTGTATTTACAGTTATTTATATAGTTGCTTTTTTATTTATATATAGTTTGCAACATTTAGTTAAATGTTAAATTTATTCTCATATTTCATACATGCTTGTTTGGTGTCACTTTTTACAATACAGGTGTACTACTTGAATGTGGTTGATGTAGTTTAGTGCCTTTTATTATTATTTTAGAGCTCTCAAGACAGAATGTAGTGAGTTTTACAATACAAATAATTAGGCTGATATTTTTTGTCGTCTCTTATCGTTACCATGATAAAAAACATAAATTATCGTGATACATTTTTTAGTCCATATCGCCCATCCCTAGAAGCCAGCATGATAACAGTATTACCATGATTAAATTTTCAAATTATTTTCCGTCACCCTGTAGTGAGTGTGGTAAAGAGTTATTTGCCAGCTTTTTCATCCAGTCCTTGTTGTCAGGTAACCATCTCTTCTATTTCTGAACTGTCAGTTCAGGCAGGTGCAGAAAACCAGTGGACTCATTGTGAAACTAGTAATACACACGTCTTGTTTCATTCCGGTAACTATTTTTGTAACATAGCTTCAAAATGTTAATATGAAAGAACATAATTTCCTGACAAAGTTTGCATCGAATCTCCATATTTTGCTTTATAAATTTGTTTTGTTTAGTTTTTTAAGCAGTTTTCATTTGATTTTGCAATGGATGCAGAAGGCTGGAGAGCTTGTGATGGGAAGTTTGAAGTCCTGCAACGAGCTGGGAAAATCTGGGTGTGGAAAAGTTAATGTGTAACTTTCTCTTCTGCTTTAATGGCTACCGTTACCAATGAGCAAGGCACATTCTGTATTCACTCTTTAAGCCAGTTGTTGAGTTGTGCTGATGTGCTACAGTTTGTCAGAAATCCCCCCATGATAAATAAAGTTAAATCGATTGAGCAACGACCTCTCCATGTTGAAACTCTCCTGTAGTCAGAGCATGCTGGGACTGGCTGCCCACTTCTCTGAAATTTATTTAGAACCAGAGCTGTGATCATGACGTCTGATGAGACTTTCTACCCAGATAGGTTTCAGTTCTTATGTTTGGTATCGAAGATGCTGCAAAGATAATTTTTTGAGTCTGTCTTCAGATTCATCTCCTCCTAAATGATTTTGGATTTTTAAATTTCTTATTTACATTTCTTTTCCATACATTTACAAATGGAAAGAATTAAGCAGTCCTTACCTCAGTTTTATTTTTGTAGCACTTTTCAAATTCAATCAAATTGGCAACAGAAAAATTTACAACGAAAGTGAAACTTTTAAGTAAAAAGTCTACAAAAGACAAAAAGACTATCAAAACAAGTAACTTACAAGCTGATCAATGAGTTAATTATAAGTTACAAGTTTGTTGTATGTGAGCCCCCAGCCCATACTTGTTACCATTTTCTGGTCGGAGAAAGAGTAGACAAGTGCATATGGGACATTTGTGATATTTTATTCAATAATGCCCACAGAATAGAAATAGGTCAAAGACAACTGCGCTGTTTTTATAGGCAATGACTGGAAAAGGAAAAAAAAGCAGACATGTGAAATATAAGGCCACACCTTTTGATAAATCTCCTGGTTATGTAATGCACCATGCTGGTCAGAGATTCTGTCTCCTAACATGGCTGCGGTATCACTGTATGCTCTGCGCAATGCTGGAAAGCAACAAGTGCAGTTTTGAGGAACTGGAACGGAAGTCACTGACGTTATTCTCTGCAACATTTATTAATTAATTCAGCAGCTATAATATGTTATTTTTTCAGATTGAAACAAAAGAGTAAAAAGTTTTAATGTGCAGTTGGACTGATAAAGATTTAATCTGTAAAGAAATATATTTAAACTGCAGTCATTATCATTTTAAGTGAGCTGAGGATCTCAGAACTTCTTCCACAATTGATTAGATTACAACAAAAAAGTGGTGCAAAGTCCTTGAAACACATTTTTTAATTCAGTTGAGTCAGAATTGAGTCCAGAGTTAATCAGGTGAACCACAGTTAAAATAAAAAAGTATATATCCTACTGTAAATGATGAACTTTCAGACAGCTACATAATGATCCAAAGCAGTTACTAGCCTTAACTACAACTCAGTTCATAGAACTATGTATTTTTATGTTTTATTAATGCTTTGAACACTTTTGACAGTTAGCTACATGGGAATCATGAAAATATGTGTGGATGTTGATAAAAAGTTTTATCCATCACAGAAGTTGCTCAGTGTTTGTGTAGGCGGAGAAGGCAGGTTGGAGATGCAAGTGCATTTCATTCCAGATAATAGCAGCATGCAGAACATCATAAAAATTTCCATTACAGCTTTCTGTTGGGCCCTGTCTTTATTTAAAGGCACAGTCATGTGTTACTGTATGAATCGTAGACAGGAATATGATGCATTTATGACTTATTTAGCTGACAGCTATGGATTTCTAAATCAGCATGGTGCTGTGGCCTGCATTCATGGTACAATGTTTTTCCAAAAATTTGGGATCCACCCTGCGTGTGGTGGCATCAGGCTGAGATCAACCACTCTGTATGAGATGCATGTGAAAATAAAACTGACACATGCCAGTGAAAGAAATATTAAGTTTGTGCCTCTCATGTCACTTGGTACAAAGAGCCATTCTGACCCAGGCACAGAGAGAAATGGATTTTGTACATGGTTTTCAGAGGCTGGCATATGTAAGAGATTTGCAGGTTTTTAATTTTGGCTTCAAATGGGCCTGAAAAGATTATTGGCAAGTATAATGGTGTACTTTTTATGAATATGTGTTATTTAAGACCTTGTTAGCATGAATACATATTTTAAAGTTTAGTATTTATAGCTATGTTCACATACTGCATGCAGACTGACTGATGCGTCATACACATTTCTATAGAAAAAAAGCAAGATCTTATTTTTGATAGAGAATGTACAAGAAAATCCTGCTGTGTTACATCCTACGATGGCAGCATTCTGTACAGAATGCTTTTCCATTACCTTTGTTTAAGACCATTGTTGTCTGATAAGATTTTGAAAAGGGTCAAATCAAGTGAAGAGGGGAAGAGATGGAGAAAGGAAAAGAAAAAAGAAGATGGATCTCAGGAGTAATTGGATCACATCAGTGAATATAAACTGACAAACTTGTATAAGACATGTTTTGACATAAAAACTTCTTGAAAAAGAAACATTATTCAAACATGCAATCGACATGTTAGGAAAAAGCTGAGACATGATTTTAGAGGCTGATCCCACAACCTAAACCGAGAAACACTATCAGCAAGTTAAAAAGGGATGTGTACATAGACAACCTAAAAGCAATCAATATTACAACATAACATGTATGCAAACTGACGTGACGCCATTTACTCTTTACAGTCCTCTTGGTTTTTGCAACCTGTCATCTAAGCTTGGCGTAACAGCTTGAAATGTTAAACCAACTCTGGCAAGATCACCAAACATCTTACAGTAGAACTTATTTATTCTTTCCAAACACTTTATTTATCACAATGTCTTTGCTCCAATAAAAATACTGAAATTGTCTTACAATTTAGTCATTTATTATTTTATTACACGTGGTGACAGTATTTTACCGGTAGAACCAGTTTTTTAAATCATCCACTTGTCTGTTTGTGCTTATCACAAAATGCTGCATCCTCAGAATGCCCCTCAAACACACTGAGTTGACTGAGGCCCACCTGCTCTCTCTTTCCTGTGTGCCAGATAGCCTGCTTTACTAGCCTTCTCCCTCTGCGTGTTCCTAAGCAACAGCCACTCCTTGTTTACCTTTGCGTTTTTGCATTGTGATTCAAGACAACATAAACCCTGCCCCTTGGGAGACTGCTTTTTGGGCCTCTATTCAAAATAGTGTTGGAGGGAGAGGTCATTGTTTACATGTGCCCATCATGCATTTATCTTCCTGAAAAAAAACTTCATTTTAGAGCCATTTTTGTCTGCCAAACTAATGTTCTTATCATCTGCTAGTATTGTTCCTCACATTTAATTATTACAGATCACAGCTATTGTGAAACACCAATTTGCTGTTTTATAAACCAATTGAGCACTTCTGCCTTGAAGCAGGTAGTTTATTGTCCTCATTCTTGTGCTGTCCTCACCCCTGTAGCACTTTCCCCATGCCCTGACTGTCATAAACAAGTGTATTTCATAAACCTTTCTCAAATATTGACCTGCCTAAGCAGGCTGTCCTTCTACTTCCCGCATATAGCTCTAACACTTCTCCATATAGGTAATATAAACCTCTATCTGATCTGTGTCGCAGCTCCTAAATGATCCTAAATTTCAATATTTGTCATAGTAAAGTACAAAGCAGATTTAGATGCAGAAATGGGAGGGTAGTTGAAGTGTTAAATGTAAAAATAATGTCATACATAAAACATGCAGTCCCACAACACTCAGTCATGACTTCAACTTCTGGGTTGTAGTTTACTTGTGTTATATAACTCATATGGCTTAACAATTTTTTAGTTTGTTTTGTTTTGTTTTTTTTCTCCCCTCTGTTGTCTATTCCAAGAATGCACCTGTCATCTTCAAAATTCAAAGACTATTCAGGCCTTAGATCTAGGTGCAGGGCACATGTTTACTGGCTGTAAGATTAGATGGAAACATTGGCCAGTGGCACCTTATACCCCTCTGACCCAGTATCAAATTGTTTGAAATCAGATAAGCTGTCTTAAAGGGGCTAAGCAGGCTCAGTGTGAGTGGTCCTATCTGCAAGGCTTTATGATGGCTCAGACAGGAAGAGCTGATTAAGTTACTAGCAATTTAACTGAAACATTAACTGCACAAACCTTTAAAACATTTCAGCTAAAACTACAAATTGTTATCTTGACAGTACTTTAATTTTCCCACAAAGAAATTATGATTAATACCTAGTAAAAAAAAACATAAAAAAAAACAAACAAAAAACAATAGGACATGTAGTAAAAAGAAAAAAAAGCATTTTTCTGTGTTCTTTTCTGAGAGAGTATGTGAAGGAAAAGTAATTCAATCTGAACAGGACTTTTATCTGTCTTTTTAAAAAGTCAAAACCAGGGTTAGCAGATTTTACGTGATAAATTTGGAACGACCACAAGACAGTTAGCAAACTGTATAACGAAGCTAACTACAGCAAGTTAGCTTGGTAGTTTGCTAACCTATACATGGATATAAACACTAGATGTTCGGACCCGTAGCGTACGTCGGCTCGGCCGCCATCTTGAGCAGGGGTTTCTTACAGCAGTTAGGTCCATATCTGTGGTTAGGTGGCGTTTCTTCGACTTCATGCTGAAAGATTGTTCAGCCGTCTGCAGCTCATCTCAGACCAGAAGACTTGGACAGAACTGGACAGTCAACTCGCTTGAAAGGACTGATACCATCTATTTTTACTTTTCCTCATCATTTTTGCAAACTTTGTATCATGATAATTTCTCACATGATCAAAATTTTTCAGTGCCACTACATGATTATAAATGAAACGGTTAGAAAGTTTTCCTTTCTGAATTCATCCTCATATAAACATTTAAAACTTTATTAGTGTCACATCCTTGATGTTAAAATGCAATATTCTGAGAAGACATTCACATGAATGAGTTATTCTTAAGAACATGAATAATGTAGAATATTATTTATTTATCTAGGCTTCAGAGAAATACAAACCTGATAAAGGCCCTGCGAAAAACAAAATTATTGCACCTGGTAGCTAAAATCAGCTCACATTTACCTGAAGCAATACTGGATGATGGCCATGAAGAGAATGAATAAATTCACATGGATTATTCTGTTGTTATGGTACATTCAACCTGATTTTTATGTGTTCAAATTTGTAGTTTTTACTACAACAGAAAATGAATGAATAAAGGTTTTATGGGTTTGGTTTTAGTGGTAATTATTACTTTTTGTTAAATTAAGGATAATTGTGAGTTTTGTTCTGTTTGATGATTTGAATTATAGCTTATTTCTTTATTCAGTATATTTGTGCTCCACTACCATGTATATGTATAGATAGATAGATAAAGAGAGGGAGAGAGAGAGAGATTGGGAGTTTTTTTCCAAATAATATAAAAAAAGCAGCCTGACCAGCGCCATGTATGAGACACACGGCAAGTCTGACTTGGTCGTTGGTCAAGCTGGTGTACCAGGCTATGAAATCACTTTGTATGCATGTGGGTGTGTATCTAAGTATGTGTATATGTAAATGAAATAATCTATGCTTTGTCATAAATGTCAGATATGTATAATAAACCAAACAGCTTGAAAATCGAGTCAGTTATGGTGGATTTAATCGAGGATAGATCTCTGCCTACATTGATCAATGCAATGAGGAGACGCGGCTTCCCCCTGCCTAAGATGGTGGCGGAGCTTACGTATCGCTCCAATGAGCAGCAGCGTCGGAAGTGGCATCTAGTGATATCTATGTAACCTATAAAGCAAGCCATCTATAAACAGAGGCAACACTTTGACTCTGCCCAAAAGCTACAAAATACATTTTCTAGAATTTCTAAAACTCATAAACAAGTCATAACTTGTTTAATTTGTGCAAAAACTACGTAGAAACAAGATGAAGTTTTATCATGAGTTGGTGCTAACTTACTGGTCTGCAGATTGTGTTACCTTAAGGCAGAGGCAGGCTAACTCTGCTACCTTGTTTCTATTGATTAAAGGTTGAATATGGAATACAGACAGAACAGCGACATCACATGTGTCGAGGTTGTAGTTGCAACAGCAGAAAAACAACTTGGTTGCCGGGCTCGCTGCCGATACGTAAGTGACCATCAGCCTGCACTATGTCCAACAAGTAATGCAGAGGAGTTTATAACCAACACCTAACATTAGCCACGTTAGCAAAGAAGTTAGCTTACGGATCCAGGAGAAAAGTCGCCATTTCCATGTTTTAATGCTGTGGAAAACGTTTATGTGGGTCCATCTAGTGTTGTCTTCACCTAAATTACTCCAGTTTTTGCTCTTCTCAGGTCACTCCTCTTCTGAGACGGATAGCAATATCTCTGAGGCTCTGAAGCAGCTGCATGACTTGCCATCTCCACTGTTTCTCCCTAACTTACTGCCCAACTTACTGTTGCCACACAGAGATTATATTTGGCAACCTGCAATGGCGGCGTTTATTTGCTTGTAGATGTAAACGTAATGCTATTGTCAAACTCGTTCAAATTTCATATATTTATTTTCAGGCTAAATAAGATTTTTATTTTAGGAAATGTACTTTCATTCTGCAACGCTCATAACGACTTGTGGAGGTATTATTTTTTTTAAAAAATATAGTTTTTAATAAAAATGTTCCATATTCAACCTTTAACAAAAGCTGAACTAACCATCATGTGGAACTGTTTTTCAGATTTTCTTATACATGTGTGTTTTATCTAATGCTATCTGCAAGAAAAAACTACTGAAAAAGCCCCCCATTTGAAGGTGTGTTCCTTGTAACATTACTGCATGCCTGACTGTGGGTGGACACATTAGCCTACGTGTGTCCAGACCTGTTTGGTATGCAGTCTCCTGTGCAACAGCCGGGTCCCCTGTTCAGCTTTGACTCAAACTTGAAGCCTTGAGATTTCTGTACTTCATCAAAGCACACACACCTTGTAGTATTTCAAGGTAATGTGGAAAGTATTTTGGCAAAGCTAATGTAGTACATAAACTTCAAATGGAGTTTCTCCTTTTGAGATAATAAGCTGTTATGGGACGTTGCATAATGTGATGGATTGCATCAGGGGTAAAATTGGCAGTGTAGTTTATGTTTCAATACAGAATTAGGGATGTCATCCTTCCCCTTGTTTTTGTTTAAGCTTGGTTGGGAGTATGCTGCTGGTATTTTTTCTTGATATGATATCCTCTTGCTGCTGCCAGTATTTCTGTGCTGTGACATGTTAGTATTGGTATGAATGTAAACACGTCAAACTATGGTTGTTTGTGTAGGTACTGTAGTCTATTTTTCAAAAGGTCATTTAAGGTTTAAAATATGGCAAAGATACTAGGGCTTTTGTGAGAGTTTATCCACTATTTCATTTAGTCCTTTTTTTCATTTCTTATTTGCAGTTCTCTGCTCTGGTCTTCTGTACATGTCTATTGCCTGTTGCATGCAACGTAAAAGGAGAGAATTTAGCTTTTCCAGTCTAGTCACGCACCAAATAGGTTCCACACAGCAGCCAAAACAACAGTTGAGAAGTCAGGCAAAACATTAAAACTATGTCAGCAAAGAAAGTATAAACAGGGCAGTGAGATGCAACTGACACATGCATAGACTTGCACGATTTTTATCCTCACCTTTTGTAGTTTGTCCTTTTTTCTTTACTTGGAATCGTTGACATTTTAAAATCATTTGACTAAGCTGATACCCTGGTGAGGCAAAAAGGATCAGTATCACATACAAATAGACAGATTTATAATATAAATACCATCCAGCATACTTCTGTCAGACATGAATGAACAAAAATGCTGTTGATGCCACTGAGAACAGGGTTGTGTTTGACAAGCTTGTTTTTACTATTTGCTTGAATTTAATAGATCATGTTAGGGTGCATTCACACCAGGATGGTCCGCTAGACTCGGTCCGATTGCGACTCAGCTCAGTTGGTGGGTGGGGGTGATCTCCCGGACCAAAATTACTTTAACGCTGCACTTCCTGTAAGCCAAACGAGCCAGAGTCTCGTTGCCTGAGCTGCCACTTCTTCTAAGTATATTATGTATTTCTATATCATTTTGATGTATTTTTGTGCAGCTCTGGTCTACTGTGGAGGCATTCCCCATTTCACAGCTAATAACTTTAAAAACTACTTGCTTCTGTGGGTCAATACTAGGAACTGGGTTGTAATCTTCTGAGCATATATCAATTAAAAACTTTCACTTCATCGCCGCTCCATGTTTGACCATGAAACATTTCTAATGAAGTCCTACATGCGTGTTTGTATGGCAGCGTTTGCCAACAATGCCTAATGTTTATATATTAACCTTAATACTGTGTTAACCCACAAATGAAAAAAGTGGCAGTTGTAGTCCACTTCCTGCATTTGGTCCGCTTGGAGTGGACTAGGGATGTAATGGTTATTATGACCAAAATGATCACGGTTATCATTTTTATTGCGGTATTATAGAAATACCCCCCAGCATCTTTAAAAATATCCAAAATCGGTCTAAATGTCTATTTTGTTCTTTTTAAAGGAGGAAAAATCTCAAGAGAACTGTCCATGTGGGTGTCTTTGTTGCCTTCCACTATGTTTTCATAAATTAAACATTGCAAACTGGGACTGTTGCTGCTTTTCCAGCCAATGAGCAGCATCACTGGGAGTTTTTCAAAGTTCAGTAATCAGTCGCAATCAGTTAAATTTGAAACGGTACGACTAATCGTTGGTAATTTCATCACGGTTTACCATTATACTGGTAATTGTTCCATCCCTAGAATGGACCAAGATTCTAGGGATGACAAATGACATAGTACATTTGTAAGCGGGCCGAGTCCGCTTGTTTGGTCCAAATCAGAGTCCATTTGCACATTCACAATACCCCAAACGAAGCAGACTTCCTGAGCAAGCGGACCCTGATTTGTATCAAAAAGGCTGGCGCCCTTATTCATTCATAGCTAAATGGATAATGTCTTTAAAAAAACTTTATCATGTAGAGAAGTTAAAAGTGGATTCTACAACATTTATAATTCCTACAAGCCCTTAACCTGCATCACCAGTCAAGATATTGCTTTTGCTTGGCTATCCTATAAAATAAAGTGCCCTCTGATGCTTCCACTATAGAAACTGGATATACAGCATAAGCAACAAATTCAGCTTATTTGTGCTCCACATGTATTGCTTGTACCATTTCTCATGTTTAGACCTGCATAAAAGTGTTTCCATTTGTTGGTGGTTTGACCTGTGCCCTGGTTTCAGAAGGACAGGACATGTTATATGAATAACAAAATATTAAATTTGTATAATGCAGGTCCCCCCCCCCCCCCCCCCATCCTCAACTTTCCTTTTTTTTTTCTTCTTCTCTTTTTTGTTTCCTGTCCTGACTAAGGTTTGACTTGTTAAAATGTCTTGTAACTGGAGGCTGATTATCTCGACTGGAAGATCTACTGCTTCACACAGTTTTTGACATTACTGCTGCTGATGTTGCCTTCAGTGATAATTTTGAAAGACGTGCACTTTCTACAATACATAAGCAAATAGTCTTAACTCCAGTTTTCCTGACATCCAAATCCTTTAGATAAACGGCTTAGTGGACATCAGAATAACATGGTACATCAAACTGTAATGCTTTAGGTTGCAGTCTGTTTTTCTGACTTTGCTGCAATTTCCTGTCCTGTTTTCACAACTATAATGGTTCTTCCTTTCTGTGACATGTGGCTTGTTGCCACATTACAGAAATAGGCCGCTGGGGGTGGTTTGCATCTGTAAAGTTGAAACATGCTTCTCTGTGGCAATATGTAGTGTTCACAGCAGTAACATAGTAACGATGGAATTTATAGAATTGCCTTTTAAATTTGGACATTTCTAAGCACAACATTAGTTTGTTTAACATTTAGCTGAGATGAGTAAAATGTGCTTTTAGTGTTAATGATGTACTCAAACTTCAAATCTGTAGTAACTATTGAAAGGTTTGTGGGCTGTTCTTTGCATCATGACGTTGATATATTTGTCAGGCATTCTGACCTACAAGTGAAGACTGTGTGACAGGAACTTTGTAGTTTGTTCTGAGAATTTGCATTGAAACTGACTCACAGCGCCAAGTTGGGGATGTGCGTCTGTAATAGATGGGGTGAGGGTTTGCAGTGCTGTCTCTCTCTGCATGCCTTGTGTCAGCATTGTGGGTTGGAGAAAATGTCCTCAAATGGCAGGTGTGGCTTTGAGATACCCTGTAAGCCTTTTGAATACAACTTCACTGTCTTTTAACTGCATGAATGTAACAAGCTAATGTCAGAAATGTAAGCAGTGGCATCTCATCTGCTCAGGTTGTTTTATAATCAAAATATTTGCGGGCTGATGATGCAGTTCTTAGCATTGATTTGATGAATTTTGTAAATCCAAAGTACTAGAAATAATACTTTTTTTCTTCAAGTTTACCAAGTAAGACAAACAAAGAAATAAATGTACTGATAAAAAACATGTATTCATTATTGAAAATCTTATCCACTTGTAACCAGTTTAGTGTTTTTCATCACTCTTTCAGGAGAATCAAGTAACTATATGATTCATAAAGGAAATGTTACCTGTGTGACAAACTCATGTCTGTAGAGTAATGGCATGTTTGAGAAGGAAGGAGGGGGAGTTGAGAACTTTCCGCTCTTACACAGAGGAAGAGTTTTCTTCTGAGTGTGGTTTAACAGACAGGAAGCTGCAGAAACCCACTGCTCAGTGATGCTGTTCCTGTGAATGCTAAATTCACAGGTCAGTTAGTGGGTGTTTTTTTTTTTCTTTCTTTTCTACCCAGTTTTACACAAAGCTATTTCTGGCACTTATTTTTCTTGTATGCCATGAGCAAGACAGTCCAGTGTGCAGCCACATGTTAGATGAGAAAACAAGAGAAAGATTAGCCTATAATGTCTTAGGGAGAAACATGTTTTGACACATTAAGATAAAAATGTAACCAAAAGAGAGGTGGAATGTGGTCATTGAAGACAGTTCTTAACTGCAGTCCTTGGGGATATAACTGAGCTTTAATCTATTAGCTTTAGCTTTCCGAAGCTAATGTCTCATATTCCAGCTCAATTTTTATACCAAGAATGGTGTAGGATGGCACAAGTTAACACAGGAGGGCATGGGTCCTTCTTCCAGAGCCTGAATCCTGAGTGGAAAACTACAACATTCACAGGAGATGAGATTAAATTCCATTCTCTTTTTGAAAGCCTGCGCTCGAGGTGACGTTTTTCTCTTTTTGGCTCTGGCACGGCAGAGCCTAATGCCTCCTCATGTGGTACAGACACTGAGCTCTGCCTCAGATGCAGTGCTGTCTGTGTTTCTGACGCCTTGTGCTCTGCAGCTGCATGCTGTGAGCCAGAGTCTGTGCCTGCCTCTGTGCCCATTTCTGCCATTTAATCGCTGCATGCATGGAGTGGCCTCTGGAAAGCGCTGTGAAAGCGCTCTTTTATTCAGCTCAGTAAAGTTGAGTTTGGGACATGGTGAGACATGCTGTATTTTGCAAGGATAGGTGGTGAGTAAATGTAGAACGCACAAAAAATACTGTATACAAAACAGTTTTTCTGCTGCTGACAGTGCTGCAGCAAACATAAAAACCATGTCTGTGAGGTTTTTGTCTGCCATTTATGCAACCCTTTAATTTCTGTCCTCTTATGCTGTCAGCAAACACTTTCTTGGTCAATTTTCTTGAATTTTCAGCACTATTTTGAAATGCAGAACACACATGTAGTTTGTGATCATTACTGACCCTCTTTCTCTGTGAAGCTGTGTTTGTACTGAAACTGTTGTGTCTGAGCAATTTTCCTTGGCACTAGAATTACCATTGTTACACGCTGGTGGGCGGTTTAATTACAGCTGGGTAAAACAAAAGGGAACTTCTATCCAGAAATTATGATCAGGATCCCCTGATGCCCATATGGGCTATCACAGAGTTCCAGGAATGAGCTTCAGCCTCATATCACTGAGTCATTTCCTTCACAGGAACCCAGAGGATCCTGCAAAAACAGCACACTTACAACCATTTCATAACATTGGTGGGGCTAAGTCCATGAATGCTCTGCCATCCATGTCAGTGTTTTCGGGAAAAGGAGAAATCTTTAAAAAAAAAAAACAAACATTTTTGAACAATCTGACATAACTATTTCTTAATATTGTTCATGAAATGTCTCAACCTTTTCAGATGGCAAGAAAACAATTTTTCTTCATTATCTTGATATATTGGAAGGCATTTCATGACCTTAGAGAGAGAGAAATGATTTTTGTCTGCATCAGACTAAGCATGTGACATCACAATGTCTTCACCTGTGTGGGAAAACGTTTTAAAATACCAAGAATACCAATTACAATCCCTTAACAGCACTTAGCCATCTTTAAGACCAGTTGTATTAATGCCAAACCAGCACACTAATGAACAACCGTCACCTGAGCAAACCTGTGTTTTTGTAACTTAAGCTGAGAATGGCAGATAAGTAAAGTTTGCCTGGTCCTTTTTCTTGCATCTCGCAATGTTTGCACTCACCACATGCAGGGTGAGTCACTGCATAGTCATTCAATTGGCTTAAATTACCTCCTTTCATGGTCAACAATGAGCTCAGCTGAAGAGACTAAAGCGGGGGAAGTAGGGCCTTCTGGGAATGCTCCATTTGTTCATGAATCCTGACTCTAATTGGTTGTTATTGCGACTGGCAGTCACCATGCTGCAGGGGTGGAGTCGGCAAGTGTTTGCTTCTTACTCTGTTTCAGTCTGCTGCACATCAGGTCGCCATGTATGATAATGATATTCACCAGTGGAGAGTTAATTATGAGATAATCCCATGATATCGGTCACATGACATCACTGTCGCCTATGCATATTAATGTACAGTAATGATTTCAGGACTTAAGGCTGCAAATGATTATTACAGTCATCATGTTAAATTACAATGAGTCATGTAAGTTGTTAGTGATAAGAAAATCAAATCAAACACAATTGGTTTATTAAACTTTGAAAAAAAAAAAAGAATAATTCTGAACGCAGCGTGAAAGCAGCTGTTTTGTTTGTTCCACCATTTGTATTTCAGTCTCACAGCTGCATGTTGCAGCTGCCCTCAGCAAAAACAAGAGTGAGCATTTTTGTGCACTAATACACAATGATAGAGAAATCTTGGTGACCACAGAGTTTCAGGGATAGATTTCGCTCTGAAGCTGGCAGTGTTTAGAATATTGTCAAAATGAATGGTTGCTTTGTTGTATGCTGTAAAAATGCAGCTGTATGCTGATATTAATGCCATAATAGCTGCATAATCTGACTTGTCTATGTTGTTTTTACAGTTTTTCCTCTCAGGAGGCCAAATAATGTAAAATATTAATCCTGATTCACTGTGCTTAATGAGGTATTCTTATAGTTTAATTATCTATTTGTTTCAGAGCATGGCTTTAAAGAATATGCCAATAGAGATTAGCAGAAGTAAGAGACAGTAGAGCAGTACATACAAAGCTTGTGTTTGGTTGTATTTCATCACAGGGCACCACAGTTAAGTGCTTCATCCTCTAGGCCTCATCAAGACGCCCCTCCTGGTAACCATACTAAAATATTCCAGTCTGTCAAAAGAGAGCCCCACCCAGAGCGAGTCACAGGCAGTCTATTTGCTCTGTGGACTATTATACATTGACTAACATCTCTGTAAAATCCCTCCCTTCACTGTTCTCCTCCTCTCTTCATGACGTAGTTTGTGCAGTCACAACCCTGCCTGCCCCTGTGCTGGGACAAGGCAGCTGTTGTCATGTGCTTGGGGATAATGTGCAGGCTGGATCCGACTAATGGCTGGCTCTTCTTATAGAGCTGTCTGCAGTTAGTACCACGCCAACTGGGCCATCCAGATCAATGAAGCACTGACAGGAGGGACAGAGAAAATACACACATGTATTTGACAGACTGATGCTGTAGTATGAATTCAGCAGATAGCACATAGAGTCAATTATGTGGAAGCATGAAACATTAGACAGAAATATGGCAAAACTGCTTTGACTCTTGCAGATTTTTCTCATTTTCAGTCATCTGATAACCTGTTTATGCAATGTTACTCAAGGAATCTGTTGTAAATGTGTGTCTGTCACTGGAAACATGGTGTCATTTAGCAGGCAAACACATGTTCACCCACATTGTTTTCATTGGTTTTAACATGACTTATAGCTACATTTTCCTTCATTTGGAAAGCTCCTACCACATTTCTCATCTTTTGTGCATAAGTCTGGTAGTGCATAGTACCCAGCACAAACATGTCCAAGTTGACCCACACACTGAGCTCCAAACATGTGGCAGCAGCGACCAGCTCTGGCAGAGGTGGGTAAGGACTCTGCCCGGCAGAGACAACAAGAAGGATTGACTGGAATGAAACACTAGCCTTCAGATTTAATTTCCTTGGCTCTTTCCTCTCCTCCAGAGTGTGGCTTCACAGACAATAGCCACATGTTTCTATTCTGTCTGGATGCTTTAGCAGATAGGAAAACCAAATCACAAACATTAGTCCCCTGTGTCTCACAAGCTGCAAAAGTCCTCTATCACCTCCTATCCTGTTACACCTCCTTCAAAAAACAATTGCTACGTAACTTTGACTATCACGCAGGCATTTCAAAGCAAATAAGCTCCACCCTGCAGCAGCAGGGAAGGCAGGGAGTGAGTGTTGGAGGAGGGGTGTACCAAACACTGCCATCTGAATTCTCTACTCCTGCCAGCTCTTTGGTCTTTGAAAAGCAGGGTTTGAGGGGGGTGAGGGGGGCAGCTGTGGGTCTCGTTATGCATTTGTTCTCCAACCCAACATCAGCCCCCCTCTTCCTTCATACCCAAAACTTGCCTCTGGGTATCGGGGCACACCTCATCGCACATGCACACACTCACAAGAGCATTGCCACTAGTTGGCCTCCCCCTCTGCCTGTGATCAGAGTGATTCCCTGAGGGGCTGCACAGAGGGCTTTCAGAGCATCATCAGACTCTTTCATCTGTATGTGTGTTTGTCTGTTGTGGGGAGGGCTCACTCAGACCATCTCCACCCTAGCACCCACTCATGTGATCATACTATCAGACCCAGTGCCATATGATCTAGGGTGGTGTGCAGCGGGGAGTCTTACAGTCCAAGTCTGGGTTATGAAATCAAAGGGCGTCAGCAATTAAAACGCATTGAATGGTGCACTGAGATCTTCTCTGCTGTTTTGCTGAGAAGAAATATTGTTGCTGCTTTAGTGAACTGATTTGGAATTTTGGGGGAAATTTTAGCCTGAAGTTGGTGGAGATGGTTTAAAGGACAAAGAAGGGGAGAAAGAAAAAGAGGACATGTAGCAAGGGCCACAATAAAAACCCTCACAACAAGCTGCTCTGGTTGTTGTAGAGGATTCAATTTATTACTATAATCTGAAAACTGTAAACTTGAGCAAGGCCCATAACCCCCACCACCTGCTCCCCGGGTGCTGTCATTGGAAGCCCGCTGCTCTTTAATCTAGAGATGGCTTAAAAGCAGAGCTGCATTTTTCAATCAGGACTCAGAAAGTAAAGAATATTATTATTATTATTATTATTATTATTATACCATTATATAATTATTATTATAATAGTAATCATTATTATCAATCAATAAGATGATGATGAAGATGATGGAGGAATCTTCCCACCATTTCCACAACACAGTGAAGAATCAACAAGAGTGTGTTCAGTGGGAGGCTGCGTCAGGTTCGCTGTAGGATGGAGTGATACAGAAATTCATTCCAGCCAGCATCACCCTGAAGAACAATATTGATTGATTAGTTATTGTTAATGCTGTTGTTTTTTTTTTTTACATATATGTATTGTTATATTGTTAATAAAAAGAGAGAGAGCGAGGGAGAGCTCTTACAATTTGAATTACCCCTCTGGGATAAATAAAGTATTTTTCATTTCATTTAATTTCATTACTATTATTGTTATCATTATTATTATTATATTATTGCATTGATATTATGCCCAACAATTGATACATGAAGATGCATGTTTTTTATTTGTTTTTTCTTTCAAAATAAACTGCACAGAATAATATAGCTTCATGCAAAGAAATCATAAAGCAGCATTTTGGGGGTGTTAGTTTTCTTGAACTTGACTTGCCTTGATCATTTTCTGCGAAAGTTTGTCATGAATGATCAAAAGTATCAGCCATTATCTGATTTTCCCTCTGAAAGTTGCGGCTTTTAAGCCTCAAAGGTCAAAACCAGAAATAACACAGATAATTTTGTTTTTCCTGAAAATGTGTAGGTCTAACTCGGTTTCACACTACCAAGTAAGGCCTCTTCAGCAGACTTGTACTCAGACCATTGCTGCCTTTTGTCTTTCAGTGAAATTCAACTGATCTAATATGTTTGCTGACCTTGGACCCTCTTTCTGTCTGTGTCCCTCTGGCAGGTGTAGATGCTCCAGGCACAGCGGGGCCCAGCCTCTGTGTCAGAGAGGGACGAGGCTGCTCCCACCTGGGCCACGGCTTTCCTCTGAAGTCCAGCTCTGTCTCTCAGCTCTAACTGCCCAGATTAAACTGAACGACACAGAGACCATTTTGTGAGGTGAAGCAGAGAAGAAGGAGTAGTCACAGTGGGGATATTTTAGTCTGCTCTCTGCCCTCTGAACTCCACTGCCATGACGACTGCAGTACAACCCAGTGAACTGGTGTTTGAATTTGCCAGCAATGGGATGGACGAAATCAATCAGGTATCTGTCTCACACAGAAACCACATTTAAAGCTATTTAAATGTTTTTTTTTTCCTTGTAACTGTGCTTGTAGTACACATTTTCTATTACTTGATTGAAAGACTTTTGAATAAGCTTGACCATCCATCCATCTCAGCTTGACATACTGTATGCAATCTTGTTTATAAATGCAATAACTTCAGAACATATTTGTGTATACAGCATGGCCATGGGAGCAAGATTAGCCTGACATCTTTAATTCTAACATCCAGTTGGGAGGAGGATTGAGTAGAGAGGAGGTCTGGGAAGGAGAATGTGGGCTGCTGGGATTGCACAAATGGAAAGATTGAAAAAACCTGCAGTGAGGTTAGGGTGCGTGGGAGGGTAAGGGTGGGGCTCGGATGTGAATGCGTTTATGGCACAAAGATTGCTGTATGGGTTCATGGTGTGAACCTGTGCCTGCCTTGTTGCCTGATCAGGTGTGCAGTTATCTGCTACCCACACCGGGGTCTGAATCCTGTGGCTTGTTTATAAATGTAGATGTATGTGTGTTTATGTGCGCTGGTATCTGTATTTGTATCTAGAGTGACAAGCTGTTACTGGATCCCTGAATAGCACCACTTCAGGCCTAACCTGACAGACCAGTTATGCTGCTGCTTGGAAGGGATGGGGATAATTCAGCTAAAAGGTCTTGCATTGTTCCAGTGCTACAGTTTTGTCCCATGTCACACTTACTTAGCCTGTTATGCAAGCAGTTCACCCCCGCTCACAAAATCATGGGAATAACCCCCCACCCAAAATGAAAAAAAAAAAGAAAAGTTAAACACTATAATACACTGCTGAGACACCATTTGGTTTCAGCTGTAAGTTTCATTGGTTTAGTCATTGTAAACAAATTGGAACCGAGTGAAATCATAGCATAACATCTGTAATGATTAGCTCTGTTATTTTTGAAGTTCAAGTCAATAAATAGCTCCTTAAAGTGCATCATGTGATAACGTCAGGATACAATATCAATCAATGGCAAAATGCCGTACAGTATAAACTAAATTAATCATTTTTATGCTACATTGTTTGGCTTTAAAGCAAATATGATGGTATTCATCAGGTGATGGGTGGATTCAGTTTCTCAAATGTCACAATGAGGATATTGAAAGTGTACCGACAGTTGAACTCTATTGTGGCTGGACAGGTAAAGCAGAAGGGAGTGGGGTGTGGGGGAACAGCCTGCACAGATGCTGTTGCTTTCAAAGGCAGAATGGGGAACTCAGAAATGCAAATCAGCCTGATTTTTATCACTCCTGTTTCCCTGCTAGAAATACTGTTCAAGTTAATAAAGAGGAAGAAGTAGTTAAAAGTCAAAATTCACATTTTGTTCAACAGATTGTTTTCCCACAGTTTTTAAAAATTTAGTTTCTTTCCCCTCACAGATCTCGTCAAGTACATTGCAACATGCTTTTCACATTGTCAAATCAACACTTGGTTTGCATGACAGTACAGGACAAGTCTGATGCTTTCCCAGCTAAAGCAGAATTCAGTTAAGATCAAAACAACAGCGGAGACAGCAGTTTCACATGTCTCGTGCTTTGTCATCAAACTGTGTGGGATTCGGGCTCTTTGCATTTGACGGGAGGATGTGGGAAGTGAGGCTGTTCCAGGAGCTCAGCAGACCAATAGTCAAAATGTCTTTATCTACTGACTCACACACACATACACAGTCACATAGCTCTCTCTCAAGGACAGTACACATCATTTAAGTCCATCCAAGAAAATGTCTTGGTGTGTAGTTATCTGATAATGTCTACCAAAGATTCTGATTAATGAAAAACATTCGGTGGATGTCAGAGACACACTGATAGCGTCTGTAGTCAAAGCAAAACTCAGGGTTTTTATTAGCCCCAGGAGGTCTCGTGGTTTTGCTGCTGAGATGGCACGAGAAGTGTGTTTTTCATCTTCAAAGTAACATATGGTGCCATCTTGCTTTAGACACATTAATACCTTCATTATTTGTAGTATAAACGGTGCATGATAAACAATCCATGGAGTAATTGCTGTTGCAGCTGATTAGGTGGCCTAACTATGTCACACCTTGTCCAAATAATGAGTCGCTCTGTTAGTTTTCTAGTTAAAGTGTAGCAGAAATGGCTGTGTAGCTATGCACTTGAATACCCCCTCATCCCACCACTCAGCTCAAGGCCTGGACACCTGGAATGCCCCTGAGGTCCAAACCAACAATGAACACTTGTGTAAGGAGAGACAGATAAGCCTTTATTCATCTTCCTTCTACAGCACCTTTTTGTTTATCATGTTCTCTCTGAAATCAGGCCATCAGTGTCAGTTTTATCGATCCACATTTTTAAAAACTAAAATAAAGCACTGCATTGTGTATTTAGAGTCAAACAGCTGCTTATTTAAATTTCCCCTTACTGTAATTTATCCTTTCGTATTTATCATTTTCTGGATTTTGGATGTAAGATTTCAGTGATGGTGAATTTCAGCAACAAGTTGCAGAAATATAGCTTTGACTTGGACACATTTGTATTTTATGACTTAAACATTTTCATGCTTATTTCAAAAAGATGCTTGTAGTTTCCTCTGCGACTTGTGAAGTAAATTGTTACTGATATGATGGACATTAAATAGACAAATGGCTTGTTGTTAGTGAGGTCTGGGCACATCCAATATTTAGGTTTCATTCCTGAAATAGCCAGAAGAGTTCCATGAGCTGCTTGGCACTCAGACAGAATAAGGAATAAATAACATTTGAAGTGTAGTGTGCTGCCCTCTGGTGGTAGAAAGTTGCATTAAAGTACATGAAATAACCTCTTCCTTTACACACTGAAAAGGCAACCAGAAATCATTCAAACTTAGCTTAAAATCAATTCATTCTAAAACCGATATGGGTGTGTGTGTTTCTCTGGGTTTACTTTTATAGATCTGTATGACTCACTTTTGCAAATGGCGTTGTTAGTCCTCCTGTTTCTCCTCTGGTCACGAATCAGGAACTCAATGACTGCTTTCAAGGCCTGTCTTTGAAGAGCTCTTGATCGTGTTTGGCTTCTCAGACATTGCTCAACACTTTGGCCAATCCTCTGGTTCTTCCCTCGACCCCCCTACACCTCCCTGCTTCAGTCTGTGCAATGCTTGAAGGCAACACTTGGAATTCCCAAAACATGATGAAGAAAGCGCTCGCCTGCAATTCATATCTGATCCATTAACATTCATTTGGGCTTATATAATTTCTGAGCATAACATTAACTTCTCAGGAGAAGTAGGCCAGATCAAACAGCTGGTTCTCCTCTTCTTCAGTGGATCCCCGTGGACTCCTGCAACACCACAGAAATGAGCTCTCCTCCACGCTGCGTGCCTCTACATTAGCTAAAATTGACTATGACTCTATATTTTACAAGGCAATAAAAATGAGAAACCAGATCAGGTTATAACATTAATCTCATGCCATGTGGAGTTTTATATTGCATTCAAGATGTGTAGTGGAGTTAATGGTGTTTTTAGCTAATCAATCCCCTTAACCCCAGTGTAGCATCTCATACTTTACACTACGTGTATGTGTGTGTGCTGTCTTTCTGTTCAGCTGGATGACCCGTCAGTATTCCCAGCTGTGATAGTTGAGCAGGTGCCCCCAGCCGATCTGCTGCAGGTATACTCGGGTCTCGAATCTGACGAGGTGACCAATGGCATTATGGTGGACACCACTCTCCACGTGGTGGAGGAACCATCCATCTTGGCAGGAGGGGTGGACCTATCAGGTAACGATATTTCACTATCCAGTCTTTGATCTATAATCTGCTCTAAGTTACGATATCTTCCCAGCTAGCAGCCAGTAAACCGGTTTGGTGGGTCTGGTGAATCTGAAAATAAACATGTTTTTTAAAACCAAATTAATTGAACACAAAAAGGAGGCTTGCAGTCAGTGTATTTTCAAATGTATTCAACACAGACCTGCACATGCTAAAACCCACAAGTATTTACCTGCAGTGATTTTATTTTGATGAATTTGTTGTTGTTTGGTGAACAGAAACAACAGTTTCAGGTGCAGAGGACAGCATGGAGACGAGCGAAGCTGCAGCAGCTCTGCTTAACATGGAGTCTCCCAACAACATTTTGGATGAGAAGCGTATGAGTAAGTTAATCTGCATGTTTGTCAATGTATAACTATAATACGATGACATCAGAATGTTGTTTGTAATGTTGTTATATTTCTGGATCTGTCTTCTTCTGTGTAGTTCACACCTACAGCACTCTGTTGGAGTCAGAGCTGACATACGCCCCACTGAGGCCTGACCAGATGGACAATGTTGCCCTTGACGTGTCGCTAGACGAGGACACCTCATCCATGGATGAGATTCCGAATAAGTGCCCCATAAAACCTCAGAAAAAAACCAAAGGTGACACTGTTTTTCCCCTTTCTCCTTGTCAGACCACAGGAAACATCTCTCACTGAAAATTCTATGTAGTAGGTAATTAGATGATTTCAATGTGGCCTCTTCCACCTTTATAACATGCTGCCCCTCAATTTGAATCATAGTGCGAAAGCCGCGGGCAGTGCGTCCCTGCTCCCCTATCACCACCCCTAACCTGCCACTCAGGAAGAAGAGCAAAGAGGGCAAAGGTAAGGATCACCAACTAGTCCAGTTTTCTGTCATGAGCCAATAAAAATCAAGGTCTCTCCTCCTCTTGTGTACGCTCTGTTTCCTCCTGCCGAGCGTGCAAACAAAAGTCCTCCACCCCTGCAGTCCAGCAGGGTAGAATCTGGTCGAGTTAATGGATGGAGGGATCTCAGAGTGCAGTGTTTCACAGGGAAACAGAAGTGATTGCAGGCTGGAGGGCACAGTGATGCTCTACTGATACAACCAGAGTAGTGCCGCTCTATGCAGACCCTCATTGCACCATTCAGTGTGACACAGAGGAGGGGGCTGGGGACGGCAGGTTCAACTGCACACATATACATCACCCTGTCATGGTGTCTGGGATTCAAGTGGCTACTGGGAGTGTTGCTGTTTTTAACCACTGCTGGCCAAAGCGCCTCACAAATTAGAGTAATCTACTCCCAGGCTTGGTATAATTAATTTCCGTCTGAATCTCACATGCACACATACAACTGACAAAACACTAGCTGTTGGGGGGGGGGGGAGAGCAGGTTCTCCTGTAACCTAATGGCTCCCTTATAGAAACTGAATTGCTAAATGAATTATAGATGTTTATAACACAGCTCTAAGGCCATTCTTACAATGAATGTCAATGTTGTTAATTTAGAAAACTGTGGCTCACATAATTTCCCTCGCTATTTTGCAGGCAACACCATCTATCTGTGGGAATTCCTGCTGGCTTTACTGCAGGATAAAAACACCTGTCCTAAATACATCAAGTGGACACAGCGCGAGAAAGGCATTTTTAAGCTGGTGGACTCCAAGGCTGTTTCAAAGCTTTGGGGCAAACACAAGAATAAGCCCGACATGAACTATGAGACCATGGGGAGGGCTCTCAGGTAAGGTTAACATACCAATGAGCAACATTGTCAAAATCATACACATGAGTTTTCACTAAGTTCTTAACCTTGAAGACGTGTCACAGATGCATCATTATTAACAAACTGGCATGTTAGTTTAAACCTGCAAGGCTGGTAAAGCTTTTAGGATAGATATATTTATATATCAATCATCCCCTAATCAACTTTCTCTCACATAGGTACTACTATCAGAGAGGGATCCTGGCCAAAGTGGAGGGGCAGCGACTGGTCTATCAGTTTAAGGAGATGCCAACTGATCTGGTGGTGATAGAAGATGAAGATGCAGGCTCAGATGCCAACCCCACCTACGGCAACCAGAGATCTGCCAATGGCCGGTCTATGATGCGTGGAGGGTCGAAAGGGCACGGAAGGGCGCATAATCAACATCAAGTGTCAGCAAGACAGATGAAGAAAGAACCCAGTGATGAATGTTTGTACCAGGAAACAAACGGTGAACACCTCCTTCATATGATGCAGGACCACCAAGGATCAGGTGTCCAAGATGTAACACAAGCTATGAGGTACGTTAGCTCCATGTTGAGAGGAACCACCAGTTCCTTCTTTATTTCAGTGTACTACAACAGATGCTAGAACATTTTATCTCTGCATTCCTGAAGCAAGTTGGCAAGTGTGTGATTATGTGTAGATAGATATGCTAACTAACATGATGTTTCTGTAAAGTGAGGGCAAAAATAGACTGGAGATACTATAGAAACAGGAACTGGAATGTATTGTTTACCCAGTAGAGAACATTCTTCACTATCCAGCTGCAAAATGTCTACGTCAGTTCATTTCTTTCATGTCAAGAGTTAGATGAGATGATTGACATCACTCTGATGCCTGTGTGATGAATACAGCTAGTTTCCAGGTTGCCTAGCAACATCACGGTGATGACAAGACTCTATAAAGTGACTTCACTTGTTCACCCAGCCCAGAAATAGTTCCACTTCTTCCACTCAGGTTATTGTGTTTATCATGCAAATGAGCTATAATGTATAAGTGAGTTTAAATGTGAAGTTGAAGTCTCATCTAAAGGCAGTACAATATTTAGTGTGAATGATAAGTCAAGCTGCCAAGCCTCTGGCTGTAGTCCTACATATCCTGTGCAGATTTGAGAGCACTATTGATCTTCTCACCATATAAGACTGCCAAAATGTCAGAATATGTCTGCAAGCAATTTATACCATAGCTCCTGATATCTTGGCACATCAAAATGTGCTTGCAGTATCTTTATATAAAACAAAGTTTGTAACTATAATATATCAATACCAGTATTAACTTAAAAAAAAATCCAACATCAGAGAGTTTGCCTCTGGTCTAAACCTGATAACTTATAGCATACACATATTATACACTCATGCATATCACTGTGCTCTGAAATTCACAGAATATGACTGAATCAAACATCATCAAACATTACTTACTGGCTGTATCTTGTAAGGAAGCTTAATCTTATCTTGAAACCTTGTATTTATCTTTTAGAAGCTGAAAAAGATTGTATTATTATATATGCATGCCATAAAGTAAACATAGTGACAATAAAACTTATAGCTTAGCAGTAATGGTATCATTGTAATATTTATAATGTCTAGCACCATTTTTCCTATAGACTGTAGCTGTTGTTGTAAGGTTTTCTTCGCATTTAACTGTTGCAGAGTTCAGTCTACTCCATTTCTGAGCTGTTGAACATTGTCTGTAGTTGGAAATTGAAGAGAGTAATAATTTCTGCAGCAGTGTTATCTGTGTCATTTGTAGTATTAATAAGAGTATTAGTTCTGCTGTTTAGCATCATGACCGTATTCTGGTTAACTTTCTCAGTAGGGGAGCATTAGAAATAAAATTTGTCTATAATTTCAAAGATAGACTCAAAATTCAATTATGAGCTCAGTTTAGTAGATATTAAGTTCTTTTCTCTCTCTCTTTCTCTCTCTCTCCAGAACTATCAGCTGTCCAACGTCTGTGCCTATGATGCTGACATCTTCTGGCTCTCTTCAGTCCGTTCCCCTCACTACTGTTCTGGCCAATGGGGACTCGAGCCACTCCTCCCCTCCTCGGGTTATTCTCCACACCATGCCCTCCACGACAGCAGGTGGTAAAGATGTGCTCACCATCCAGACAGCCTCTCTCGCAGGTGGGGCCAATAGCCTGCAGGACGGCCACCCGCAGCAGCTTCTGGTCACCAGTCTGGGCTCCTGTGCCATTTCCTCCACCGCCTCTTCCTGCACTTCCCCTCCAGGAGTCATTAGTTCCGCCACCTCCAGCTTCAACGGTCTCCCCCGCCTCGTCACCATCAACACCACCAGTGGGCAGACCATGGTGGCGCAGCAGCCTGGCACCGTAATTGCCACTGTGCTGAAATCCAGTGACCTCTCCGGGCTTCAGGTCAAAGAAGAGATGCTAGATCCCAGCTACTTTCAGTCAGTGGTGAATGGTGATCCATCACTTGGGGCACATACATTTGAGAAAGAAGAAATGGAGGCAGGGGAGGCAGAGCTGCAGTACAGGACTGTGATCATTGATACCAGTCAAAGCCAGGACCTGGAGGCTGCAAGTGAAATTGTAACTAATGGACATTCCTCTCAGAGCAGCAGCCCTAGTGAGGGTCTGACCCCTGTGGAGGAGCTGGAGGTACGTGGGGAGATGTCCCTGCAGCCTGAGCAGGGAATCAAAAGCCTGCAGGAGTTGCCACTCTCTGTTCACTTGCCTGCAAACTTTATTCAGATAAAAACAGAGCCTGCAGAGGCCTAGGGCTGGAGCTGGAGGACTCTCCCACAAAAGCTGAACCAAAAGTAAAGACCAGAATCCATTTGACCACAGACCCTCCCCACCCCCGCCACCACCCCCACCACAATTATCTGATTAAATATCAGAAGTGAGGGATCTTGCAGCATGTTGCTCTTAAATGTTGGTCAGTTCAGCCTCAGGATTTATTGTTTACTCACATATTTTGTGACCATGTGCCTAATTTTAGAAATCAAGGGAGTGATTTATTTTTGTTTTTCAGAGAAGTTAATAACGAGATTATCTTCTGTAGACACGAAGCCCAACACACAAACACATGTACGAACCCAAAAGCCTTTCCTTCTAAGGGAACAGCCATTGGATAAACCGGGAATCCCTGTCTACCAAATGTGCCAGTTTTTTTTTTACTGTACAACCCATTGGACTAATATGTTAAAGTGGAGAAAGCAACAAACCAAAAACTTGGACTGGATGCCAAAAGGTGGAGTGAAATAAGACATTTGAGGATGTGCACTGTGTGTGTGCCTTCTCTTTTAACCATGTACAAGTTTCTGCCCCCATGGATGAGGGAGGGTTGTAGTGTTGTGTTTGTATCCAATTTGCTGAAAAGACACATCTCAGAGTTTAACTGAAGAGTGCCTTACAGGAAGTTAAACAGCTCAAGACCCTCTTTTGTAAAGATGCAATTGATGAAATACTTTTTTTTTCTTTGGGATCAAGTAACTTAATATTCATTTATTTTGATATAAGCAGTGTAGGTATGCATACATTCTATTAGCTCTGACCTGAAAACACTGTGTTACTATGGAAATGGGCATTTTCTGTCCACCAAGGACAGTGTAACATCAGAACTGTTTGTATAGAGCTGCAGACTGGAGGCACAGCAAGATAGGGAGGCACAAATGGAGAGAGAGAATACGCAGGATGAAACAGATTTTATCAGCTTCTGCCTCGGAGGCTCTAAGGTTTAAATCCTGTTTATGTAAAATGGAATATATATATAAATCTCTAAATATATATGTATACATATAATATACAATTGAGATTCAATTTTAAGACCACAGCAAATTTATTTATTTTGTGAATTCCTAAATTCTGTATAAAAAGGCACATTTGTTTTCTATTTACATGTGTAAACCTGAGGGAAAAGAATATGAACGATAATACCAGTAAGCTTATTTGGTAGGTTGTTTTTGTAAGACCAACATTTTTCATTTGTATAGAATTCCATATAACCAGCTTGGGTATTTTGTTGAGTTGTGGACAAGAGTGTTCAGCGCAACATCATTATTCCACTGTTATATTCTCATGTTGTGCATATCTTCTGTTATATGGCTGATTTAAACATGTACTGAATGCCTTTTGTTCCTTATTTTCATCGGACATACCTCTTTTCTTTTTTCAACAGTCAAGCAGTCGAGGCTATGCATTCAGAAATATTCTGTTGTCCGTATTGCATCGAGTATCAAGTGTATCTGTCGATGCTGTCTGTCTTTGAAATCTAATCTCAAGTTTCTTTATTTGTTGGGCAAAAAGAGGCACCAGTGCTGTTTTAAAGCTCTACTTCTTTCCTTTCTCCTCTTGTCTTCTGTCCTGGTCTTGGGTCAGTTGAGTCGATGCTTTCTTTATTTGCTGTCCCACCTGGTCAAGAACTTCTCAGGCTAGCCATCTGATTGGCTCCTCAATCCTGTTGGGGATGAAGCCATATTGATCCTGAGCAGTATCACGACTAATTTGGTTGTATTTTCCAGCCACACTGTATCTGCAGACTGAGGACATTCAGACAAACTGACTTCCAGCTGCACCGGCACCTCAGCACAGGAGTTAAAGGCTCTTTTACAGCCTCACATCAGCCAAAGGGCTTGCAGACACTCTGAATGTATGCTTATTTTTCTTTAATTACACACATGAGCAAATCTTTGACAATCAATCTGGGTTACATTTACATTGAAATCTGTCATCCTTTTTGTGGAGTTTGCTGCTTTTTTTTCTTTTTTTTTTAAAGCGTCAAACTGTATATATTCCTGTATCCACTCTGCCTCTTCCTTAAAGCACTGTTGTCTGTGATATGTTGAGGTATGTCCACTGTGTTTCTTTTGTAGCTTCTTTGTCTTGGGTTGTCAATGGCCTCTTTTGTTTGAATTTAGAATAGATTTTTCAGAAAAAGTCAATATGCTAATTAAAAACAAAATCTTCTACGCTGACATCAGCTGTACTATTTGTTGTTTGTTTTCCTTTTTGCCGGCAAATGGGTTTGGAAATGGAGTCAGCCACAGATAAAATGTCAAATAAGACATTTTTGAAGAATTAAAGGGAAAACCAAATTAAACTTGAAAGTGAATAGTGGGAACCAGCTTCATCATTTTCTGCTTAGACTGTTCCTGCCTTGAAAACTCAGTTCGGTTGGGCTTCTGTAGCTTTCGGGGACATTTGATCGCATGGCATTTGAAAAGAAAGTAAAAAGCTACTGTAGGAAATTGGATTGGAGCCATTAGCAATCCAAGGACTGATTGGACTGTACTTAAAAACACTGTTTCTCCAGTTGCTGTGGGTGGATGAATATATTAGCATGTGACATGCTCAGAGCTGAGGAGAACCACGTCTATCACCACAGCTTGCACAGTTAAATGTGTGTATGTGTGTGTGTATGCACAAGCTGCAGCTAGTGAGACAAAGGGTTACAATGACATGGATTGATACTTTCAGAGCATGTTGATGTGTTTGTGTGTGATGAAGGGACTGTTTGTGTGTGTTTCTGGTTGCATTGACTTCGATTGACTACTTATGTGTGTGTGTGTTTAGGGTGGTGGTGTTTAGGAAGCTGTCGGGCAGCGGGGTTTGCCTACTGTGCTTTGCTCTGTTTACACCCACATGCACAGCTGTGTACCACACAATTCAATCTTGCCACCGGGTGAACACGCACACACACTTTGAAAAACAAGGCTGTAAGTTCAGACACAGCCACAACCTTCTCCACTGCAGCACACGTCTAGCTGAGTTTTTTACAGAGGGGGGAAAATGTTTTAAACGGGCTAAAAATCATTGCACAAGCCCCACATTAAACATCATCATTACATTCAAACAGACACTTGGCTTCTTCTTTTTTTTTCTTTCTTCTGAGTGGTTCATTGATTGCCTGCCATATGGTAGTATGGACGGAGAGGCTCTTATAGATTACTGGAATAATGAAAGGCTACCAGCAGCCGTTATGTCTGTGGTATTTCTTTGGTTAGTGAGTCAGAGACCCTGAAGATGGAGCGAGAGCGGTGTCCTGAGAGAGGACTATTTCTGTGTCGCCTGCAGCCACTGACACAGCGCGAGTGTTTACTGCTGTGCCATGCTGCCTCTCACAGCGGGAGCGGTTGAAGGATGACGGCTGACATTATTGTGCCTCCAGCTTGTAGCAGGAACAGTACAGGGAGAGCTTATTTAACCATCAGGTCACCAGACTGACGACACTATTACTGAGAAAAGGCGCTGTTGACTAGTCTCTTGGCCACAATTTGGTATATTAACTCAACAACTGGTTGTTAAGGTTGGATTTGAATAGACAACCCCCTAAAAATCTGTTTAAATTATAGAAGCACAAGTGAGTTGATTTTAGGACATCAGGTGCAGCATGGTTAAAAAAAGGAGATATAAATTCACCGCCTCTTGTGATGTGACAGTAGTACACTTTTCTCTACACAAGATGGCACTGGTAATACACACGTCCTGAGATGAGCCTGAGCCTCGGTCTGGATTATGGAGAGCTATTCCTTCAGGTCACTAATCTAAATACAGATACTCCTCATACATTGGTCTTCACTCTCTTCTCCCCCAGAATAGCAAGTCGGGCATCCAAACAAATAAGGGGTTATTTGAAATGAAAATAAGCAGCTGCGAGTGATATTTCCTGCATTTCTGATAAGTAACAAAAAGAATTAATTTACTCATGAGCTTCAATGAAAGTGGCCATTCCTCAGGCCAGGTAGGGGAAAGAATCCTTTGAACTTTGATAACCTGGTAAATACTCGCTATCTGTGTTTATCCTGTAGAGCTGTTGATCTCGTTTCCTCTCATCAAAATAGGGATAAACAAGCACCGGAGGTTGGGTTTCCTATATAAAATGCATGAGAAAGACAGAGCAGGACTTCATTTGAAATGATATATTCTTTTATTCTGGTCTGTGAGGGAGGAGCTCACTGTCACCCGTTTCCTCATATCTCATGGAGACAGTGTTGAGCCACTTCATACATCATAGGAATGCAAATAACTTCCATTCTGAGTTAGAAAAAGCCCAGTAGTAATAATCAGATATTTGATTTTTAGAGTTGAGATTTAGGTTATTTTTTATTAGGCTTAACTCCACCGTCTTGGTGCTGTTTGCTTGATGTAACTGCTTATTTGCATAAAGCTCATTCCATGTCAGCTCAGGCACCTCCATTTTTTAAAAGTTTTTTTTTTTTTTTCTGTGGGAAGATGCTATATGAACCATTGGGAAATTATTTATCAAGTTGGAGCTGCATTCATGGAAAGTGGGTCATATTTCCAATTTTCATCTAAATTATTGAGCAAGTTTAAGGGGAAAAAATACTTAGAAATGTTGTCTTCTTATCATTTTGCTTCTGGAGAATTTCTTCCAGAAAGATAAAACATAGTATATTTGTATATGTATTTTCAAAAGGGGGTTGGGAAGCCAACACCAAGAAGTCTATGATTTTAGTTACAAACCATCCAGATAACCAAGCTAATAAAGTAACATTGCCTCATTTATAACATCAGAAAATGCATATTTGAAAGGGAACATGAAAACTAAATGTAAACCTGCTTGTGCGCGTGTGTGTGCGTGCTATTTTCCTTTTATTTCTGTAAATGTTGACCAGAACAGTGACTTTTGCTCTCATATAGATTCATCTACAGTATTCCCACCAGCCAGTGTCATGCTAGGTCTTCTCTACAATGATTAATTGTGAGATGTCTGTTCTTTAAAGTTTGACTTTCATGGTTAATATTGGACTTTTGTCCCAACAGGCATGAGGAGCTCTCAGGGAGCTGACTGTAATATCTGTATCAGCCTCTCTAGTTGGAGAGAACCATCCCATTCAGAATGGCTCTCAGGGCTTCCATGGAAATTTACTCTCATCGCTACACAAAGGAGTCCTCAGAGATCGTCCTCGCCAGATAGACAACTAGCGGCATCTTAAGAATGATAACAATTTGAAAAACATTGTGAGTGCAAAAGCTCAAATAGCAGCATGCTGGATGCATCCATTTTAATAAACACTTGACTATTTGATGTGATAAGCAGAAAATGGTGAGAAATGAATTACATAACCACTGATTTTATAAACTTTTCAGAACTGCCTCGGGGGCTTTGCAGTACACTTGTCAGTTTATTCAAAGTATGTTTGCAATTATTGCATTTGTTAACTCATGCCAGAATTTTTACTTGACATGTTGCTTTGGGCCATTGACATTATTTATTCAAAAATAACAATATGCTTGCAGACTGAACTCCATTTATGAACATATTCATGAAACATCTACATAGATATTTTCTTACTTAATCCATGCCATCGCCCATTGTTTTTGATATTGACATTATTATCATACTGAACCCAGATGATTCACCATCCATATTTATAAGGAAGGCAAGATACTTAATATCACTGTAAACAAAACATTATCATCCATAAAACACACAGAAAGTCTCAGGCTTATGAAAGAAAATCAGATATATCTTTTTTATCCAGTCTGTAATGCTAACCATTTCTGCTAATGAGGAATGAAATTAATGGAAAGGAGGGAAATTTGTCTTTTCCATGGTTTGCCTGAGTAGGATTCAAACTGATATTGCTATCAGTTTCCACACAAACACCTCTGGGTATCAAGTCTTTCAAGGAAATGACGACAACTGAGATTATTCATACAATGAAATTTTAATTTGAGAAAACAAGTAAAGCAATAGAAACATAGAGAAGACTTCAAAGCCAACAATCATAACATGAGTGCTCCATTTTTGTCTGCCTGTTCAACTTCTGAGTGTTCTTGCATAGCTTGAATACTCTTGGGCATTTATGCACCTTGTTATTGTGATGACAGAACATCAATTACAAATGCGTATCTCGCTTGCTATCAGTTAGCTGCAGATGAGACTTATTTCAGCTCGACACGCTGATGCATTGTTGCAGGTGAGAATCGCCTCAGCAAAGAGGAAACTGTTTGAACAGTAGCACTATTTTAAGCAGTTTGTAGATTGCAACAGTGGTGAAAACAAATGAGAATAACACATCAGAAAGCACATCACAAAAGACAGCTGAGGTCTACACATCTTTAATTATGCATCTTAACATAATGCCAAAATCTGAGAAATGACTTGGTGTAGAACTTGAACTCAGCAGTTCAAGTTTCAGTCATCAGTAGCATACTCAGTTACTGTAATGGCATGATAAAATAATCATCAATTTATTTAATCAGGTCATTCTCAGATTTCTGTTTTATGTCTGTTTATTTTCATTTCTAAGATGCTGTTGTGTGACCAAACCAAGTTTTTCCATTGTGTCAGTGACATATTTTGTGGCTCTCATGCTGTGTTTTTTACATGGAGGCACTAGTGGTTGGCATAATAGCCGTCATGCATGTGTTTGTAGCTTTTCTGTGGTTGCTTGCGCTTGTCTTGTTTGTGTTTTGATTTTTGTTACAAGTCTGGATTTGGAGTATGCTTCTCTTCCAGTTGGTTCTTTCACACAATTGTGTTTTGTCCTCAGGGTCTCTTGTAGTCTTTGTGTATGGGAAGGATTTTTATCTGGTGGTTATGTAAGAAGTAAGAAAATGGAAAAGAAAAAAAAAAGACATGACAAAAACAGATATAATCTCACAGAGCACTTTACCGGGAATACCTGTGCAATCTCGTGCAACCCAACAGAGCAGCTCTGCTGTAAATTCTGTTTACAATCTCCAATATGTTTTAGTGGAAATTGTGAAAAAGGTGATCATTTATGTTTACAACTGAGGTCGCAACAGGCAGCAGAGGTGTGCTGGACTGATACCATGTTGAAAATGTTCCTAATGTAGAAAATTTCATGCATGTTAATGGTTGGGCAGAGTAAGAGCAGCACCTTTCTGAATAATTCAGTCCAATAAATCATCTCCAACACCTGCATAAGCCTTACAATTTATGGCAAGGCTTTTTTATTAGATTGCACCGGTGCTCCTATAGCACTCGGTGAATGTCTGTCTTACAAATAAAAACTGGGATCTTTGTCTATATGTCTGTTTTCAACAACCATTCGTACAATAATTTTCAGAAGATGCGTTGTTGGGCACTTAAAAAGAACAGAGTTAATGTTGAGATTAAGGTCTCAATTTCAGGGTCTTCCTTTCTTTGTTTCATACATCCACTGCCTCAGTTGCCTGGACTTGAATCACAATTCAGTAAACATGGAGCTGGTTTATAGTGTCATTATCTCAACTTTGGCAAACATGCTTCTGGCAGCAGATACCTAACCCTAGTTTGGCTAAATATATATTGTGATCCCACCACTCAGATAATTACATGTATGTTGCATGCACTGTAAATCTGCATATATTAAAGCATTAATAGTACAATTATGTTAGATTCATGAATTCAAAATGAATGCATAACAAAGAGAGGATTGACTTTGGTGAAACATTGCCCACAAGAAGATTTTCTTGGAACATCTTTTAACTAAACTGTTCTGGATGAACATAGGAGAACAAATAGAGAAAAATTAAACATCCAAATCTTTTTAAGAAAGAACTAAAATATTTCAAATGCCCTGTTTAGACTGCATCATATTCAACAGGAGAGCAGACTAAAATATGTGTGCACAGACTGCTTTGATCTCAAAAGTAGCCTGGGATATTTATCAGAGAGGAAAATTTTCACCCAAAGCACCATAAACAATTTAAATCCCAGAAAGCACACACCGGTCTCAGATCCTCCCCAGCATACGAGCGATCCACCAGTTGCATGGCATGACAACCTGACAGATGACCCGGCCTCCTTGGTAGTAGTATGGCCAGGGGTTGAAGCCACCCAGTGGCTCGAAGTAGCGGCGGCAGAAACGGTAACCACGGCGACAGTGCTGGCAGCAGAAGCCGCGGTCATCCAAACGGTTATCCAGCTCGATTCCAACATCCCTCTGCAGAGGACACAGGGGTGGGCAGGGTTACAATCACACACATGACAAATGCCAGTCCTCCAGAGGCAAGGGCAGGAGAGGAAGAAGAGGAGGGGGGGGGGGACGTGAATTGATGAGGCTGCCTTGGTTGTTGGCCAGCAAAATACATGTAAAAACTACGCAAGAGTGAAAAGATCAGAACTGATGTCTGCAAAAAATGCAAAATTGTGTCATGGTTGATGACTGTGACAAAGAGATCAAGATCGCTGTGAGAGGGAACAGGCTTGACTCAAACTTCAGGAGCATAAAATATGATAATACCCTTGACCTTTCTATTATACCCAAGGTAGCACGCTTGGCAGGTGCACAGTAAATCCAGCCTTTTCAACCGCTCTACAAGCTTTATCCTCAGTCAAAGGGACTCTAACTTGTAAGTTACAAACATAATTACATTATTTCTTCATCTCTGACCTCTTAACTTCACCAAACAAAGCACACATACTGCACTAAAATGCATCCTCCAATAGAGCATTCAAATTAGAGTTCCTCACGTCTCTATGCCCTCCCCCTGACCTTGACTTTAAGTGCATGGCACATTCCTGAAGCAATTAGCAGAGTAATGATCGCCTAAGAGGGATTCTTTCATTTGCTCTTGCTGGCTGCCTCTGAATTTATAGAGGAGCCAAATGAAACCCAAACGAAAGGTAAATTGGGTAGAATTAATGGCCCTTGGATTTTTCCATTGTGCTGGTTGGTTCATGCCCCCATTGACTCACGAGGACTGAAAGCCATGCCTTTGATCAAAAACAACTCAGAGAAGTACCACTTAATGCGCGGAGCAGGTTGAGGCAGAAACTGCCCTCAGTACACATTTGACCACATTTCAATCTCTTTTAGCAAAATGAAACCTGTGAGACAATCTGGCGCTGCCTTGTTAAACTGCTCAGATCCAGGACGGCCTGCGCAGAGGAACGGGTGCAGGAATGCTTACAATGACTCAGCTACATGCAATCATGTAGAACAAAACACAGCCACTGTTGGGAATAGGAAATGCGTGGGCTGTGTTTAAGTGGAGAAGACCCTGAGGGAAACATGGTTGAGTCCTTTCAGTCCCCCACCACCTTAAGTATGGGAATGAGGGGATTTCTTGCATCTACTCTACAAGTCACTGAGCAGTCAATCACAGTAGCTTTACACACTTTGCTTTCCTTTGTGGCAGTTAGATACAATATAGTTACCAAAAGCATGACCAAAAAGGAAATGTGCCATGCATTTGATAAAGAGAGTAACATTACACACTCATGAGACATATTTAAAACACAAAGAAAGGGTGTGACATGATATCAAGGATAGGTGGGTTTGATTTATTACTGTGGCTGGCACAGGTAGGCTTTTAATGATTTATTGCTTCAGCCAGGCTTCAGGTCATCAGCTTCCAGGCAACAATCTGTTATGGAAACAAGACAAAATCTGTCAATGGACCAATGATAATCTTATCTGCTCCCCACAGCCTGAACTAGGATGTTAGGCAGTCTGGGGCTCCAGCTTGGAAAATGAAGAAAATATTTTATTCAAATGATGTTTGTCAAAACAAACAGCCAATCGGCAGCATTGTACCTTAAAAGACAATTAATCAGAGCAATCCTTTTAAAACGGAGGGTACATATTAATCACTCCGGCTTTGAGTTGCCGTCTCTAGTGGGAAACTGCGGTGATAAGAATGGTTCACCTTGGGAAATCTGAAACAGTCACTCACAAACAAGCAACATTAATGAAGAGTAAAAGCCATTACCCTCTTCCTGCATCTGATTTCATCACACTCAGGCTCGCATATACACATGCAAACACATCCTCGCGCACACGCAAGCATCCCTGTGCATAATATGAGACGCTGGATGTGAATGAGCTGGCAGAGAAGAAAACTGTGTCAGTCATTCAATAAGATGTAACGAATCAAAGCATGACTTCTCTAATCTCCACACTTGTTGGTATTATTTCACACGCTGATCACTGCTCTTCATGAGCTTGAAGCACATGCCTGGATGTGTTATTAAATCTCATTGCAGAGCTCATGACATTCATTCTGGGATCAAAACAGCAGAGATAACATTTCTGTTTTACAGCCTGCTTTGTATTCAAAAAGGCTTTTTTATGTAGATACACAGGACGATGCAACATATGAAAAGCTTTGCAGCAGTCTTGACCTCAGATTTTCATCTCACTGTGCTCTACAGTGAGGTGGAATGACAATGCATTTCAAAGACAGTAATTCAATAGCACGTAGTCATGTATTTCAGCATGGTGAAGTGATAAGAGGCTTTAGCTGCAGCGTAAAGATTCCTCTGGAGGCACAAATAGCTGCTGCATTCATGGATTTGAATTCCAGCTTTTTACACCTCTGTTATACATGATGCTTGATGTGGCACCGAGAGGTTTGGAAAGATTTAACAGCTTTAGCAGGCGACTTGAACCCTTGGACACAGACAGGAAAGCACAGCAAACAAGTTTGCATGTGCATATGTGGGGTTGATTCTTGATGGAAACTCCTTCTTACTATATAGGTCAAGGACAGAGGCACAATTCCTTCAGGCTTGTCAGAGGGTAGTTATTCAGTTTGATATTTCTAGGGCCACCTTTGAGACTCACGGCACTCTGACATGGCAGCCATGGCAAAGTTCAGCAACATATATCTGTCAGCCTGCGTCACAAGGACTCAGATGATTATTCTGCTTTAAGTGTACCAATGTGGACAGACATGGCACTGAATTTCAGACATATGAAATGCAGATGAACTGAATGCATGTTTTTTATGTGTCTACGTCTGTGACGGGAGAAAAAAAGGATGTGGGAAAAGTGTGAGTGTGAGCAACAGACTGTGCAAGCATGTGTGTATTGGCTTGGTTATTCTGCGACTGTGCGCACATTTACATGAGTTCTGGATGAAAAATAATAAATAAAAACGAACAAGGCTTGGCTCACACATGTGGCATCCCACCGGCATGAGGGAGAGTTGAGAATCCCAATTACAGACTGCTGCCTGCCCTCTGCTTGGCCACAAAGGCCTTTGTTATCACCAGACGCACAAACAGCGCTTGGACGTGCTGCTGGAATGGATTGCAATGGTATGCATTACTCAGCTGATAGTGGCAGGATGTTTCAAAAGGAGAGCTGAGTTTTTCATCCCCTGGTATGTTTTAATTGCATAGCACTGCATCTCCTGCCACAGACAATGAGGGAGAAGACGGAGGGGCTGAGGGGAAAATGAAGAGTTGAGCAGGAGGCGTTTCTGGGACGGACCTGATAAATGTCAACATTATAGGACATCTCATTTCTCTGCGTGTCTCTCATCGTTTCCCCCAGCTCCGAGGAGGACGCCAAAGCTGACTCATTATCTTTGAAGTAAGCTTTAGTGACAATTCACCTGTAAGTGCCCGGTATGTGGGTCTGTGTGCATATCCGTGCTCTTGCGTATGCTACTGTTATCTTTCGTATGCAACAGCAGCTTTCATGTGTGACTTTGAGCACATAGTTTTGGTAATACAGTACGCTATGTGGTGTAAATTTCCCTCAGAGTCTAGGATAATTATTCATGAAGTGTTGAGTGGTTTACATGCAGCATGCCAAAATATGCCACATGGCCTCTCTGTTTATTGTATGTGCTTTGATAATTAAAGCATTATTAATAAGTGCGACTTATCTGAGCAGCAGTGAATGACCTTGAGAGTGCTTCTTTGTACAGTGCTTTCCACTGCCTGGGAAAAAAAGGAAGTGAAAAAAAGGGAAAAAAAAAAAAAGGCACTAACGGGTGCTGTAAGGCACAAGTTGCTGCCTTTGAAAGGCAGGATATTCCTCTCAATTAATGGAGAGACATTAAGGGAGTCTTCAATGAACTGGCCTTACTTAAACAGATATATAGAGCAATTGCTATGCCCCCCGGTGCACAAAGTCAGTTTTAACATCAATTAGTGAGCGATTTATATGCAGAAAGAGTCTAGGCAGAGCTGGAGCTGATTGAAGTAGCTCTACTGTATCTCGTAGTGTGGTCCCTGGGTGACGTGGCAGAGAGGGAGGGCTCCACTTACATAGTCATTTACAGGAGACTGGTCTAGGACCTCACGGGTGAAACGTTGACCTGTGACCTCTGCATCCGGTGTGTCCTCATCCTGAACATCAGCTTCTGAAGGCAGAGGGAACAAGAGGACGAGGAGATGTTAGGCACTTGAATTTTGTTTGCTGTTGTGGGGTGAAATGAGAACGTTCTCAGATTCGGTTTGACTTTCACACTGTTTTCCCCGTGGCTTCATGTTTCTAACATTCAAGGGAAATATGCTGGAATTCATTTCAGGTTTTCTCTTTTCCCACTGTGAAACAATGACATTCTTGTTTTTGTGATAGCAACATGCAGATTATTTTTGCAAAAATGCAAAAAAGGAAGAAAGTTCCAGTTAGCCAAATGAAGAGGCTGAATATAACAGGGTTTATTTAAGCAGCTTGATTTAAGGTATATTGTATTTAACTAGAATTTTACAGAGAGAAATACTAAATGTTTCTGAGTGCTTTCTCGATAATTTGCACATTACACACACTGCAATAATCTTCATCTTAAAAAGACTATTTTGTCTTTAGAGTCATGAAACTACCATCGTCATGACATAAGTTCACCTGACTTAATAAAGTTGAATGAATTTTCAAGGATAAACTGGAGATTTTCCTTCCATTATTCCTTAGTTAGTTGAAGAAGCAATGACTGAAACAACCCTGACATCACTTTTTGAGTTATTATGGCAAACTTGTCAGAAAATGCTTGTTTACACACCCTGCAGTTTCTGGTCTCCTGGAGAATATTTATTCTTTTAACTTTGTGTTTTTAAAAAAAAAAATCTTTTCCAAGACAGAAGCATTCTAGCTGCAAAGGTTTCCACCATGTGCTGCTGCTTGTTGTTAACTGGGTCCATCTGCTGTTTCACGCTGAGCTGGTAGTATGACTTTTAAGATGATGTGAAAGAGATAGGAGAGAAGCAAAACGGGAAACACTGCATGTCAGACAGCTACACAATGAGCTAAAACCGACAAAAAAGGTCTATAAAGCTGAGGGAGGTTGTTATATGTGTTCATTACTACAAACGTCCTTTTTTACTTCCTCACGTTATTTTGAAGTTGCTTTTTGGTTCAATTAACCACAGCTGGATTAAATGTACCATGTTTTTCATTTTTAAATCTTTTCTTCTTCTGCTTCCTTTTAGGTCGTAACCCTTCAACCTGTGAGACTACTTACTACTCTTTGCTAACTCGAGACCTCCACACAGCCTGTGATTTTTGAATGTCTTACATGAAAGATGAACAATGTGAAAGAATCTTTTTTTGATCGTGGTAAAAAGCAATGTCCTTCATCGTGGGAGAGGTTCAGACTTCAGTGTCAACATTATTATGACCCAGAAAGTCAGGATAAAGTTTTCTGAAAGTGTCAGGTATGATCTTCACAAACTGTGACTTCCCCATCAAGCTAATGAGATCAGAACATAGAATCATGTGTTGATCAAAGCGTTGCTGTCACCATTGTGTAAATAAACCAACACAGACATACAGATGAAATCCAAATGAGCAAAACTGAACTTGAGAAATGCAAATAAAAAAGCAAATTCAGATGAAGTGCAGCGGCAAAGGCTGTGACCGCATCAAGTGCCCTCCAGATTAGAGCACCCCCCCCCCCCCCCCCCCCCCCCCCAACAACAAAGAGAAAAACCAGTGGAATAATTTCAACTATTACATGAGAAGTAGGGATGTCTAATATCATGGACCTACTGATATGACTGACTGACATCTGCATTAAATTGTGATATTACAAAATGTTGGTATCAGTTTCTACTTTTTACTTTTTTAGAGACGAGATAAGGACACTTTATTAATCCCAATTAGTGAGCCAATTAGAAAATTTGTTCTCTGCATTTAACCCATCTCAGGTTGAACCTGAGAGCGCTGGGCTGCTACTTAAAGCGCCTGGGGAGCAGTTGGTGGGGGTTAAGGACCTTGCTCAAGGGTCCACAGTGGTTCACCTGAGTGCCGCGTCAGGGACACAACAAAAACTCGTGGCCATGCATCGCTAAAGGGGCTTTCACATGATGAAAATTTTGTGCTGCAGAGGCGCTGAGTGGATGCAACAGAGCTCAGAGTATCTGCCTGGAATGTACACAAGCAGTTCAGCTAGGGCTAGCATTGCATTTAGCTTCATGGTAATTCGTTATCTCTGCCTATTCACAAACCTGGTACTCCGATCTGACTACTGACATTTTGCCACGCAAAACTTTTCCTATCAAGATCATGATATGCCCAGCATCTATATGCTACGATGCTACGATGCCGGACAGGAAAAGTTAAAAGAAAAAAAAAAAAAAAGATCACGATATGCCTTGAAGTTGGTTGTAATGTAGATTTCATGTAGATTCCTCTTCCTCCGTTGTTTGTGCGCTACTGACTATGATACATAGAACTGCTATTTCATTGGCTGCACTCTGAAAAGTCAGTGTAATTGTCAGCGACAGTGGCAAAGCGGCAAATCCGACCGTTACGCAATGCCGAGGGTAGCAGTACTGCTTAGTCGGACAGAACCGCTCTATCCAACCATGGGACAGCTAGTGCAAAACATTTTTACCGCTGATCATGTGTAAGGGCCTTAATGCATAAAGAACTTACACAATGTCAGCATGGTGTTGTTAATGCCTGTAAAATATATATACTTCTCCTCTCACTCAAAAAGTTAAAATATGAGAGGTACAACCTCACATCTACATAGATCCGTATCAGCTAATATTGGATATTGGAAATTAAGAGTTTGACAATATCAGTGTATCAAAAAGGTAAAAAAAAAAGCCAATATTGAACATACCTGAGATGCAAAACAAATGACGTATGAACACACTAGAAGCAGACCAGTCATTTTTCAGCATTTCAGCTCATAAAACCTAGTTTATGTTAATGTGACATTCAGAATCCATGTTGCTCAGCACAGTCACAGCCTACGATGTTTGCAAATATTCAGCCGCTATCATTATTGTATAGTTTGCGTGCTTTACTCATGTTTTTGTAGCCAGGTTTGTGTGGTTTGGAGTAAGGTGGATAAATTGCACACTGGCTGCTTTAAGACTCTGAGAATGAAGACCCAGAATTCATATCTTCTATGGAGTAAATATATGGAAGCCCTTCTGTTCTATATGTTTGCCATGACAGATTTAAAAAACAAATAAACAACAAAAAAAACAACAACAACAAAAAATGTTGCCAAACCAAAAGCAGATTTAGGAATTTTGTCTAGTCCAGTTGTTTTGAATCTGTTGTTCTCCTCACTGTTTACCTGCAGGCAACCAGAGCAAATGGACCACAAGTAATAACCAGAAAGCTTTTGGATTTCTGTACATTCAAGGAAACAAAAAACAGCAAAGCCACAAATGTTTCCACAATTACAATGCTGCTTTCACACACTTTCAAGCTCACTATTTTATCTGAAGATAACAGTTTATTTTATTGTTATAATGAGGTGACTTATTAGATTACTGCAGCATTTATTTGAGCAGCAGCTGGCTGATGAATGGTAGTTTCCGGTCTCAGATCTTTTCCTACCAGAGGAATCACTGTGCTGTAAAAACTGCTGCACATTTAGGTCTTGACTTCCTCTAAACATGAATCCTCCCAAACAATTAGGGCAGCATTTACAAAACCTTTACGAGAAGAAAACTAGGAATGTATTTTGTCTAGTAATAATGAGTTGATGTATCTGATATGAACAAAAACAAAGGGGGCATTGCAATAACAGAATTGATTAATGACAAGAAATTGCTTATTGTTACACTGCAATCTCTATACCTAATGAGAAATAAGCACTTGCAGGTACGCTTGTTTTGTCTTTGGTTTATATATGTAGAAACTATCCTTCCTTTAAAAGAGTTTATTTTTCTGTCTGCAGCTTTGGAAACTTTCATAGCTTCCAAAGTTTTTCCACCACAATCCCAGATGCTTTGTCCTTCTTCACTTTGCTCACTATGGTTGCTCCCATCTTCAATTCTGGCAAACCAGTTATTGCCTCAGAAAGCAATATTATTTGTGTGCTACTGAAATAGTGTTGCCATGGACACCAGATTTGAAACTCCTGTATAAAGTGAAATATGTAGAGGTTTAACCGGCACTGAGCTTCATCACCAATATGTGAGCTCATTTGGCAAGGAAAAGGAAGTTAAAATATCTGACATTTGAATGTAAAAGTCTCACTTTTCAACTTGCAGTTCCTCACACTCTGTTCCAAAAGTACTTCCAGCAGACAAGATAACTGCTTATTTGCAGAAAAATCAGACTTTTAGGAAAAAAATGTAAAATGTTAATTAATTCATAAGTTTGCAGTACAAATAAAAAATTACAACTGTATATTCAGTAGTTAAAATCAACTCCAGCTGGACCACCTAAAGCAGGTAATAATTTGTTATGTGCTAAAGCAGCAACCCTAAGGTGATGAATAATGTGTAGAAATTATGAGTTTTACCCAGTCACATCTCCTGATATTTTGTAACTCTACATAAAACTTTCAATGGATTTTTCTTGCAATACTTTTTTTTTTTTTATTGTAGTCAAGACAGTTTGCACGAGGAAAGGATCTGATTTCTCCTTCCACCCTTCAGTCTCTAAACTTTCCTGACAAATGGAGAGTAGTCTGGGCCAGCTGCTCATGCGGCTGGTAAATCATGCTGTCTCTATGGACCAGCACATGGCCTGTGGGGATGCCCTCCAGCGAGAGTGTTAATAGTCTGCATTTAGAGGCAGAGCTGCCCCCTGCTCTCACCGGTCAGGGGGAGGGATGGATCCAGTGGATGGGCAGCTGCTGGCAAATCTCCCAGATCTTGGAGTCAAGGAGGAAGTCTGGGTTAACGATGGGCTCCTCAGCAGGAATCCACACTTGGGAGTCTTCCACCTTCATATCCACAGTCTCATCCCCCTGTTAGAAGAGCAGCACACACAGCGGCATGTATGTAAATTGCACGCATCACAGCAATCGGAGCCTGCAAAAATGTCTGGGCCCCCACATGACAACCAGTCCTGCATTTGCACTCCACTCCCCTGAGTCATGCAGCAGTTTTCTTGTAGTTTCATCTATCACCTTTCTGTCTGCTGAGAGGACAGCAACTTCCTGACTCCTGACTCCCACTGCCCCGGCTCCCCCCTCTTTCTCCCCCCCTCTCAAGCCTCTGGCATGCTCTTTCTATTATACATCATTGAAATTCACAGACAGTGATGATTTGACTTTTAAATGACTTTAGAAGTGGTCTTCATTACTCCAAGTGTGGCTGCAATATAATTTAATGTGACAGACACAATAAAGGCTTGCATTCTCCTTCTGCCCCCCCACCCCCCACCCCCACCACAATGCTTCACTTGGCACCCAGTACTATCAGTGGACTTAATTTGTTGATACTGTAGTTCATGAGCTGTAAAGTAAACTATTATTGCTTAATGATAGAGACTACATGTCAGTTTGTCTAATAGAGACATATGAAGGGGATTTGGTAATGCTCTCCCCTAACAGTGTGGATATTTATTTTCTTCATGTATATGTAAATACACACACAAACAAACCCCCTCTTCCCATTCCCTTGTTAATTAGCAGCCCTGAACAGAAAAACAGTTCACTTGACAAATGTTTTTACAAGGTGATTTTCTTCCAGTCTGCAGCTTAATTGCACATTAGTTAAGCTTGATGTAGAATCCTGGGGCTATAGTAGGAGCAAGAATCATTTATATTGGGTCGTGCCCCCTCCTTCATGCTCGCCCCTGTCACTCTCACTTGCATTAGAATTTTTCTCTCTGTGTTGCTCCTTGTTTGTTATCTAGTGACATGGTTGTGACCTGTAAAGATAAAAAAAAATCCCCAGAAAAACAAAACAACAACGACAACAAAAAAAAGAATTTAACTCTCACATCAGAGATTGTGTTTGGGTGCGGGAGGTGTTCAGCCAAGCCTTTGACACACTTTCTCCTTACTTTTAAGCGCCGGCCAGTGAACTAATGATGACTCGGAGGACTGATGTTGCGGGGTGCTGGTGGTACAGCAGAGGGGGTGCTCTGGCATTGAGCTGGTGTGCACACCGTTCCCACGGCTACAGAAATTAAAATCAAACTCAAGGAACACAAATAGCACTCTCTAATTGGACATCTTAACCACTGAAGCCAAGTGAGTCTTCTCTGGAAAGTAAATGGAGGTCACGACATGGGTCTCTCAACATGGTTTTGACTTCACAGTTGAGAAACAACTCCAATAACTTGTAGGGGAGAGTGCCTGGAGGGGAAGTGGGAAAGGTCAACATTTTAGCATGGGGCATGGATTTCTAAATGCCAGTTGACAAGCACAAAGACAACATGATTACAGTCTGCCAGTTTATACACACTTTTGAAAGCTTTTCCGGTTTGCTATTGACAAATGATGTATTATTAGGACACAAGCAGCTTTTTTTTAAATTTTTTTATCACGTATTGGACTTGGGAATGATGGTAATTTGTTTTCCGCAGCCTGCTCCCAGTGTATGTATGCTTTTCGCCTACAGTGCACAACTTAATTATACACCAGTTGTTCTGTAGTTAACAAATTTACCCTTTCCTGCCACTGTGTCCCAAAGGGGGAGAAACTGTCGACGTGACGCATTGTTTAAAGCAGTGTTATGTTTGCCAGAGATCAACAAAGATTTTCACACCATACCCAGGAGCTTTCACAAGCTACATCTAACACACGGCAGGCCTTTTGTGTAGTTGACCAGATGGTGTATTTTAGTTGACAACCCTCTTAAAATAGCTGGAATGTACTGATACCTATAGGCTCTAAATGCTGCACCACATCAGCAGTTAAACTTGTGAATTATTCTATTAATTGTCTCATGGGGGTAGGGTGGCAATTAGGTCTTCACCCTGTATAGCCTACTCGGGGCATCCTCTCAACTGGCTGAGCTAACCAGTGCCCTTGTACTGTAGGTACCAGATGTGCACAGGTTCTCAGATCGGCTCAGGGACCTGCACTTGGCGATGACGTCATGCTTCGTGACGATCCGTGTTGGTGACTTCAGCCATTTTTCTTTATCCTGTTGCCCTCATATCCCACTCTTCCTCACATACCCATAGTCATCTCTCAATGGTATGTGCGCCCTCGTTTGTCAAGGGGTGGCACTGCATGTAACATTGAGGAACATCAGGAATACTTAACGTTCCAACAATTTCTACTGTACTGTATTTGTTGTCTATGGTGTACATGTATTGTATTCGTTTTTCATGTACTTTAATAAAAAAAACTTCACTCAGAACACCTCATTTCATAGGAGTCAGATGCACAAAGTAATACAGTAACTTAAACTGTTTTCTTCATTTCCGTTTGTGTTTTATTTATGGTGGTGTGTCTGGCACTGTTATTATTTCGGCTCTCAGGACATTTAGAGAAGGTGAGCTGTTGGAAGTCTTTTTTGATAAATGAAATAATATTCCTCGTAAAATTTGCCCGTTTTCCCCCAAAATCTCCTGTATCTATAATTTGTCAAGACATTTTGCTAACTTTAAATTAATCATATAACGTGACGGCATTGGCAGGCGCAGGACCCAAGCCGATCTGGTACCCGAGCACATTTAGTATCTACAAGGAATAGCACTGGAGAAAAGGAAAATTTCTACAAAGTATTCAACTTTCTTCAACTGTGATCTTTTCTTTTGCCATTGACAAAAAGGAGAACTGCTTTCACAGTACCATATGGTAGTGGAAACCTTGAAAGTGCAAAAGGTAGCAACATGTCTCAATCTATGAGCTACATTGATTCCTACAATCTGACTTGTGTGTCTTTAGTCAGAGAATGAATACTTGTGAAACAGACGTAGTTTTAAAGAAAAGATCAACAAAGTCACCACAATGTCACAAACTGAGTTCTGAAAGGATGTTTTGTCTCAATTTGTACAATAAATCAAAGTGGATGAACAGTGGTACATAACATCTCATTTTTAACATCATCATTCTTAAAAGAGTCACATCATTCTTTCTGATCTCTGATTTGTTAAAAAAAAAATCTTCTCCAGATTTTGCTTTCAGTATAAGAAAATATTTAAACTTTGCCATGGTTGTCGGAGCCAGGAAGTTAGTTAAAAGAAAAGTAGTGTTCAGTCCAACAAACAGTTAACTTTGGAGCCAAACTGATCACTAAGTTTGAAACGAGTTGAAACATTTCAATGCTGTTTAGCAGAATTGGCATTGAAATAGTGAAAAGTAACTCATGGAGCTCAGGCATAGTGGTAGATACACCATTTACTAACATGTTTTACAAAAACTGACAACTAGACTGGCCATCTGTGCTTTACTTCAGTAGAAAGGGATCTCCTATGAATAATTAGCAGCTCGCGGACATGAGGCATTTTTCCCAAGTCACTAACGATGGCTGCCATTAAGACATATCTATAGACTTGCCCCCAAACTTCTCTTTTATATATATAAGATTATCTTGGATTAAAAACCGGACTTTCTGGAGAGGTCCTTAATTGGTTCAAAATTGGGAGCTAAGAATCTGTAAAAGTGCCCAAGGCTTGTGGACTCTCCCAGGGGTCAAATCCCCCCCCCCCCCCCCTTTTTTTTTTTTTTGTTCAACCTATATATGCTCCCTTTGGCTCAAGTATTGCAGAACTTTAACATCAACTATCACAGCTAAGCAGATGGTACACAACGTTATGCGTCTGGTCTGCCAAAAGAAACTGCTGCTTATAAAATTAAGGGGTGGGGTTGGGGGAAAAAAACAACTGGAAGAGAGAGAAATTCACAAACAAAAGAAGAAAAAATAGATTTTTTTAAGAGAAGAGGTTCAACATCAGCAAACACCTCAAGACTTGGGATCTTCATAGACCAAGTTTGTAATCTTGGTAAGGTAATAGACTCAGATCTAACTATACAAACCACATTAAAGATGTTCACTAAGGCAGCTTTTTACCAACTCAAAAACATTAACCTAATTAAAAATTTTGTCTCCCAAAAAGACCAAGAGAAACCGTTTCACGTGTTTATCTCCAGTAGTCTGGATTACTGTAATGGTCTTTTAACAGGACTTCCCAAAAACAGCATATTGCTGCAGTTCATCCAAAATGCTGCTGCAAGAGTTTTAACCAGGACAGAGAGAGTTTTGAGCATTAAAATCTTTACACTTACTTCCAGTCAGTCACAGAGTAGATTTAATGCTAGTTTACCAATTGCACAAGTTTAGGCACAGAATACATCCATAATATGTTCAAAGAATATAAAACCTAGACAGGCTTTTATGTCATCAGCTACAGTCCAGACCAGAGGACAGACTAAACATGGTGAAGCAGCATTTAGCTGTTATGCTGCAAACAAAGGGAAAAGTGGAGATAAAACTTTCATCAAAAAACTTTGAAGTTGTTGACACTTTTAAATTCAGGTTAAAAACATTTAATTTTTAATGCATTTATGCATGAAGTCTACACAGAATCTTTAAAATGATCTAGACTGCTGTATGCTTTTAATCATTTTAATCTAAGTATAATATGATTTTATATATTCTATTGTGATTTTTGTACACCCTTATAATGATTTAGTTTCATTGTATTTCTTGTTATATGCGCTTACTTTTACTTAAAGGTACAGTATGTAAAAAACCAGAGGTCAATGGCAGAAAAATGTGATATACAGTATTATCCAAAACTGTGTTTATATTGATGTGTAATCACTTCACTAAAATAGCTGTGATGTGCTTATTTTCTTAGAATGAGTCATTTATATCTGCTTGCTGGAGGGTACACATATGGAGGCTGCCATATTTGTTACGCCATTTTTACTACGGTGTCCCTGAATAGACAAAACAATGTATGTAAAGTAAGAACCTCTGAACTTTAAAACTGCTGTACCAGCTTTGTTTAATGGTAGTTAGAGGCTGTTTAGGATAAGTAATGCCTTAAAAGACATTAAAGATAGTTACTCATAGTGCAGTCATAGCTACATACAGATGAAAACATCTTTATGTCTGGGAGAATGTTTGCTAACGGCCACCATACATTCACAGCAGTGCTTGAATATGAAGTCATTTGAAAGAAAACATCTTTTATTTCAAATACCCATCTTTTCCACTAGATGTCAGTAATTCTTACAAACTGTACCTTTAAACCACGTTGACTTGCTTTTATGTATGAAAAGTGCTATATAGATAAACTTGTCTTGTTCTACCACAATAAAGAATATGCCCATTTTTGTTAGAAGTACAAAAACTAAGCCTGGCTGGGCCCCCCCTGACAGAGCCCTGGGCCCGCCCCCCAGTTTGAGAACCACTGGTCTACAGTAACTAGCAAAAAACTGTTTTTTTCACTGTTTTTTGTTGCAACTATGTATTGAGACTTTTTCAACTTCAGTGATTCTTTTGTAAAACAAATTATAATACCATATAAAAATAATCATGGAGCTCCATGTCTGACCAGCATGAACCAGCATGTTCGGCTGTGTAACAATATTAAGTGGTTAGCTACTAACTACAGATGATAAGGAACTACAGATGAATTTTCTGTCCTATTTTCTGTGTGACCAGACCTCATTACTGAATTAATCAGGACAGGTAGTGAACTTCATTGTTACATTCTCACTGGCCACCCTGCCATTCACTGAGCTCAGTCATATAAATGAAGCAATTCACACTATGCACTGCAGGACTTTGGTGTATTCACATCATCTGCAGCAGTGTTGTTTCTTCATTTTGCTGTTCGCAGTTGTTCTCTAAGAGGGAGGTTTAGGGTTGCTGAAAGAGCGTTGGTCATCCATATTAAGTGGCTGTTTAATGGAGCAAGCAGCATCCACTGACAATGTAAAAGGGTGTGAGGGAGGTGGATGGCGATTTCTATGTCAGGCTGGGGGAACTGGAATGAAGCTCAGGGATTACTCCCTCAGACATTTCATTGAGAAGGCAAATTGAAAAGGGAAGAAAAATCCTGGCAAACAATTCATGTTTGTCACCTGTTTCTCCCTCGCAGGGGCTGCGTTTTCTTATCAGCTGCTTGCAGTTTTTCAGCGTTTTTTTCCTTTGTTTTTCACCTCAGCTCTAAAGCCTGCTGCTGCTGCTCTGAGCCCTTTCTCCTAAAAGCCTGTGGCGGGGTTAAGCTAGGAACCATAAGTGCTTGGCTTTAACCCTGCGAGCTTCATGTGTTTCACCACTTGGAGGAACTTGTGCTGATCTTTTCTAGGGTCACATGTGGGTGGATGCTCACAGGGACCCCCGTGTAAAGGTGAGGATGACTGAGGTCAGTTAAATATAACCCCCACCCCCATTCCCCATCCCACATAATTTTTTTCTACAAGACATTGTCCTTTGCAGTGGATTAGTAGCTTTAGAAAATGCACTACCAAATAATTACAGCAAAGAAAAAAGGGTGATAGCAAAAACTGAGACTTAAAAGGAGAGACATGCTTATATTTTTTTAAATTTCAATATATAAAGTGCATTTTTTTTTCTTGCTATAATAACTAGATAAAAAGATGGCTCTGTGGATAGCTCACATGCTCATTCAAGGTTTCTTGAAGTGACATTTGCATTTCAGATCATCGATATCAAACATGTTTGAATTACTGTATGTTTATTTACTGGTGTTGTCACACAATATTGCAAATATGTTTGTCATTGTGGCTTCCTCCTAAAGTCTGGTGGTTATCACACTGGAAAGTGACTCTGCCAGCTGAAAAACAATTTTCTGATCAGTTACCACAGTAGAATATTTTCAGTGATAATTCATTATTTGCAAAAGTTATAAACTTTGAAAGTGCTGGTACATGTTAGAGTAGTGTTAATTTTGACAGCAAATTTTGAATTAGTTTTCGTCATAGTCTTTTGACTAAAATGTTTAGTTTCAGTCATAATTTCATCATCTTAATTAAATTAGTTTAAGTCTAGTTTTAGTCGACGAATATATAATATTTTCGTCAACTAAAACACAGTCGATTCAGTTGACTAAAATATGGGGTTAAATGTAAATGAGTAAGTGTGAATGTTTAACGGATGCACAAACAGATTTAGCTTATTTAAAAGAAAAAGTGCATTTTTATGCAATTTGCCTTGCTGAAGTAGTTATTTTTGAAGGAAGAATGTTCTTATTACTTTGATATGATGATTTAAAAAGGACCTGGAACGTGCTATGAAATAAAGTAGGAGTTGTGAAGAGGAAAGAAAAAGAAGACTCATTAAATTAACAATGCCTGTTATTCTAAGGTGCCAGACTGATTTAATAATAATAATAATTTATTCACATATGTGTATGTATTCACATATGTGTGTATGTATATACATACATACATGTATAGATACATGAATGCGTGCATACATACATACACACATACACTATATAAGAATAAATCAAATAAAACAACAGTCAGTCTGGCGCCTTGGAATAACAGGAGCTTTTTTTCTTTCCTTTTCACAAGTCCTACTTCATTTCATAACATGTTTCAGGTGTTTTTTTTTAATCATCATATCAAAGTAATGAGTTCATTCTTCCCTCAAAATGAACTGACTAACTAAAAGCACAACAAAATTACGACATATTGTCAGCTTTGTTACCTTTGCGTGCATTTTTGGATAACCGGTCTACAGCTATGTCTTCAGGTTGGTCATGTTTCTGATGGTAATAGTCGGTCCGTGTGGTTTACACAGCGTCTTGTTTAGTGTCGCGTCACTCCGTCATATGTGAAACGTGTCCGTGCATCAGCTCTTCTTTTTCTTCTCGGACTGGACATTTTTAAGATCATTTTAATCACAAAATGTGAAACATGTGAGAACTGTTTATCATCTCCCCGGGTAACCAAACATGTGCAGGCCAGCCTCGCTGCATGAGTTTGTTCTCATTGGATGTCTTTGCAATACATCCCGCCTTTCAACACAAACAGTTTTTCTGATTGGATATCATTGCTGCAGGTATTTTCATCTAGTTTTTATTCATTGACGAAAATGTCATTTACTTTCGTTATAGTTTTGATCCCCATGCGTTAGTTTTCATCTAGTTTTCGTTGAGTTTTCATTGAGACAAATAGGTCGTTGACGAAGACTATGACGAAAATTTTTCGTCAACGAAATCAACACTGTGTTAGAGGCCATCATAGAGCCACGTGAACTATACTGGAAGCCCAATTTGTGACTTTACAGGTGTGGAGGCTACCATATTTGTGTCATTTTTGTCCAGATGGGTTCTGTTTACATGACTCGGATTTACTGGTGTTACAGCCCACATATTAGGTCCCACCATAAAAGGGGAAACTGACACATAGTTCTTTTGAAAACTGTTTAAAGAAAAGATAACATTCTATCTACAGTAAACGGAGGAATGTAAAAAAGCAAACATACATGATGCACTGCAGAGGTTATTTTAGTGATCTGGCTCAAAGTCTTTTCAGACATATCTTATAGCACACTTTCAAACCATGACAACAAAACACATGCAACACTGAGAGGACAAGCCATAGCAAATTCATTATTTTAATTTGAAATAACAACTGACACAAGTTCTTTTTTAACTATGCTGAAGGGAAAATAATCCAAATAAAATCATTGTGACATGAGGTGGACTTTCTACGATAAAACAATAAGTGGATCAGCACTCTTGTTTCATGAGGCATGATCAAGGGAAAGTCTCATTTATTTCATAAGTCCAGTTCATCAAAGTGTGAGTTCCCTTCCATCATCATGGTTTAAATGAGTTCCATCTGAGTTACCATGGTAACTAGTGCTGGTGAACAAGTTTGCTGAACATCATGCTCGTTTGAAAGAATGTCTGACGGCTCAAAACAAAACTCCCAATTTGGTGTTCCGCCAGATGACTTCCACACTCACACTATGTTGTTATAAACTATGGCTGTGTCTGAATGTAAACCCTATCCCCTACATAGAACCCTACAAAGGGATCACGCCATTTTGTAGGAGCATCTGAATGTCAAGAAAGAAAAAAATACTTCACTCACATCTTGAAAACCAGCTTCAATGGTCCCTTATAAGGGCAATATATCGACCACAATGCATTGTGGGCAGGAGCACTGAATAGTGTGAGGTGGCAGACACATCAAGTGGCAGAAAAAACAAAACAAAAAAAAAGGAATAAAATACAATATAGCAAGGAAGAAATAATCAGCTTCATGTTCAAATTGCCAGCAGAATGAGTGCACTAAATACAGTAGTGTGCCTAAACTGCCTAAAACTGAAATAATATTAAAATCTAGTAGAATGGGCTTTAAAAAATGTACCTAATTAATTAGAGGCTTAATCATACTTTAATCGCACAACAATAGTTGCCCCAAAATTCGAGATAAAAAAAAAAAATACATGGATTTTAGTGGGTGGTTGAATCAAATAATAGACAAAGACATTAACACAGTAAACTCAATTAACGTCTAGAAAAATACATTTAATTGCATTTCAATTTAGAAAAAAGTTAAAAAAGAAGTATAAAATGTTAGGTAGAAAATTTTAAATGTTTTGTTCACACTCTTCATTAAGAGGCATTAATATCTGATAGTACCAGTATGGAATCAGCCAGTAGCAGCTTTGAGTTTAATTTTCAGTCTGGTTCATGGAGCAGAGGTCAGATAGCTCTCTGTAAGTTATTGGGGGGATTCTCCACCAGTGATGGGAATAACGCTGTTAGAATAAACAGCGTTAATAACGCCACTGCTTTTTTCAGTAATGGGGTAATCTAACTATTTGCTATGTCCATCATTACCACGCCGTTACTGTTACTGTCCTTCGCTGACGACGCGTTACTATTGTTATGTGAGATTCATTTTTGTTCCTGGTGAACAGAAGTTTCACATTTGTTGGGACTATATTGTGCTGATGCTCTCGAGGAGGCGGAGTGATATGGAGATACCTGGAGACACTCGCCCATACACTCAATACAGTAGTAACCTGCGGTCTCCAGGGCTGCAGACACGTGCCTCTCCACACTCTCATGTTTGAGTAAAAAAGAGTCCATAAATTTCATTCATTAGTCAGATCTAATATTCACTTTTATATTAATTCAACATTAAGATTAATAGATTAATTAAGATTAATTTAAAGTTACATCAAAAGAACATAAAAAAGTAACGGAATAACTACTTTTCCAAGTAATTAGCTATTTTTATAAAGTTGTAACTCCGTTACTAATGCCATTACTTTTATGGAGAAGTAATTAGTAACTATAATTAATTACTTTTTAAAGTAACTTTCGCAACACTGTTCTCCACACTCTATGTCAGTGAGTGCATGCAGCTGCAGCACAGCTGACTTGAGCAGCTAGTTAGCAGACAACAATAAACTGCAATCCGCCAAACTTGTCACATGTCTAAAATTAAGGTAAGTTTTGCATTAAATTAAGTTAACAGGTGACTGAAACTGACTTGCTGATGGATTAGTGTTTGTGTTTATGTTATGAAATCAAATTAAATAAAGATAATGGAAATAACACATTGAAAGGGGTCCCCCTTGGCACTTAGTGCCTTGCATGCAGTGTGTGATGTGCGTGGTTGGAGTGACGCTGCTATACACAAGCTTTGTTTTAACCTCTAACCGAATGTTGATGTTACTCTGTTTGTTACCAGCCTATTGTAAATGACTGAACTGATACTTAAACGGAGCGAACATGAGAGACCCAACTGCAGATGTCAATAATCTCCCGATCAAACTCATCTTCCAAATAGTGATGCAGTTCAGTCTGTCGTTGAGCTGAGCCTTCCCTGTTGCTGTGTGGAGCAGCCTGTGCCGGTCACACTCTTTACTCCTGAATGTCACTCACTCATCTGGCCATGCAGTCTCATGAGGAAATGCAGTTTTTTGATAAAATGTTCATATATAATGTTCAGTTTTAATATAACGTCTTCTTCCTGGATGTACAAATATTTAAAATTATATATATATATATATATATATATATATAAATACAGCTGTGTGAAAAAGTTTTTGCCCCCTTCCTGATTTCTTACTATTTTGCATGTTAGTCACACTTAAATGTTTCAGATCATCAAACGAATTTAAAATGTGAGACAAAGAAAACACAAGTAAACAGAAAATGCAGTTTTCAGAATTTTATTTTTAAGGGGGGAAAAAAATCCAAACTTAATTGGCCCTGCGTGAAAAAGTGATTGCCCCCTAAACCTAATAACTGGTTGTTCCACCCTTAGCAGCAACAACTGCAATCAAGCGTTTGTGATAACTGGCAGTGAGTCTTCTTCAGCGCTGTGGAGGAATTTTGGCCCACTCATCTTTGCAGAATTGTTGTAATTCAGTCACATTGGAGGGTTTTTCAGCATGAACCACCTTTTTAAAGGTGCCATGACATCAAATTTCACTTTTCTGGGGTTTTGGGTGTATAATATGATCTGTTGTGCACTGATGAGGTCATGTGAATGTCCAGAGTGAGAATCAAAGTTCCTGTTTATGGTCTGTCAGCTTTGTCTCTCTGCTCAGAAACAGTTGAATCAGACAGCAGGCTATCATTCTACGTAGTTCTATCATTCTACGTAATTTAATTGCTCCAATAAGAGCACACTATCAAGTAAACAGCGCCCCCCCCCCTCTCTCTCTCCTAACGGTCTATGCAAAGACTTTAGCAAAGTCCGACCGCAGCTTGACCTATATTCTCCAAATAAGGTCATAGCCAAATAAGGTGTAGCCAATCAAAATGAAGTCAACGTGGTCTCCGGGTAAAGCTCCATATCATAACCGGACCCAACTGTATTACTGAGGAAGTGAGGTCTGGCGTTTCAAAACAATACTCCGCTGTAAAAAATGCCGTTTTTTACATATGCAGTAATGCCAACAACATAAACAAGTTTTTACTGCTATGTCATCACTCCTTTAAGGTCATGCCACAGCATTTCAATTGGATTCAGGTCAGGACTTTGACCAGACCACTCCAAAGTCTTTATTTTGTTATTCTTAAGCCATTCAGAGGTGGACTTGCTGGTGTGTTTTGGATCATTGTCCTGCTGCAGAACCCAAGTGCGCTTCAGCTTGAGGTCATAAAAAGATGGCCGGACATTCTCCTTCAAGATTTTTTTGGTAGACAGCAGAATTCATGGTTCCATTTACCACAGCAAGTCTTCAAGGTCATGAAGCAGCAAAACAGCCCCAGACCATCACACAAAAACCACCACATTTTACTTTAGGTATGATGTTCCTTTTCTGAAATGCCATGTTACTTTCACACCAGATGCAATGGGACCTACACCTTCCAAAAAGCTCAACTTTTGTCTCGTCAGTCCAAAGAGTATTTTTCCAAAAAGTCTTGGGGATCATCAAGATGCTTTCTGGCTAAACTGAGACGAGCCTTTATGTTCTTTTTGCTTAACAGTGGTTTTGGTCTTGGGACTCTGCCATGCAGGCCATTTTTGCCCAGTCTCTTTCTTATGGTGGAGTCATGAACACTGACCTTAATTGAGGCAAGTGAGGCCTGCAGTTCTTGGATGTTGTTCTGGGGTCTTTTGTGACCTCTTGGATGAGTCGTCGCTGTGCTCCTGGGGTAATTTTGGTCGGCCGGCCACTCCTGGGAAGGTTCACCACTGTTCCATGTTTTCACAATTTGTTTATAATGGCTCGCATGTATCACAACATGATGTCTAGCTTTTGAGGATCTTTTTGGTCTACTAAACTTCATCAGGCAGGTCCTATTTAAGTGATTTCTTGATTAAGAACAGGTGTGGCAGTAAAACTGGCCTTGGTGTGGCTAGAGAAATTGAACTCAGCTTTCCAAAGATGTGATAAACCACAGTTAATTTATGTTTTAACGGGGGGGCAATGACTTTTTCACACAGGACCATGGAGGTTTTATATATATATATATATATATATATATATATATATATATATATATATATATATATTATATATTATATATTTATGTTTGAAATAAGTATTTGTAAAGAATACATTATTTGTACCATTCCGAATACCGTATTTGGGTTGCTTGGGCTGATTAGTAAATGCTATTCAGTTTGTGTTGCTCAGTTTAAAAAAAATAAAATAAAATAAAATAAATGAAATGAAATAATGATTATAGTAAAGCAGCTAAACTTTAAGCATTTCATCTGTAAAATGCCACATGCTACAATAATACTAATACATATAAAGAATAGTATAAAACTGACAGGAACTGTTGTGATTTCACTTTTTGTAGGTTTTGGTAACATTACAGTCATTACTTACAAACTTTGAGACTGAACACTATTTCGTTGTGCAGTAAAATGAATAAACCAACTGCATAAATTAAGATTTTTTAGTATAATAAAGCCATGGAATAAATAATGTGCTGTTATGTTCCACTGAATACCTAAAACCTTGAGAAAAAAAAAAAAAAATCATAATTTGTTTATTCAGTTTGAGCTGAGACTGAGGCCGGGGATGTCACCCACTCCAGCTCAACCTTAAAATAACAGCCCCCAATCAGACAATGACAGCTTAGAGGTTTTTTCTTATCACCCCCAGAAGAAGACAAAACACCTGTAAGTACAGAGAGTTCAAAGATGGCACAGACAGAAAATGTCTCACATACTGTGAAGAGAACCACTATTTGGCTTATCTCTTTCATAACTCCAGTAGCTCCGACTGTATGTGTTGTGTATTTCAGACACCTGTTTTCTGTTGGTTCAGCCAGCGGGACTGTAGTATGATGAGATCTTCATTTCTTTCTGAGTATCCTGGTTGAACTGAAATATGATGCTCCAAACACAGCATCTTGTCATCATCAGTGCTATTAGTGTTATTGTTATAGTATTATGAGCCATGATTGAGGTATTGTAACACCTGTGCCAAGTGTTGAGTTTCTGCACACCAGTTGTGGGCTGGACCGAGTCCGCCCCTGTCTGTGTTAATACATATGGAATGATATTGGTATGGATCATGGCTTTCAAATACCGGATATCAAACCAGATTGGTCTCAGGTTTTATATACTGATGTGCTTTTGGGTTAAGCCACATATTTGTTTATGTTTTAACAGAGTTGGAGGAGTATTTTCCTCAGCAAATCAGCTTTTACCTGTTGCAGCAAATAAACTAAAAGTGATATAAGTCTTGTCATTTACCTTCAGTATGATAGTTTTTTTTCACACAGAGACTCTCTTTCGCCAGTGCTGCTCATATAAACCCTTCGTATCAAGTCTTACAAAACAAGTCTGCCTGTATTTTCCCAGTATGGAATCAATAAGTACATTTGATTCTGACGGCTGATAATCTTTATGTACTGCAGCTAACTTTTGGTGTTTATTTCACGTTTAACCATTTGACCAAGATGACACCTGCATTGCAGAATTTTTTACATTTAAATACAAGCAAAGCAATCATTATGCCAAAACATTCTTAAAGGGACATTGTGTAAGTTCTCCTGTTATCTATTCACAAAAATTGATTATTTCGTTCAAGTGCTTTTCCATTAATCAGTAATCACTCCCAACAACAAACTGAAGTGCTCCTGTAAGCTCTGAATTTGCCGTTCGTATCATTCATATATACATTGAACGGGTAGGCTTGGTGGTGGCTACCATGTCATATCGCCATGTTTTTACGTTCAGTAGAAGTGTGACAGCAGGAAACCACGGAAACTCACCGGAGACACCGGAGTTGTCGGCTCAGGTCAAGGTAACGCCTTAGAAAAGTCACTGCGGTGCAGTAAGGGGGAATAGCGTTACACTGATGCTGCGTTCATGTGCAGTCAGGTAAACGGCCGTCGGTAACAAACCAGATAATCACAGAAGCCGAGAGAAAGACAGTGAAACATGGGTCAGGGAAAACAATACGACATCGCCATGACAACATATCAGAGATGTGGACTGAAGTCACTGTAACTGACAGACCACGTCTTCACATAGAGGCTTGTTTATGCCTTTACATGCAGCGGCTGTCGTCCGTCTGCCCGGTTTCACGTGAATGCAGCATGAAAAGTGCGAGCGAGTTGCTTGTGATATGCAATGAACCTTTCATATAGCATATTACTTATTAAAATAACAGTGACATATAAAACACAGTGTTACGTGTCCGTCCGTCCCCCCACAAGTTATTACGGTATGTTTTGGTAGCCTGTACATAGATCCTTCTGAGATGTCACTTGTCAAAGCAAGTTTATAACAGTGAATCACTTGATGTAAAAAAACAAACAAAAAACAAAACACTTCAAAACACCTTTTGAATAATAACTTTATTAACTATGAGGGCCTCCATCAATACTAGCATGAGCCCCAGTTATATTCTGGCCTTAGATAATTCACTTTTGGGCTGTGAGTTGAGCCAATTAAGCTTCACAGTGCACAAAAGACAGAGATAGCATGGACATATGGTGCTGCCTGGGCAATTAGTATCAGTAAATGTGGATCAGATATAATAAAGATGAAACGAATGAATGAAAAAACAGTGTTTGTTTTTTGGGGGGGGGGGGGGTGGGGTGGGGGGGGGCGTGAAACAGCTTGAGTTCTTAAAGTTAAAACTACGGCTGGGCTGACAATTGGCTTTCTCTGTTTTTAAAATGAGGCTGTAAGTGGTGAGAGTCAGATATTTGCCAGCCACTTCTTCTCAGCTCCAATGTGAAATGTAAATGAGAGCAGACAAGCAGTTGAGACGTTTGAGAGAAGGATTTTCTCTTTGAACACGCGGCCCACTCAGTGAATTGCACTGTGACACTGGAAAAAATGGGAATTTTGATTGACTGAATTTCTTCCATTTCTTGTTCTGAAGTTTAAATTCAACTATAAGAACCTAGAGAAGCAAAATAAATCACCTTAAACTTGCAATGGGAGCCTCGTGAATTTTACAAAGAAAACATGTCTTAAAAATACCATTTTAATGGTTTACCTCTCACTCAGTACGCTCTTGCACCCTTCCCCCTTTAGGCTATTTGGGTAGAGCCTTTGGAGGAGATGATTAAAAATTAATATTGGCTCAAGATTGACAGCAAGCCCCATTTGATGTGAGCCACAAAGAGGCTACGGGTTTGTGGTTAGCTTTCTGGCAGTTTCACAGGCACCACAAACCTTAGTTTATTCCTCAGTGAGAGCAGTGGGGAGATAGGATGAAATGGACAGGCTGAGGATTTGTGTGTTGCTCACAGAGCTACTCTGGTTATCTCCTGACAATATGCATGACAGCCTGTGCAGGACTACAGAGAGCCCAACGTACACATAGCAGAGTGTGGAGGCATACTGTACCAGCAATTCTCTGTCCTCAGTTTGCACCTCTGCCAATGTGGGTAGCTTCTTCGTTTGGGTCCTGATGTAGCACCTCTGATGCTCGGCAAACCGTATCCCAGTGATCCCCTGTTAAAAAAGAAAAAGAAATGAAAGGAAACTCAGAAATTCAGATATATGTATCATTCATTAGCTGCCTGTGATGTGGTTATCCCATAAGAACTGGGGCATTCGTTTTAAAATGCTCAGCTTTTTGCTGATAATCAAAGCTGTTAAAAAAGTTAAAACCTAATGAGTGAGAAGGGGGTGTGTTTTGATCCTTTTTTTTTTCTTTTATCATGCTATAAAATTGATGACTGCTTGGTCCTCGCAACGCTGCTCTTGCTTTAAAGCTGAATGAAGTGTAAAGGTGGGGGTGCTCCACTGTGGCTGTATAATGCTTCATGGCAGGGTATATGGCACAGGAGAGCCAAGTGACATTGTCGAGAAAGTGTTTTCTACAGAGAGTGCCCCCATTGAATTAGCCAGTCATAGGTCCCTGTCACTCTCTTAATCTGTGCAGTCAAGTGTGTAGATGCTCTCTTCAGCTCCACTGATGATCCTCCTGCATGTGGACTGCATCTCCATTCAGTCCGACACACAGTCTCAATAGACAAGATCTGCTAATTCTCTCTCTGCTATTCTGTGTTAATCTAAGATATTCCGCCAGAATAAGTGAAAGACTTTCACTCGATCAGATTGTATCAATTTATTTTCTGCAGAGCAGCTCATTGAGTACTGTATAGAACAGACGGCTGGATCTACATCTGACACTGCTGCTTTAAAACTGTATCAAGTAAAATTTGTATGAGCCGTAGCATGAAAATGGACTTTATTCAATCAATATTTAATTACGGTAACACAGTGATTGTTATGACATCTCCTGCAGATCAGCTAACGTGAACATGTGGGTGTGATTTCCACATTTTCCGTGGCGCTGTCACTCTAAGAACCAGAAACCAGCTGCACGAGATAACGTACAAAGTGATGACTGTCATAATCTACCGCATGTAATTTTATCAGTGTGGAAAAAGGATGGGGCGATAATGGTCTCTAGCACAAAAGCATGATGTTTATGCCGGGCTTTATTGTGATGAGTCTTTGTTTAATTTGGGTAGGCGTGTTGGTGAGCTGCAGCAGAAGCGAAGAGGGCAGTGCTGTGATGAGACACAATGATTACCGGGCTTGGTCAACCAGAAAATGAAGAAAGATGCATTAACATAAGGAAGAGGAATGGAAAAGCAATGTCATTTTAATAGACAATACTGAAATATTCTCATGTGCAAGCTGTGAGCCTTGGAGAACGTGTAGCTACATGAATCTTTCAGTTCATTTAGAGCTAAGTTGTCAGCCAGTATTAGTCTGGTTTCTACCTTAATAGTACTGATATACTGGTCTGTATTTAGTAGATGATTTTTGCTCATATAACATAATCTTTTCTCTTTTTTTGCTTTAAATGTTTGCATTAAATATCTATCTGCATTAGATTTTACATAGTTGTAAGAACTTGCATAAATACATCATATGTGTTGTATCATAACTGCATTAGTTGTAATGCATTAGCTGCATTACAACCATTGATAAACTTGATCATTTATTTAAATAATGGCCCTACTTTTGGCATTATTGATAGTCCCTCCCACGTGATCTGGACATGACAGTCCATCACAGACATCCAAGCAGGACAGTGTTACCGTAGGCTATTCTCAGCATCATCAGTGGTTTTCCTGCAGTCATGAATTAAAAACATGCTCCAAAGAAATCTTAGATGGATGAACGCTGGAGGCAAGTTTTGATGCTTCAGCTTCATTTGGTATGAGACATGTAGTCAGTAGAGCGCACAGCAGCACAAAAGAAAGGTTAGATTTTTTTTCTTCCCAAATTCTCCTTTGACCAAAATATCCCTACAGCTAAAGGCTATCTTTAAGAAAGACAGGAGCATCAACCTGCAAACAGCATTTTATTTGCTTTTTTTTATTCACTTTACTTGTAGATGATCTGGCCAAGTGGACTAATTTCCTGGTTTTACTAGCCAGCTGAGGGTTAAGTTGTGAAAATAAGGAAAAGAATATTGGCTAAATCCAATTACAGTCGATATGTTGTATTCAAAACAAAATGGCTCTGCTCAACAGCTGTTCCTCCTGCATCTGTGTTGATTTATGGATGCTGGCTACTTGAGGCTTCAGGCTAGATGCCATTTGAAGGTAAGAAGCCAAAACTGATTAATGATAACGTCTGCAGCATAAACTGAGCCAAATCTCCCAATACCTGCGCTGAGAAGCTGCGGCAGCTGGGGGTGTGGGGGTTACCTCCCATCAAAAAGGCAAGGCGGTAAATTAAAGAAAACTTTACCCACTCTTGTTTGGCATAGCACTGCAGTGGTTATCTTCAAAAATATAAAATATCAGTCCTCTGGTTTTCTCTCACAGTGCCACATAATTAAGGCCAACTGGTAACAACTGGCAACAGATATAATGGAGTGTGTGGATGTATTCTCCAGAATGTACATCATAGTAGCCCTGTGACAGACATGTTAAACCTTAAGAAAGTTTACTTTATTTCCAGCATTTATGGTTTCAAGCTAACTGAAGTTAAAAAGGACCTGAAGGAAAAATCCCCCTGCATAGTCAGTATCACTACTTAAAGACAGTTTCCATGCCAGATACAACTTAAAGGAGTCATCACCCAGAAATCCCACTTTTTCCACGTTAAAACATGTGTATTGGAATCGGACCTCAGTTAAAACGTGCCAGAAACTCCATAGAGCAAAAGTGACTTCGTTTTTGAGTACGGGCTGTCTCTTCTCACCAGAATTGGCCACAAGAGTGCGCTCTCCACAGTACGCGATTTTGTATTTTTTTCTCCGAATGACATTAACTAGAGAGGCTGCAAGCTGCTAAGCTAGCCTCTTTAGCACCACCTGAAAGCAGCTGATTACTTGCCGCGGAGTAGCATTATGACCAGCTTTGTCAGAGAGGAGGACGGCAACAAGGAGGAGGGGGAAAAAATTGCTGTGCTGAGCTGCCTCGGCAGACATTCAGCAGTTTTCAGTGCTCAAACAGGAGGGACAGCAATACCAGGGACCAGTGGATTATATCTATTCAGTGAGGATGTGCAGTCGGTAAGTGTTGCTGCTTGTGTAACCTATGATCTTTTGTGTAGAGACCAGTAAACGATGGTTGACGAACGGACAAGCTGCTAATGTAGCTACAGAAGCTAACACTGTTTGGTTAACTTCACGTCAGACGTCCGCTCCTTATATTCATCAGAGTCCAGCCCTTCTACTCCGCAGATCCTCTCCATCAACCTCACCGTTATGTTTATATCACGTTTTTCTCTGCTGGGACATCATTTCCTTCACTTGGTCTGTCTTGATAAAACCTTGTTTTGGCTTTGACGTTTGCCTCTTGAACGCGCTTACAGACAGGTCTAACTCTCGTACGTATTCTTGCGACAAACAATAGTTGGGGATTAAAAGAGGTTAAAATGAGCTCATAAAATTTTCCCCCCACCCAACTATAATTAAAAATTAATTTGAAGGTAATTTAAGAAGGATTGTGTGTGTAAAACACTATGACACCTTTAAGCCCCGTTTCCACTGGGTCTGGGTCAGGTCCGGTCGGGCCAGGCCGGATCGGGTGGGTTTTGGTACAGATGTGTTGATTTCACGTTGCGTCCCCACAGCAAACTGTCCCATTACCCTGGAGGTGGATTATTAATCGGATAGCGCTGCTACGTGATTGCGTGACGTCATCGCCACGCAACACCTTTTAACCAAAGCACCGCACCACACGTGACGGAAACAAGTCACCCCTGCTTTGTTTTTACGCCGGGTCATGCGGGAAGTGATGGATTTTTCAGTGAATCAACGGATTCACCTACTGGAGGGAACCAAAAAAGTAGGCCGGGTCGGGCTGGATATAAAGGTACCCATCCCAGCTTTTATCTGTGGAGACGCAAAAAAAACGTGGACCGATCCGGCCCGACCCGACCCAGACCCGCTGGTGGAAATGGGGCTTTATTGCACATCTCTATACACATTTTTTAAAAACAAAGTTTTTTGTGTGCAAATGAAACAAACTAAACTGAAACGTCAAGAATATCTTGGACCAACAGGCACTTTTCCCTTTTCTTCCCTGTGTTTTATGGTGCACTGGAATGGAAACATCATGCCTGTAAACCAACTATACAGTTCAAGCTGAACTGGGAACAAAGTAAAAGCGATTATAAAAACCGCTGTGAAGAAGCTCTGAGAATTTTTATGGTTCAGTTTTGCGGTATCTTTTAGACCACAGGAAGCTTTTATTTAACTATTAGCCCCTCTGTTTGGTGTACGCCCTGCATAAACCAAGACCAGAAGCTCCTAGAAATCCATGATGAAAATTTTTTCCAGTTTTTTTTTTTTTTTTGTTAATCATAATGAGGGAATCCATCTGTGATGCAACTGTATGTTAATTTGTCCAGAAAATGTGAGTGGTGACTGTTTGCATGGATTTGTTGCTTTTAGAAACTAAGCTTATATGCAACAAGGGAGTTTGCAAGCATCTGCTACCCCATGCATAACTGCAGCATTTCTATCTATGGTGGAAATATAATCAGAGAAATAACCTTTGAAGGTCTGTTGTGTTAAAAGGAGCTTCCCGATCCATGTAACAAGCAAGACTAAATACTGTAGTCATGGATGCTCATAAGTTTTGGGGGATGCTTTGCATGCTGCTCCCTTCAGTTTTTTTCTTTCCCATTCTAATATTTTACAAAACAACCGTAATAGAATAATGTTGCTTTAAGCTTTGAATGGATGCTACTTCTTCAACTTTATGTCCTTTGCAGGTCATTTCATCCTCTGTTCACTCTTCACAGTACCACAAATGCTAAGCGGGATGCTCAAATGTCATTGCCTTTGTTTAATGTCACCCTGTATGGTGAAAAAAACTTTTCAACTTCAGCATTTAAAAGTTTTCTTGCAATAAGGGGTCAAACTGGGATCAGAGGTCAAGCTTAAAGTACAAAGTACTAGTAAAAGCACAAGGCTGTTGCAAAGACCTGTAGTGAAATCCATGTGATGCATAATACAGTAGAATGTGTTGGTCCACAGTACAAGGTCTCCTTACTGAGGAGAAGGATATTTATTCACAAACACAATGTTTTTAAGCCTTGTCAGTATCCCTAGTGTCTCATTTTATGGCCTTGCAGGGAGAGCACATTCCACGCTTGCTGTATCTACAATTCTCTTCACTCACACAATTCCTGCATGTTTCTTTTTTCTCCTTTCATCTCATCTGACACCTCACGTTTGTTCTTGAGTGTCATGGCTTCAAAAATTCAATAACAACTCTAAGAAAGATAAGTGCACACCTTGTACAAAGAGAGCAGCCATCCATGAGCAGTACCAATAAAAGATTGAAGTTTGTCAAACTGTCAACAAACATGATGTTTTTCCCCCTGTCATTGATTAAGTTTGTACATTGAGACAAAAAAATATGTAAAATCTTAGTACATTTAGCCCAGAAAAGTGTTTTCCAGATTTATAATGCAAAATATATGCTATTTGGAGGTGGTTCAGTTGCACATGATTCAAACAGGAAAGAGATTTAATGTGACTATGACCCGGAAGATGTCAGTTAAGCAGCAAAACAGAGCAAAACAGCGGTGGAGACCTCGGAGGAGTTTAACGTTCATCTGTTAATAATTCTACTACTGCGCTGTGATTGGTCCGGTCAATTTTTTACCGGAGTGGAATCATTCTCCGATGGAGGGAGCCCAGACTGACTTGCCGTGTATCTCATACATGGCGTTAGTCAGGCTGGTGTACCAGGCTAGCGTTAATAAGACATCTCTGTTTTTTTACTTGCTGTGTGGTCAGTTTCAGACAGTAAATAAATTAGTAGGATTTTTCTTTCTGCAAACTCCAATTACAAGTTACTTGATCAAAATCAGTTATTGTTGACATTGCAACATGTCAACGCATGCATTACATTACCACATACAAACAAAAGAAAAAAAGATTAAAAACAAAAAAAGATGGCAGAAAATGCATTTTATCTTTTGCTCCTTAGCAGGCAGCACGTCCTGCACATCATTTCGCACATGTAGCTCACCCAGCTCGTGAACTGGCGGAGAGGACACCATTTATGTTGTCACAAGTGCTCATATTTTGTCATGTTGTCATGAGTTCTCACAAAAAACAAGTAAATCACAGTAAAAATGCATATTATGTCTTGGTGATAATAAATGTCTGTCAGCTGCAAAGAACTCCACTTTAGATATGAAGCAGCATCTGCATGCTGAGCACAGCTCAGCAGCTGAGGTGATGCTACAGCCCCAACAGTTTGCTTTCATCTCAGCTGAATCTGCTGCTTTGAAGGAAATTAATGACCATGTTGCTGGATAGAAGGCTACAATACTTATTCTAAAGCCACCATATTTCATAAGATCTTCAGTAAAATCCCACCAACTTAGTAGGGTTTATGCATTGTTTATTAAACTAAGAATAGTCTTAAAGTCTTGATATTTATTCTATACTATTACAGGCATTCTTAAGTTTCAGATTATAAACTGGAAGTAATCCAATGAGAGGTCAGCTCACAGTCATCTTTACTCTGACATGTCAAATGTGCGCTAGAAATTACAAATTTGGCAACTCAAAAATGCTCAAACAAGTTATTCTAAAAGTAATTAAGTTACTGCTTTTTAGGGTCGATAGACCTGTAACTTAATCAGCTATTCTTTAAAAGTAATATTACCTAGACATATACTTAAGTAATATACAGTACTGCCTTTGAAAGTTGTACAAGGTGTCATGAAAAATTATGGACAATTCAAATCCATAAACATGAAAATACTGACTTTAGTTTTCATGCTTATTTCCAACACCTCATTAACTCGTCACATGATAAGGGCCACTTACATTATTGTTATGTATCAATTTTATATATAAAGACGTATGCTAATATTATCCACATTACCATAGTAACAAGTCCAATGACTACAGCATTAGCAGCTTGGTGAAACCCTGCAAGTCCAACAGTAATGCTTTGTGTAGCCTCTGCAGTATGTGATGAGCTCGGAGTGCGCCACATACCGTAAATCTTAAAACATTAGCCTTTAAAATCCCCTCGTAATTTTATTTATTTTTGTTTTGTTGATTTATTCTCAATTAGATTCTTATTTAGTTGGGGCTTTTAAGAAGTGCACACTCATCTTTATCTTTAAAACTTTAAACAGTTGGCAAATGTCTGAATGTCTGGGACAAATTAAAATTTTTTTACTAGTCTTCCAGACTGACTCAAAATCAAAGTTATGAAAATAACTATATTTTTCCTTCTCAGAATGTCGCCTTATGAAAGGCCTTTTGTTGTCCACGGCTCCATTCTCTTATTTTCTAGTTTCACACAACCCTCAGGCTCGTTGGAGATTGTTTTAAAAATGCTTTGTTTTTTGTAGTTGCATAAGACATTCCCTTTCTACACTAAAAATATGCATTCTATCAGAACACATCCTTGCACTTTGTGTAATTTAATACAAGTTTTGTCTGAGTTTGTGCCACAATGAGGTTTGAATTACTCAACTCAGTCTGTTGTTACTGCAGTTTTTCACGGTGGAGCACTGAATCAAACAAATCTCCTCCAGGGATGTGCCTCACCAAAAGGAAGTGGAACAAACAACAACAACCACATGTGTCCATGCATGGATGTGACAGACACACAAACACACATTTGCCTGGGTGAGGAATACAGACAGAGACAGATTTCTGAGGTTAAAGTTTTCCTGTCTTGTGCTGGTTTTCATCATTGATTCATTTTAGATTCACAAAGCCCATTGTAGCAAAAACAATGACCACTCAGAGCAGGTTTTTGTTTGGGATGAAGAGTATCCTGTAACATTCAGCTGCACAATCCAACATTTCACAGTAAATAATGGTGTAAGAGTAAGAGCATTCATTACCCAGTCAAGCAGCACGCTCTCTTCTCCGAGGTGCGGCATGTGCAACCTCCTGCTCTTGAGCAGGATTTAGGAATGAAAGGTAAGTTAATGAGTTCTGCTGGAAACAGAATTGTAGCTGAAAAAGGTGCAAGAAACAAATAGAAAAGGGTTCTTAATAGTGTTTGCCTGTATTGTGAAGAAGTTGCTGTACAGAATTAGTGGAGACGAGCACTTTTTTTCTTTCTTTCTTTCTTTCTTTCTTTCTTTCTTTCTTTCTTTCTTTCTTTCTTTCTTTCTTTCTTTCTTTCTTTCTTTCTTTCTTTCTTTCATTAAGACCGATGGTTCTTTCTGGGCTTTTGTGTTCACATAAATCTCCACTTGTGCTGCTTTTAAAATATCAATTACTAGTATAAATCTAAATTATTATTTCTTTAATGTGAGACCATTGTGTGAACCCCTTAGTGAATATGAGTTTCGGTACAGTTTGAAAGGATTCAAAAGTTTATCAAACCTTTTTTCCATTCAGTGGTCTGAGAAGAGGCATAAGAGTGAAATATGACTTCAAGCTTGGATAAATGCTGCAAATTGGCTCTTTGTGAAAAGACTAGGATGTGAACATCATAATTCTTTTCCTCCTGAGGACATAATTGAACCTTCCATTTTTTTTTTTTTTTTTTATCAAAAGAAGAAATAGCTTACGCAGCAATGCTTAACCTTTACTTACATTTTTGAAGTCATGCACCTCAAGAACTTCGTGACTTCCGTTTCCCATTCTAAAGATCTCAATGCGGTTTTCTGGGTCAATCTCCATCACGCTGTCTGTCTCCACGCCGTCCACCATGGCTTTGTACTGATGGCCATACACCTGCAATCACATAAACAACCACATATCTCATGTAATGCCAGAGAAAAAGGTAAAAATCAATGAACAAATGACAAAACACACCAATTCTTGTTTTTTTTTTTTGGGGGGGGGGCACAGATTTAACAACTCCTGCAAATTTTTCCTAACTATTCAAGCAAGTTTGCTCTTGATAGCAGGTGTTTTGCTGAATGAAAAAAATAGTTTACTTCATGTCTGGATCTTCTTTGTAGGCTGCTGAAATACGAATTCTGCTTCTGATTGACAAGGTCAATGTCACCCATTAAAACAAAACATTTGATCACTGACTGATGACATGGAATGAAGCAGTTAAATTTAAATGACCTTCTCTAAGTGCAATACTATCAGTTACAGCTACATTGATTTTTTTATTTCCTAAAGCTGCCTCTTCACACAAATGTGTTTTTAGAGAATTTTAAGTGCTTTTCATATCATACTTCAAACTAATTGCAACATGGACTCGGTTCACTTTTTTATGTCTATATATAACTTTTCACAATAACGAGGCTTTCTGTTCTGCCAACCACTGGTGATCGGTACAGTATGAGCAAAGACTTTAGTCATCAATTAGGTCTACTCAGTTTTGCTTTGCAATTGCATCTGCAATCTGGTGGTGGCTCCAAACTTTTACAGTGATGGCAGCGGCTGTCATTTTGGGAACTTTGAAATGCTTTAGAATTTTTTTTCTTTTGATTGAGGAACATATTTCATTTACAGTATGTACCAACATTCCAAGCACATATAACACAGAGAGAAAAAGAACACTAACAAAGAAAAGAAAATAATAAGAAAAAAAAAGAAAACATATGAACCCCAAATTCAACATTCGACACCAGAGCATTAATTTAACCAAACACACTCTTATTCTACAAAGATCCAAATTTGCATGTAGTAATTTGCCTGTACAATTCCACTCATACTTGTTCTATTTATCTTAACTTTTTTTATCAAGTGTCCTTGGGTATCTCGAAAGGCGCTTTCAAATAAAATGCATTATTATTAATGGATTAGATTTATATCGCACTTTTTTTTTTTTTCCCCCATCCAGGAACTCAAAGTGCTCACAGTAGGTCCACTATTCATTCACTCTTCATTCATACTTGGTGATTGTAAGCTAAGTATGTAGCCACAGCTGCCCTGGGGCAGACTGATGGAAGCGTGGCAGCCATTTCGCGCCTACGGCCCCTCCGACCACCACCGAAACATTCACACACGTTCATACAAGGCAAGGGGAGTTAAGTGTCTTGCCCAAGGACACAACGAAATATGGCTGGGGGATCAGGATTCGAACCGCCGATCCTCCGATCATTGGCCGACCTGCTCTACCTTTTCAGATGTACTTAAATACATGGAAAAAACCAACCACGCAATCTGTTTCAGGGTTGATAAATCACTTTACAAGAGCTGAATTACTAATCATTATCATGATTATGATAATGATCACATTACATTGAATCATTAAAGTGATTGGTATTGTCACAGTGACAACTAACATAGTTATAAAAAAAAGGCAGCTCATACTGATGTAAAGTATATGCAGGCGTTGCAGGTATCACTGTGGCTGTTGAGATGATTGATCTCAGCTAATCAACATGCAAAGTTGTTTTCAATGAGGTTAGTTATAAGATCAATATAAAGTCCCAAAACACACTTGTGTTTGTCCCCTCACAATAGCTCGTCTAATAGGTGACGTGATGGACAACATAGCACTCACACTGAATGGGAATTTCAGAGGAGAAGCTGGCTTTTTATGACAGACACCTGTATTCAGGGCACCAATTTTCAGGACCTGGGATACATAAGTCATGCAGACTGCTGGGTTCAAAAATCCAGTACCACGCTGTCGCAGAGCTTTTATTATCCTATAGGTAGTCTATTTTAGACTATGATTTTTTTCATTTTTGATAGGGGCATGGTCTTGTAAGAAGTAGAAGATGCTGTGAGGAAATGATTCTTTGACTGAGCGCTTCATGGGATAACTTACAGCTGGCTTTACTAAGTAGCTCTTACTCAGCCTGTTTTGGCGAACGTGAAACCACTTAAAGCCAGGATATTCTGACAAGGCTTGGTCAAGCTCCACTTTCTTCTTCTATACTGGATTATTGAATTCTGCTTTTCTTTGATAACTCTGCTGCTTAGTATTTGACACCAGGTGCAGCTTTATCAATCAGTGATAAAGTCCAGTTAAGCAAGAAGGAGTGGTGGAGGGCTTTTCCTTTGAAGTATTCCTGACTGACTACCATGTTAAGTTTAGTGAACAAAAGTAATTGGTTTGGGTTAAAAGGTCCACTACACAATTTTGAAACCAGATGTTGCTTAAAAGCAACAGAATCTGCCCAAAACAAACTGAGCCGAAACTCAAAGTGAAACGTAATTGGGAGCCCTTTGAGCAACATACTGTTTTTGAAAACCAAGAAGAGGATGAGTCTGGGCTCATTCTTCTCTTTGTAAGAGGCTTTTCCACCTAAGGACGTGATATATTCAATTGAAGGAAAAAGTCTCAAAGCTTGCTTGGTCTGAACTAGCAGGGACCACCATGTACTAACTGGTTCTCACAGTATGAACACAGGGGGAAAATCAGAGATACATTACTATATCATTATATACCAAATAGTCATTTGCTGCTGGATTAGCCCTTTAAAACCTATATTTATCTGAAAAATAATCATTAAATTCTCCGCAGATAAAGAAATGACAAACATCAAGATAAACGTCCAGCTTTCAATTATTGACTTTGATAATATGCTTGTCAATGTTACAAAGAAGAGATTACTTGTTTGTGAGCATGTCATCATGGCTGCATTAGGTTTGACTGGATTAAAAATCAGATGGCTGTCTTCTGATTTCAAAATACATACATTAATGACGCTTCCTCAGCATGTTGTAAAGCAGCTTTCAAGGCTACACACTGCTTTACATCCTGACCACAGAGGAGCAGCGGTACAGTATGTGATGCATTTGGGTTGCTTGTCTGTTGTACGAAGGAAATGTGAAATGCAGCCTGCTGTGTCTGGAACCGAGGATGATTAAAACAATAAGAGTCAACTAAATCAGCAAAAAATTCTGCAAATAGTAAAAGACAAAACAATGAAGGAGGCAAAAAAAAAAAAAAAAAAAAAAAAAAGGCTCAGAGGCAAACTGGAGTTGATTGATAATCTGTATTTTTATCCTGAAGAGTGACTCCCTTTACATTCAGCACTATCATTATTAATCCATGAATATAAAGCTGTTTATTTTAGTGGCTTTAAACTACATTTACTCCTCACTAGGTCACATCTTTCACCAGTAACACAACAGCAGGAGCATACATTTGCAGGATAAGTAGAAAAATAAGCCGCCCTTAAATGCAACATCTTACTGATGTAGTTAAAATGACAGCTTCTCGAATTGCTTTAAAAATAAACGAACAGTAATAACAGTCGCTTGCTGAATTAAAATGTTCGTGTTGACAAACTGAAAGGTCAAACGTGAAATTTTATTGATAGAAATTTGCCTGAGGAAAGCAAAATAAAGACATTTTAAATCTCTTGTACAGTTTGGGCTTCCTATTCAGCGTGTTGCCTTAAAGGGATGTTGTTTATCACAACTGCTCGCTTATGTACTGTTCTTGGATACGCATGGATAGCTCTTAAAATTTCCTGTCTGAAAAATGATTCATGCCCACCAGCTGAAAATATGCTATTAATATTTATGTGAGGGTTGTGTTATGATGAGAAATATATTGCTGAGTTCATCTTCATCTGTCTCAGTGGCAAATCAGAGCCTCGCCAATGAGACGCGTGATTAATGAATACACTCAGATGGGAGTCCATCAGGATTTATATTCCCCATCAGAACCAGTCGAATGTCCTCTAACACTCTAACAAAATTAGCTTTCACTTTAAACTCTTTTCATGTTCAGTATTTAACATGTTCTGCATCTGCTTGCTCATACGAAGACTCTGGGACGTTTAAAACATGCTGCAGTATATACAGTGATCGCTTCTCTCTTCTGGTGGGGGAGAACAGAGTAATAATGATCAAATGGGATATAACTCTTAATAGAAGATCGCTGTTAGAATGGCACTAACCTATAAATCTCCATTAACACGGGTCACTGTAGCCTTGGCTCCGAAGAGAAGTCGAACTTAAAATTGTCAAGAGAAGGCAAATTAAGATGGGCTTGAAATTTAAGTGTCAATTGAGCAGTTATGTATCAAATTGGGACCATTAAACAGTCTCAAAGTCCGTGTGGTGAATTAAAGATCTATTTGAGAATTTCTTTTATATTAACATAAAGGTGGGGATGAGGGAGTAGATTCTGGAGGCTTATTGATTTATACTAAAACACTGAATTACATTTTCAGCAGGCTATCTCTTTTGATGAAAATCCAGCAGTGAGAACCTCCCCACTGCAGGTTGAAAACGATAATAATGTATTACAACAGTTTGACTTTAGCTGGTTCAATAGCCAAAGCTGCTGCTGTGCACAATAATTGGCATTCTGAAAATAGATATGAATAGCCTCTTTAAATGCTCGAGTACATTGCAAAACTTATAGGAAGATGAATGCTGCAATAAGGGGAAGATTGCAGAATGCAACAATATTTTACTTTAGTGTAACGATAGTGATCATTATGATTCGTTTTTGTGCTCATATTCCTATTATTGATGTCTAACAATATGCTAAGGAGGTTTTTAAAAAGAAACTTGCCGCTTGGCACTTTCTGCAAAGGAGAGGATAAAAGACTGAAAGTAAATTAGCTTCACATGCGACACAGAAGAGGCAAACAAAATGTCAGCACATAGGAACGGCTCCAATTCATGTGGCACTGAGAGGCTACAAGACTACTTTGGTGACATTCAACCCATTTCAAACAGTTTATCAATAATACCACAGTGCTGCATAAGGACAAGACTTTGGTTTAAATACACAGTTTGTGCAGCAACAGAGCTGCACCTATCAATGATTATTTCTTTGTCTAATGAATATTTTCTTTTGTTTGTCTTCGTCTAATGATTATATTTTATTTTCGATTAGTCTGATTATTTCCAACAAAATAAAAGTATACCCAAAAGGAGTCATTCAATGTCAACCTTTTTTTGAAAATATAAAAAGATACAAAAAAGCACTCAACTGCTTTACGCAAAAAGCTTTTTAAAGGAATTCAACTAAGATCTAAGATAGCAGCATTTTTTTTTTTAAGTATAACAAGAACAGTGCATATATTGAGCAATATTAAGAAAAAGTAATGAAGTAGTTTCAAATCCCCAAGAATATTAGCTTATTTAGGGTCTTTTCACACAGGACCTATTTAGGTCAACCTAACTGAGTTTTGGTACCAAACACGGTGCAACTGGGTCTGTGTGAACATGCTACTCGCGCTCATAGTTAACCTATCTCGCCCACTCTTGGACCGGCTGTACAGGGTGATTTTGGAGTGGCTTGCATTGACCTGAAATGTGGCGCGAATGATGTGTGAATGTGCACCAACTTTAGCTCGACCTAAACCACAGATACTCCGCCTTTTTTTTAAAACTATCCCTCTTATTGACAGTGTATTACAAATAGTAGGGTTACACGGCATGCCTAACTGTAACGTTTAGTATCATCTTGTTTCTGCTAGCAACTAATGCATGTCTAATGTTAAGATCAACGGGGCGTTCACAAACACTGGAGAAATTTCCAACAAGTGCTTAGCAGTGCTTAGCAAAATAAAGACGATGTGGCAATTTTGGTATTTCCTCACTTCTTCAGCCAAACGTTCTTCGGCTGAACTCATATCTACGTCTTCGTAGGCTAGCTGGTTTAAAAATGGCGCTGCTAGTGTTTACGTAGTGGTAGACCAATCACAGCCCTTGCCGTCTCCGTCGTCCCTTGACGGAGTGACGGACACTTAAAAAATATTTTATGCGGCTGGACGAGGGGTCTATGTAGATTTTGGGTTCTTTAGACAGAGAATCAACAATCAGTTTTGATCAATAAGATCTATTCACTTGGAAATTGTGCTAAAGGTAGGATAACTGTGCGGACTATGGAGGACAACTGTGCTAACTATGGGCTAACTGTACTCAATCATTTGCAAAGATGTCATGAAACATTGAGACATGTACTAAGACATTTGCAATTTAATGAAATAAGTGAGAAATGCAATTATATTGTGAAGAATTGACAAATGGTTTGGAGGTTTGTCCACGTTGTTTTGAGAAAGAAATTTCTGATTCGAGAAATGAGCCAAACCGATGGAGAAAAACTGTAATGCACAGATGTCAAAATAATGCAAGACAGAATAACTTTGAGTTCTCCAAATTACATACCTTTATGTTATCAATTACCTTAGATGACTGTCTAATGTTGTCAGTCCAGATATTCATGCAGCTTTTCCTGTTGATGGATACGGGGTAGGACTTGTCATCTACATAATGGCAGAGCCGCAAGATGGCGCAACACACAAAACGGTCGTCGTATTTGTCTATACAGTAAATTCTCAAAGAAAATATATGTGCATAATCAAGCAAGTTGTGCTGAAAATGTGGCACAAAAGCAGGAGGCGCGTCAGCAAACAAGACTCATTCTACACATGCAAATATGACTGCACATTTCCTCTTACTATTCAGCTGTGAATGAGATGATGATTATTGTGACGAGCTGATGCAAATCCGCTAATACAAAGTCAACTGCTGTGCTCTACCGAATTAGCACTATGCTCCACTCTCCTGAATTCAGCCATGTCTTGCAGGCTCTCATCTGAGCTAACTCTATTTGAAATGCTTCGGAAAACACTGAGATAATCAGTATATCTTCAGTTAAGATGTTTTTTATCATCCTGAACCTTCTTTTTTAACAAGTACGCTTGCAACAAACAAAAAATCTGCTGAACATTGGATTTTTTAAAATTTTTTATTACATCTTATTTGATCTATTAGGGAACATGTATCCAATGTGTTTTTCTTTTTTCCCCATGGAGCTGCAATAAAGATATGTTTCAAACTTACAAGAAATTATTACCTTGCACTATTTTTCTTTCCCTTATTTTGGCTTTGTGGGAAAAAAAAAACTGTACATAATAAACAGGATTGTTAGAACCTACTGCAAACATTTGCTTATTAGCACATCCAGGAGATGGTGGGCAACATTAGCATTCAATATTCTCTTTTTTTCAGATATGTTGTTTGGTCTCCATCAGTTCCTGAGAGAAATATATGTCTCCTTAGCCACCAAATACCTTACCACTTAATGTAACAATACCATACACCTAATTAGCCCTGTGGGGAAATTATCCTGGAGTCAGGTGCTTTCTAATGTAGTTGCCATGATAGAAAGTATAAGCCAAATGCTGAACAAGCAGAAACTCATCTACATATTCTGCACATCAAAAGGTCTACCAGTTCAAACTGTCATACAGGCCATTTATTCATACTCTTTAAAATACTCTACAGCATCTGTTCTCAAATACCACTCTAGCATGTAGCACCTTATTATAACAATTAAAGATGCACATGAAAGATCATTCTGGACCTCAATGAAAAGACTGCTTACAAAAATTTACTGTGCTGTACAGTGCAGATGCAGTATATTTGAGCAGTCTTCTCAATAAGGGCCAAAAACTTCTGGAATATTTTACCAGTGAATTAGGAGAAAGCATTAGCTGTCCAATTTTTCTCAATCAAGTTAAGAAATGGATTAAAAGTAAACCTGCAATCATGAATAATATGCCTACCATCTCGTACCATACCTTAATATACTGTTGCTATGACATTGTGTTTATTTTTTCTTACTGTATGTTGTTGTGTTGACCTGCCAAGGGACTTCAGATAAAAAAAAGAGCTCATTAGCAAACTCTGGCCGTTCATATTTTAAATCTAAACTGAAATGTTGATAAATGTGCATTGTCCCTTAAAAAAAAAAAAAAAAAAAAAAAAAAAAAACGAAATAAACTGAAACTAAAAACCTGTACATGATATAACGCAAAAGCATATTTAGGTCATGTCAGACAGAAATCAGTTAACTTGGTTAAAAAGCTGTCAAGGTAAAAACATGACATTCACCCACACACACTATTGTTACAATGTTGCACACAGTTTCAGACTTTACCTGTTCATTCTGGTGTGAACAAGCTCCACATGTGGGCACATTTGAGTTAAGTGATGTTTCTCATTTGCTTCAACCAATGTTGTTGCACAGTGGGTTTATTAATGCAGACAACTGATATGCTGGGCTACATTTCACTTAAAGTGCCAGTGGCATGAAATTCACAGCGACTTTTGGTCTCTTTTTTAGTCAGACTCTAAGGACCTTAATACTGTATGAAAGGATCGCTCGCCGTAATTCAACCTTGTCGTAGAATAGCAGGCGCTACACTGCAAAAACTCAACTCTTACCAAGTATATTTTTCCAATTTTCTAGTCAAATTATCTCATTACACTAAAAATAAGGCAAAATGACTTAAAGAGAAAACAGAATTTTTTAAAAACTTATTACAAGCAAAAAAAAAAAAAAAAAAAAATCTAGGCCACAAAATAAGTAAAAAAAAAAAAAAGATTTTTTAAAAACTTAATTAACTTAGGGGCGTTTCCAATACGTTTGCACCTGCTGTCATTTGCGCCTTCATTCTTTGTAAATCACCCGCAAACCGTGGTTCAGCCTTTTGCGCAAAAGTCTACATTGTATAGGCAAATTATTACGCGCAAATTTGAACCTTAATAAATCTGGCCCAATGTGCGCAGCTGAACACACGTGCGCACAAAGGGAAGAATTATAAACTGGAATCATCACAAACATCAGTTTCCCTCAGAGATAAAAGACACCAACATCATGAGAAACGTTTATTAGATCTGCGTGTTTCTTCAGGTGGAAGCCGTTATAACTAGGCAGACCTGCAGCTCCTCTCCTGAGGAGGAGAGGAGCTGCAGGGAGGTTTCCTGTTAGTTATTAATACACATTCCTGAATAAATGAAATCCATCCACAAGCTTTTCAGTGGGGAGGACAAAAAGATTGGTGTTGTCCTTTGTACACGGTACAGAGCAGTTCCGATGCAACCTGGACGCCATGCTTTCGGTTTGTTGTCATAAGTCTCGGAGGGAGGGACTTGGACAGTGTGGTTCAGGGGAGGGAGGTTATTGGCTGGAAGTCAATGGCGTAATATGCTGCACCAGGAGTAACTATGCCACACTGCCAATCAGCCCATTTGTGAATGCTAATTTCGCTATGTAGGCAGACACACCCAGGGAAAAAGGAAACAGCAATCTATAATTTAACCCCTTAGGGGACATAGGCAGGCTGGGGAACTAAAACATATGATCAAAAACCTCAAAGAACACAAATTTCATGCCAGGGGCACTTTAAATAATAATTAAAAAAATGCTGACGTACACATACATGTAGGCTGGTTAATCTCTGTTAATTCAGCCTTACAAATATGCAGGCAACATGTGCACAAATGCTACTGTTTTTATGGTTACCCACAGGGTCTTCAGCCTTTGCGGACAACCTGGGCTTAGCCCAGAGTCGCACCAGGTGTAAATTTGAAAAAAATCAGACGAGTTTTTCTTTAGTCTTTCCCTACAAAAATGTCTTTTAGAAGGCAAATAATAGACATAATGGAGTGGATAAATTGTCATTTTAATTAAAAAAAATTTAGGAACCACAAAATCAACAATGAAACACATTCGCTGCACTCATGCATAACAGTTCATACAGTATTCACCTTTTGTCTTCTCTGACTTATCACTGACCCTCCTCATCACACGTTCTCTTCTCACCTGCTCTTCTTTTCATTATTTGCTCTTCTTTTTTCTTCCTAATTTCTTCTCTTCTCTCCTATTTGTTCTCTTCTCCTCATTTCTTGTTCTCCTTTTCTCCTACTCATTTGTTCTCTTCTCCTTAATTTGTTCTCATTTTCTCCTCATTTATTCATTTATAGGTTTTACAAATCAGAAACTGTGCTTTAATTAATCTACAGTACCTAAAAAACATCTGAGTCCAGGTTTGAAAAGTCTACGTGTTGTAGTTTTTACACAGGACCTCGTTAAATTTTGTTAGTAGAAAATAATTTGAGTGGAATTGCCCTTTAAGCCAAATTCGAAACAGATGCTGGGAAAGGAGTTGCTGCTAACTTTAACCTCGTTTTTTTTTATGTTGGGGGATTTCATGTTGACTTTTTCATGTTGTTTTTAACGAGAAACAAAGCGTCAACTGTGATATCATACCTTTTACTTTTCTGCTGAAAAGCTGAGGAGTTGTAACTGCTTCTTTCTCTTATATTTTCTGTCCATTTCCGCTCTTCTCTGCTGATAGATACTTTAATTTGACTCCTGCTCTCCTCTGCACATGCGCACACGGAGCTGACGAACTTTAGCTTCGTCTGACATCAGAGATGGGGGGGCTAATCGGACCTTGGACTTCACACACGCGCTCACTCACACACCACACCATGGGTGCTAGACTGGACCTTCGCGCATTCGTGGTGCATTTAAGTACTGGTAGAAAGCTGGGTCATCTGGATTTTCATCTGATTTTTTTTCAGGAAAAGGTGGTTAAACAGTAAATTCATACTCGGGGCTAGACTCAAAATATCCGGGGCTGAAGCCACGGGAAAATCGGCTGGCGACGCCACCCATATGTTTTGAAACTTTCAATTTTATAAAGCAAGCGTACCCCAGTGCACAACCATTTCATCACAGAATAATTTGTTATAGCCCCAAGAAAAAATGATTAGGTTGTGTAATTGAACTATGAAATATTCAATTGTCATGAAGTTAAATGAAAAGAGTATTTTAATTTACAGTAACAATGTCTTCCTCATCTGTGCCATTAAGGTAGTTCTCTGCTATTTACAGTTATTAAGCAATAAATGGAGGCTCATAAATTCTAATGAGATTAAGCCCAAAATAGTTATTGCACAAGCAAGAGATGTATTTCTCCCTGCAGTATAAGAAGGGTTGATTTGGGCATTTGTTTTGATGCCTGCTATACCAGAGTCAGGGAGAATAAACAGGCTGGAGACAGTAAGGTTGGCTGGAGACAAATCTCTTTAGTGGAGCATTTCCTTTAATGCTCTGTATACAACTTGCAGGCTGAAGATGTAAAACAAAGAACAAAGAAGTCAATACCCCTTTACATAGCAGAATATGTGCAGAACCACAAATCTGTGTTGCTGGACCCCTGCAAAACACACAGCCGTCATCACGTTCTGTCAGACTTTTTGACACTTGAATTTAGTTAACTTAAGTGTGCATAAATCAGTGTGCATAAAGATTTTTTTTCTACCATTTAGAAATTTTCCAAATCAAAACACCTCTGCAAGCCTGCTCTTTAGAGAGCTGTATTTAAAGCAAAACAGTCTTTGTGAATGCAGCTGACCAATCTTGGAAAAATCACATAACTCTAAAACCCTGATTTCAGGGGTTTGACTTTTTCAAATTTTAAAAGGATTTCCTGGACCTGTGAAGTTCCTGCTGCAGCTATAAGCAACAGCCTCAAATGTGAAGTTCAGCGTCGACTCCCTGTTGTCTCACCAGCATTCCAACTTCTAAGAGCATGCTGAAGAGCAAAAACAAGCTACAGAGTTGGCTTATAAGAAAGCAAAGTGGAGACAACAATGCAGTGATGTGTTTGGATTATATGTTTCTAAAACTGAGAAGTGTACTTCAACACTGGAAGCCAGTGCAGCAAGCAACCCATGACACCGGAGTGAAACACACATGGGTAGCAAAAGCGATATAACTCAAAATAAACCTTGTTTATTACAAAACCTGCTTTCCACTATACATGATGTCCTTCCAGTAACTGCTGGTCTGTCCTCGCATCACAAGATGCCTCAGACCTTTGTAAACTATAAGATAAAGAATTCAGATCTCCACAGCAAGAAAAACATTCGAGCTCGGGAGCAAAAGGCAATCTGTGTGGAAGCCTTAGCAGACAATGCCTTGTTTATTTCTTCTGTTCAAGGTTTCTGTCTGAAGTGGTTCTTAACAACCTCCACCTAGATGGTTTCAAACACACACACTCACAGGGAAAGGAGTGAATGAGAAGCGGCAGGCACAGCCAGACCTGCGGGCTGTTTGTGCGAATGGGTTCTGGTGTGGCACCTGAGGATATTAAGCAAAGGTCACAAAGATGTTGTTACAGGTGAGTGGGTCGCAGTTGGCTCTGTGTGTGTGGGAAGAGAGAGCATGTGCATTTGTGCATCTATGGAGGAGGCAGTCGTGGGAATGAGAGAGATGAGCTGATGACAATATGTCCTCTTAGTTGTCCTTGAGGGTTAGAAGATAGAGGCTCCAGTCAGGCGGAACTGGAAGCCTGTCACTCACGCAGGGGTGGTAATGGTGGAGGAGGAGGAGGTGGGGGAAGGAGGGCTGGGAGACCGGGGAGGGGAGGAAAGGTGGAGTGGAGGCTGCACATGGGGCCTCCTGGGAGCCATAGGCAGCCCTGTGATAGATAGAGGTGGGCAGCAGCTAAGACAGTTACACCACTGAACATTGTGTCCTTTTTGGTTTTAGTCCTTTGAAAGTCTTTTCTGGTTTGAAAACAGCAGGTGGAGCTTGATTTAAAACTGTAATGGACACAAGTGAGCCACGTACTGCAGGACTGCATATCAATAACAAACAGTTGAATTAATAATCAGACATGCAATTTTAAATAAATTCTAACATGAAAAATTTACATTGTGTGTTCCCTATGATCATATAATATATAACAAAATGCTGTAAGTAGACACAGTTCATTTAGCAAGCAATGAACTGTTTTCCAGAACATTACTAATCAGCATAATGGTAAAAATTTGCTTTTTTCCTCCCATTAATTATTTACTTTTTCCCTCTGCATAGTTAGCAACTAAAATGCAATGTAACTTGAAACAAAAATGGATCATTATAGAATCTTTAAGCTATATACAGTTCATGGTTAAGCCGACGAAAGACCATGTTCTTTGTTAAATATTTAAAGTGAGTATTAATGTATTGCATTTCATTAGTATTTAAGTTTATCTTCTCAGCATTTGTATAATGACTTTAACCTCTGCAGGGGAACTCGCAATGTTTCCAGTCTTCACAGCAAACAGATATCCAGATGACAGATGTCCAGACTGAGACTTCAGCTACCTGTTTTCTCCTGCATCAAACTGCTGATGTAACCAGTTCCTGCTCAAATGTGACTGTTTAGTACTAACTAACCCAAAAAAGCATTTCAGACTCAAAAATGAAAGCTGCCAGTACCTAATTGCTCAAACATTCTGGATATCCTGTGTAAATTTTTGTCTGTAGATGCCTCATCTTTGATTTTGTCGTTTAAAATCAAATCATGTGAGTAAAAAAAAAAAAAAAAAAAGAAAAGAAAAAAAGGAAAAAAAAAAGGGGAAAAAAGAAAAAAAAAAAAAAGAAAAAAGAAAAAAAAAAAAAAAAAAATGTGAATCTTGGAGGCATTTTATAACTTCAAAGAGGTATCTGTTTGCAATGCTCTCAGCCCCCACAGACTGACTTTTTCTTGAAGCAGTTGGAGCAGATAGACGAGCAGCCCTCCAAAAACCTAACAGCACACAGCCATCGGAGTCGACACTGTGCATTGAGTGAATGCTGTTTGGCTGAAAGGCTCAAGCCAGGGCCTAGCAACAATCAGTTTTATAACAAAAGGATAAAATGCCAAAAAGGATGAAGAGGCACAGATGAGTAACAGCTGGATTGGACAGTTTTCATTAGATGACCCTTATTTTTCACTCCAGCACAATGCAGATCTTTTCATTCTATATGTCAAAACAAAGCTAAAACACAGACAACAGCACTCACACAATCCAGAACAGCCCATAGCTCAGATTGATCAACGTATTTCTGATACTGCAGGAGCTTTTAGAAGCATAACGCAGAGGTTTATTTCTGACTTTTGGTGGTGTGTTGTTCTGTGGCAGCATTTTATGTCTGAACATGATGAAAACAGCAAACTTTATCAGTAAATGCAACACTGCTCTGGCTGTTTGATCTTCCGAGTTGCAGTTAAACCTAGAAAACTGGCCGTTTAGAGAAAAATCCCTTTCATATTGTAACAATAGGAATCCATATAACTGATAAATGAACATAAAAAGAACTTCAAAAATGTCACAAAACAGAAAATGTGAGCTGAGCATGTTTCCTTTAACTGATAAGGAGTGAATAAACTAGGATGCATGGTGTCAGAGGGTGAGACACTATGCATCAGACAGAAAATATTTAAGAGAGAAGTTCTCTGATCATCAGTGATCACTCCAAATATACCAGCTAATGTTCACCTTGTTAAGTCTCCAGGAACATCTGATCAAATACTTTTTAATAAAGTGTAATTTGGAGGCTGGAAGCTTTTAATATATTTTTTATTGTCTTTCTGTGATTTCTTGATGACTCAAGGTTTGAATCATGGAAGTGATAAACTCTAAAATGTTGTCAGTTGATTATATTTTCTCATTTCATGTTTCCATTTTCTGCTTTTTGTCAAACTTTACACCAGATGATGCAGAATGGTTTGTCTCTGTGCAGTGTACAGTATGTGACCACTGCGGTCTGAGTGAAAAGCAACACATGTACGGTGATTCCACACCGAGCATGTTTGTACACCAGGCCTTGTCACACAAGCATATCTCTACAAAAGACGTTGCCAATGATTCTATTTTGTGATCTGGATCAAACATTTGGCTCAATGCTCAATCACTGTTTCCATACAACATGCAGATTCAGTTGTGCGGCAGCACTGTGGTTGGTAAGAGCCTTGTGCAACACAGATGTGTCCCTTAACACAGCAGCGACCATCTCTGTTGTAGGCTCATAGGAGGGTCCTTTCTTTCTGAACCCCACCTTAATACTCAAATGGGTCAGCAAATGGACGGCAAAGGGCTTACAGTCTTGATTTGAAGTGCTACCATGTCATGCCACAGGGCTGGTTGGGTTTTGTGGAGTCATCGTTTGCATCATTATAGTAGCAGCAGCTTTTGGTCCTTTTTAATGAGATATTTTGAAAACTTAAAGCCAGAGTTGGTAATCCTGCTCAGAAACACTTCTTGTTATGGACTGGGTGAAATGGTCCTTCTATCCTGACAGTAGTCAATACATCATGTATTCATAAAAAGGAAGGAAAAAAGTCAGACCTCTGAGAGAGCTGCCATTCTGTAAAAACTCTGACCAACCCCTGCCATTTGCACTGAAAGGCAGGAATTGGTAATTCGCAACAGATAGAAAGATCGAATCGATGCCTTTCTGTCTCGTCTCTGTCCCTCCCCTCTCACCGTCCCACACGTGACCCCCCTGTGCATAGTTCACTGTAAACAAATATAGCTAACGGTAGTGTTGTAGTCAAGACCGCACCAACCGAGACCAAGACATTTCCGAGACCAGGGAGTACCGAGACCAAGACAAGGTCAAGACATTTAGAGGTCGAGACCGAGACAAGACCAAGACTTTCACAGACCGAGACCGAGACGAGACCAAGGACACAAATATCAAAGAAAAAATCATAACAAAACATCAAAATGTGAGGGTTTTTTAAAGTTAACTTTTAAACAAATATGACAACAAAAAATTAATCGTTCTGTTGTTTTGAAAGCAGCACTATGAATTAAATAATCTATAAACTAATAAATTTTGGCAAACATCAATTTTAACTATTGCCAAGTTGGGAGAAATCTCTTCTTATTTTCTGTCATTTGGTCTCTTTTTAATCTCAGTGTCTGTTTTAGAACTAATAACAACAGTATAAGTAGCCTACTCCTATATGTAGGCCTATATAAGTTCTGCATATCATCTGAAATTTCTGCAGTATCATCATCATCATCATCATCATACTCACAATGTTGAAAAGTTTTACAAAGAACTATTTTGTTTAGTAATGAGACAGTTTGCACAAACATGAAATTATATAATCACTACTAAAAAAAAATTTATAATCAAACAAAATTCAGATTCACAACGAACCTGAAGTAAACACGCACGCTGCATGAGGTGAGAACCATGTAGACTCAATCACAAATGCGCAAACAGGGAGTTTGTTCAGTAAATATAAACTCTACATTAACCTGGAGACAATAATGACCCTGCTAAGCATCACTGTTGCAGGTAAGATGTTCTTAATGATCTCTGATGTGAAATAATTACTCTGCATACCTGAAGTCTGAAAAAATAACGGGGATTTGCTGTGTGGATGATCGATCTCTGATCAGTGACTGAACAGCTGATGATGCGGTGCAATGCGCCTTGGCAGGCGGAAGAAGTAGTTCAAACCTATTTGTACGATTTAGTTAGTTGTCACGGTGTTCATCGGTGATAATAAATTTGAAATCAGATTTAGCTTGAGAATCAGTTCTATAATACAGGTGGTTGGTCGGGGAAGAATCATTATTTCAGTATCAATCCGCACAGAAATAGTCTTTTCGGGTAAATGCTTTTGAGCCTCATGGTTTTTTGGTTAATTTTATTATAAATACCGAGGTCCTGGTCCAGACCTCGGTATGCTATGGTATGGCAATGGTAGCTACAGTCATGCTTACAAGTTCACACAGCCGCTCTCCTCCTGTCGGCTCGCGCATCTCTGCAGGTGTGCGCAGTGGTCACAGTGCAGCTGCAGGGAGACGTAACACTACCGATGTTTTTAAGTTGTCATTCGCTGTTTTTAAGAGGCTCCTTTCCCACTCTTATCAGCAGCTAAGTTATGGACAAAAAGCCGATCAGCAGTGGTCTCGACCGGTCTCGTTCAAAAATCCCGCGACCGCCCTGTCCGAGACCGAGACAAGACCGAGACAAAATGCTGTCGATACCAAGACGAGACCCAGAACCTAAAAAAATGGTCTCGAGACTGGTCTCGAGACCAAGACCGATCTCGAGTACTACAACACTAGCTAACGGACTGCTA
>JALJCO010013222.1:0-11855 GCA_023101725.1 Atherinomorus stipes
TTGGCTGACCCCAAAGTGCTAGAAGTCGCCAAATGACGTCACCGATTCATGCACAAGGTCCTGCGCATGCGCAGAGCCTCCTAATAACTTTAATTTAAATTTAACGTAGAATTACGGTAATTTACAAGAGTACTGAAGAGGTGACATACACGTTTGAGTCATGGTGCAAAGAAGGCCCAGTTGTGCCCACAAGGCATCATGGGAAATAATGTAGATGAGGAGGCGTGGTCGGGCACATACTATTGGCTCAGGCGGGCTGCTGTCTGCAAAGGAACAGCGGAAGTAGTGAGTGAGTGCCGGGAAACAGGGAAGGGAGGGGCTGACGGAAGGCAGCTCCTGATGAACGAGTGAAGCGATATAAACTTTATCTGTCTCCGTGATCACCAGGAAAAGTCGCTAGATTTGTCGCTAGTCGCTTTTTTGAAAATAAGTCGCTAGAGGGGTCTGAAAAGTCGCTAAATATAGCGACAAAGTCGCTAAGTTGGCAACAATGCAAGTTGGTCGGATGTGACGTCACCCCCCAGTTCCCACTTCCGAGGAAAATGGAACGCAGCAAAAGTCAGGAGAGCGCACGAGCGTGCGTGCGTGTTCTAAAGGAAAAATAGCCAGGAGCAGGAGGCGAAAAACGTTTTTGGAAGAATGGGGAAAGGGGTGAGGCGGTCAGTAAATGACATTAATTCTCGTTGATAATTGTAATTATTTTATCATTAACATGTTCTGCCAGGACTATAAATACGCGCGTTTAACCCTTAAAATCATCTGGACTCATCATGAATGTGGATGACATCGCTGTGATGCTGCTGTACACCTGAGGAAGCCGGCGTCGCCTGGTTCCTCTCTCCGGGTTTGAGTGCAGGAGGTTTCCTCGGCGCCGGCGGGTGCTGGAGCTGTGGCCGCGGCCGGAGACGGTTCCAGCGGGACTTCAGGTTGAACGTCCAGGAGGTTTTTTCTTTTCTTTTTAAGTCCCGGCAGCCAAAAAAGAAGTACTTTACCAGGGATAGACCTGAACAGGTAATCAGCCTCTCGGCATCGACAGAACAAGTGTGTTGTTGTCGGAACCAAAGTCACATGCGTTGTTCTTTGGGGCTGCTCGATAGTAGGACACCTCTACTCTGATTTGCTGCCGCCTGTTGCCGCTGAACCGCGTCATAGCTAATTAGCATAAAGTTAACCGAAGTTCAACTTCTTATCTGGTGCCGCTTTGGCCGCTTTAAGGCCCTTTCAGATAGGACGCGTTTTTCGCGGCGTTCACCGCGGGGTAGGGCGCAGAGTCGGCGAAAGAGCACAGCGGCAGCGAGCACGTCAGGCACGCGTTGCTAAGCGACAGACCAGGAAGTGTTTCCTCCCCGGCACGCTTCGTTGTGAGAGATGTACCTCCCATCATCGCAGCAAAGAGCTTTTCTCCTGAGGAGGAGGAGATCAGCAGCAGATGAAAGGCTGGGGGTCCTCCTGATCCTGATAACAAGGCAGAACTTGGGGGGGGGGTTCAGGCTCGTGCGGGAGCTGCATTCTTTCACACAGACCTCTTCCAGGTTTACTTCAGGCTGAACAAGGACCACTTTTTCCCCCTGAACTGGCCTCTCCTATTGGACGCGCTAGGATGTCGTCACAGCGCGCTGCGCCCGAATTGAAAAATGTTCAATTCGAGCGCAGCGGCGTGAGCGCCACCGCGGCGGCATGCGCCCACCTTGCGCGCCGCGGAGCTCCGCGGCATGGCGGAACGCGCTGCCGCGGCGGTACCACATACACAATGAATGGGTTTGCCGCCGTCCTCTTGCGCTTGCCGCGTTCTATCTGAAAGGGCCTTTAGTCGCTCTGGACGCGCGGCAGAGGGCGGCAGACGCTCTTGTCGCCCAGGACGCCTGACTCTCATTGAAAATGTATTAACTTCCGGCGTCCTTGCCGCTTTTGTCGCCTTTGGTCTGGACGTACAGTTAAGGCCCTTTCAGATAGAATGCGTTTTTCGCCGAGTTCACCGCGGGGTAGGGCGCAGACTCGGCGGCAGACCCGGCGGCAGCAAACACGTCAGGCACGCGTTGCTAAGCGACAGACCAGGAATTGTTTTCTCCCCGGCACGCTTCGTTGTGAGAGATGTACATCTCATTGTCGCAGCAAATAGCTTTGCTCCAAGGGAGGAGGAGGAGATCAGCAGCAGATAAAAGGGTGGGGGTCCACCTGATCCTGATAACAAGGCAGAACGTGGGGAGTTCAGGCTCGTCCGCGAGCTGCATTCTTTCACACAGACCGCTTCCAGGTTAACTTCAGGCTGAACAATGACCACTTTTTTTCCCTGAACTGGCCTCTCCTATTGGACGCGCTAGGATGTCGTCACAGCGCGCTGCGCCCGAATTAAAAAATGTTTAATTCGAGCGCTGCGGCGTCAGCGCCACCGTGGCGGCATGCGCCCACCTTGCGCGCCGCGGTGCTCCGCGGCATGGCGGAACGCGCTGCCGCGGCGGTACCACATACACAATGAATGGGTTTGCCGCCGTCCTCTTGCGCTTGCCGCGTTCTATCTGAAAGGGCCTTTAGCTGGGTTAGCGTTTAGCCCAGAGTTCGTCAGCTGTCAATCATTTGCCCCGCGGACACGCTGTGCCCATTTTAGTTTTTTCCGGGACGACACACGTGACACGGCAAGATGTGGGGATCTTCAGAAACCAACGGTGGGAGCACGTCCCTCTCTATTAACGGTCGATAGTCTGGACATATTCTAACAGTTCCAAGACCAACTTGTTTGAAAACTCTCCACCAAAACCTGCTAGCTGCCGCTTGTTAACATAGCAATTAGAGCTCACCAAAAAACGTCACCGTGTTTGTAAACTTTGAAGGGGTCTGTATGTGTGCCATTCGTGGAAAGAGTGATTGGTAAAGACATCCCTATTTCAGCCTTTATTTGAGAGATGTAAAGTCCGATGTATTGATCAATGATGGATGTTCCTCTATATATCATCAGCTTGCATCCGAGCAACTGATGCAAATATTATTGATGATGGCACCCAGAGCCCCAGCAGACTGTGCTAGTGCATTTCTACCTTTGGAAAAACTCATATTTTCATGAAAGATAAAGCCAAGGTACTTATACAGTCGTCCTCAAAATTATTAATACCCTCCAATTAAAAAAAAATGCTAAATTGACAATAGTAATTCAAATAACAGGAAACAAACAAACAAACAAAAATAATAATAACAATTTACCAAATTATAATTTAGTGAAATAAAATGTTGCTTTTGAATAGTGCTTGAAAATAATTTGAAAAAAAAAAAACTGTCCAAGACACATTAGAGCACATTACCCATGAACAGTGGACCAACATACCTGTCAGCAGATGAAGAAGTCTTTTTTAAACATTACAGAAAACACCTGATTGCAGTGATTGCCCCAAAGTGTTGCTCAACAAAATTTTAGCTTGAAGCCCCATCATGCTTATTTACTTGTTTAATTTTTGGTGTTTTCATATTCCTTTCAAACCACAATTCAAAATCAGTGTAGTGATTTTCATAGAACTTGTATTTATTATTTGTGTCAATTTAATCTTATTTCACTGACAGCTGACTTTTTTCCTTCTTCAATTTAAGGGTATGAATAATTTTGAGGATGTTACAAAATACCTCAGCAATGTTTGAGCAATATACAGTATATGTAAAGGCTAATTTATAGTCGTCTGAAAAGTGCTCTACGTGGGTTACGGAGAGCCCTCTATGTCGATGGAGAGCCTGTCGGAGAGCCTCTCTGTCGTCGCTGGCTGCACAAAATATTTTTTAAGTATCCGTCACTCCGTCAAAGGACAACAGAGATGGCAAGGGCTGTGATTGGTCTATCACAACATAAACACTGGCAGCGCCATTTTTGAAACACCGGCTAACCTATGAAGACGCAGAAACAAGTGCATCTATCTGCGGCTTGCAACTCAGAGGGATGTGGCATTGTAGGCGTGTCGCATCGTGGGTGGGTCTTGGTTAGGTTTAGGGAAGGGTCAGGGATAGGGTTAGATTTTGCCGTGCTCTCATAGATGTGGTGAGCGTGTTGTTGAGTGACGTCACTCTACGACATGCCTCTGTCTTGCGAGTCGCAGATAGACCCTTCTCCGCAAAGATGACTCCAACTGAAGAACGTTTGGCCAAAGAAGTGAGGAAATACAAAAATCTCTCCATTTTTGCTTCAAAAGTATCTCTGTTTCAGTGTTATTCAGCTGCAGCAACAACAGTCTCTCTCTCTCTCAGACGCCATTGCTCACTGTAACCGGAGGCAAAATAACCACAGAAGTTACAGACTGTTACGTCCCAGCTCTGCTAGGGATTGGGGACGCAAACAAAAGACTGGTTTCAAGATGTAAAAGGTGGAGAAAAGATGTTTATTGTTCAGGGGGTGATTAAGGCATAAACAAAGACCTGGAAAAATTGTAAACTGAAAAGGAGACGGGGTTAGAGATGTTGCTCAAAAGGAACAAATAAAAGACAAACAAAGCCACTGAAAAGGGGGGGGGGGGGGGGGGGGGGGGGGGGGGGGGGGGGGGGGGGGGGGGGGGGGAACCAAATGGGGAAAACCAACACAAATCTAGTCTATGAACCAAAAAGGGAACGAGCAGCACCAATAAGCTAAAACCTGTAATCAAAACCCAACTACAACAAAACAAGGCCTAGCTAGCCCAACTCCAAACCACCAGTGCAAATCACAAACAAAGAAAAGGGAATCCAGCAACTAAACCATTAACCAAACTAAAACACCTGGAAATGAAAACTAAATCCAAATTAACACAACCAAAAGTCACCACAAACGAAGGGCAAACAGTTGCCCCTGACTGGATGTTCGCTGGGTTCTTTTGTAGCTGTATGCCAGCTGCTCCAGGTGAGACCGATCAGCAATCAGCAGGTAAGGAGGGAGGAGATGATGGGGGGGAGCCAGGCCAATGGGAACGGAGGGATCAAGCAGGAGGATTTGCATGTGAAATGAAAAACAGAGGGGTCAGTAACCAGGCGGCCATTGGCATCATGGGATTAAGCCAGTCTTGTGTCACGACCCCTTCTGACTTGGTGGGAAATTGCACTGTGTACTATGGCGGAGAACTATGAAGGCTCGAGGGGTCTCCGTGGTTACGCAGTCGGAGATGTGTAGTGTAGCCTTAATCCATTGGAGGTGGCGGTGCTGTTTCTGTTGGCTGCCAAGAAGATTGTGTAAGTAAGTGTGTAAGTAAGTAAAATAGGCTCAATTACTCAGCAAAACGTGACATGGATGAAGAACTATAGGCCATGTGTGGGACACAATCAAACAGCCAGTTCGTATTTAGGCTACTTTACAATGTAAAACGTGATCAAAATGAGGTACTGTAGGTAGGGTGCCTCCATGAGATTATACCGAGTATGTTTGAACTAGCGATGTGCGGATTGATATTGTAAGGCAGCCGAGCTATGAATGCTGTGTTCTGCTTTGTTTTAATATTTCCATGCCTAGGTTAAGTCAGTGAAGGCAGCGTAGGTTCAAGTCACGTTTTATATCGTGAGACTGGTTTGGTTTTCTTTTCCTGTGATTGTATGGCGCTCGGCTCACTGCTACAACGCTGTCTGTGCCACAGTTAGAGGCTAACACAATCTAACAGTGTATTACCTGCGATGATCAGTTGAGAATGTACCAACATGCTACCGGAGTCAAGTAAAGTTCCTTCAGAAGATCCTTTTGTCGTGTGATCGCTTTACCCGCGCACCTCCTCCACACATCGGAAGTAAAAAGCACGACAATATTAAAGCGGATTACAGTTAAAACAACTGCTCGCTAGTGGGGGCGACCGTCCCCACTGATCAATGATGAAGAAGCAGGAAGAAGAAGAAAACTCTGTGATTTAAGTGGAAATCTTTCTGCTTCTTATTATCAGGCTACTCCATCTCTGTCTACACATTTTCCAGTTGTTTTTCGTTGTTTTAACCTCGACTTCTTGGAAAATGCGCTGTTTGCTTGGTTTCTTCTATCCAAATGACAATCTACCCCACTTCCATCTACTTCTTCTTCTTGATGCTTTATTGCGATCGACAAACGTCACTACCATTCGGTGTGTTTGAAGTCTATGCGCTAGATAGTCCGATAGTCCATTTGCAAGCGAACCGAGACCCCAGCTACTTCTTTGGTGCGCACCAGAGTGCGGCTGGTGTTCAGACTGCGCCAAACAAAACAGACTATCGGCAAAAGCGGACCAAACTGAGTGTGAACGCACCCAAAGTGAATTTAGCTGATCTGGAACTGAAACTCCGCTGTTATCTCTGAGTAGATGAACTCAGAGTTTAGGATTTGACTCAGTGTTTGTTGAATCTGCTTAGTGAAACAGACCCCTGGTAAATACTTTTTCCCATGAGCAGATTTATGTCCCTTTTTTTTTTTTTAATAAAAAAAAAAAAACAAAAAAAAACCATACTGATAAAATATGTTTTCTGAATTAGATCGATCACATCAATAATTTTTCTTGTAAGAAGATGAGAGCGTTCTTTTTTTTTTCTTACTTTAAATAGTTTCTATCCACAGCAGTTAAATCAGTCCTTTTGTTTGGAGAAATATGTTGTGTGAAGTGCAACTGTGGATCTGACCACTAGGGGGCAGCACCTACTGCTCCTCTCACACTGAATCTCAGCAGTGTTTGCTCAGCAGAGCTGCAGAGTAAACTTTCTGCCTGACCCAGAATGCTTCAGCAGGGTGTGTCTAATTCTCCCTCAGGGATCAAAAACAGCAAAAAGAGAAAGAACATAAGTTATCAAACCAGTTCGGCACCAAAAGAATAATATAGTTCAGCAAACAATGGGGGGGAAACCCAGCTGTTCTCACTTTTATGTTTGTTAACAGTGACTGCTTAATCTCTGCTCTTCTCTCTGTTTTTGTTTGTGCAGAAACTGAGCAGCAAAACAAGACAGGAGGACAGATGACGTGCCAGTGTGTCTAACTTGGAGGAGAAAAATGAAAAAGAAAGGAGAAAACAACCACAGGGAATTATGAGTGATGGATGTTTTGGGCTTTTGCTCAAATGCTGCTCTACAGCTATTTCAGTCTGATAGATTTCTCATAAATGTGTTACTTTATCATTTTGTGGGGTTCACTTCTTTTGGACAGCTGCAGGGAGCTTTGTACCCTATACACACTGTTTTGTGTGTCTCATTTCCAAGAATCCTCACCTAACGTGAGTCACTACTCAAGATCAGTCACTCATAAATGAGAATACAAATTAGGAGACTAATATGACTAATATAATATGACTAATATGTTTGTTTTTTATTTCTATACACAGATACAAGGTATTTATGCAATCAATTAAATGCACTCTGACAAAAGCAATAAGAGTCAAATCGAAACTTGTCAGAACAGGTGTCATAAATTACACTATCTGAAAATTGGCAAAAACTAAATCAGAAAATAAGATTAATTAATTCAAAGATAAAAAAAAAAGACAACAAAGAAAGCAAGATGTCATTCCGAATCAAATCCATAATTTTAAGTGAAGATATTTTATTTTCTGTACTTATATTCTGTTTAATTCCTTTTTTGTTGTTTTTTCTCTTTTTTTCTGCCGCTCAATGTATCAAACACCTCGCGCCATTCAGCGCTCCTGACCGCAATGCATTGTGGTCTATATTGACCCGTCTAGGGACCATCAAAACATATTAGTTTTCAAATTGCATTGTGGGTAATTTTGAGTGCACTACTTTTTTCTTTCTGGACATTCGGACAACTCTACAAAATGGTGTGATCCCTGTTTGGGGCCCTATGTAGGGAAACTGGTGTACATTCGGACACAGCCCTTGTGACTTGTGCAGGGCTTCACACCAAGTTCTGCACAATTACTAATTGATTGGAGTCAGGTGTGTTGCAGCAGGTAAACTCCTAACGGTGCGTACACACCAAATGCGATTTTCGCGTCAAAGGCGGCAGGTTTATATGCAAAGTCAATGGCCAACACACGTGGAGGAGGCGTTGAAAACCCTGCGGTGCGTTATGCGCGATTCGCGTGTGGAGTTTTGAGATTTTGAGCGTAACGCACATCACATGCGGCAGACGCCGGAGTTGGAAAATCTGAACTTTGGCGTCTTGACATGTGGCGTCAACCAATCACAGCAACTCAATGTCATGACACAGACACATTTTCTGACAGGACGGGAAACACCCAGAAGAACCAGGGGAATCTCTTTTCTCTTTCTCTGAGGACAGAGGAGGATAAACTGTGATCTGCGTCTGGTCCCGGTTTCTGAACGGTGGTTTGATGATCTGTTGCGCTGATGGGATGTAATGGGCTGATAATGCCGTCCCGCATCGGGACATTAAACTGGGCCGGTGTAGGTTCCAGATGTGCTCGGGTTACACCGGGTCAGACAGCTGAAAGCGCCCCTCGTCAGCATGTAGCTCCTGGAGTAAATGGTGAAACTCATCACTCGGAACACCTGGAATTATCTGGTGAACCAGACAGAGCAGAGATGGCCCACGACGACGTTCCCTAGTTTGTTTATCACATAAAACCGAGCTGCTCTCTCTCCTGCATTTGTCATTGTGCAAACAGACCGGTGACAGGAAAAAAAAAAGGAGAGGCCCCTCCTGATGCGCGTCGAGCGCACCTTGGCTGGACATCCCTCAACACGTCAGGCAGATGCTGGGAATCAAGCGTCTGACTTTTTGGTGACCCAGCGATCCACTTTGGGCGTCAGGCGCGTTTTTGACACCCAAATCGCGTTTGGTGTGTACGCACCGTAATACCTGCAGGATGCTGGTCCTTGGGGACTGGAGTTGTTCACCCCTGTCTACTTGTTTATAAGCATTTTGTGTTTCATAGATCAGAGCTACTGAATTCGGTCCTACAAAGGCCACAACCCTGCAGGTTTTCAATGTCTCCCTGATTGAACACACTTAATTCAACCAAATGAGTCATTATGCAGAGCTTGATAGGCAATAGGATCTATTTAATCGGAGTCAGATGTGTTGGGGCCGGGTGACATTGAAAATCTACAGGATTGTGGGCTTTGTACTGAACTGAGTTGCCCTGTTGTGGATCTATTGATTTGTTATCTGAATTTTCTAGCGTTCTTTTTAGTTCATGAATATGTGCAGCACTTTGGAAATGCTTTGTTTGTAAATGTGCTACATAAATGCAGTGGATTGGATATCTTGAGTAACAGGAAATCAAGACCATTAACATGAAGTGTGGGTAATGTTCAACCTGGTACAGGCAAGGTGGACCACATGGAGTGACAATGAATGTTGATAGGATGGAAACAATGTTTCCTTTCAGTCCTTCGGTGAATTTGAAGTGAAGTTTTAAAGCATCTTTTTAGTGAAAACACTGATTTCTATTGGCTGGTTTGGAGTTGATAAACTGGTGTGTGTGTTTGTGGTCAGCAGGCGGTGCTGTAGGCTACACTCCACATGGCTTTGATAAACTAAAAGGAAGCAAAACTTGCAGAAAGAAGACCAAAAGAAAACCAGTGGCCTTGGTCTTATAGAACCACAAACAAGTATAGACAGTATATTTCTCTGTTTTCAAAAAGCATATTAACTTACTTGTGTTACTTACTGTGTCTTTCCCTCTTCCTCTTCATCGCTCTAGTAAAGAAAACCTCTGACAAACGCAGCTGGCATTACACATGCTGATTTTTCTTTTTATAAACATGGAGCTCATTCCCTGTACATGTTTTTCAAATTTTGTCACTGCGCCCTGTTTCAGTCTGAAAGCTGTGCGCTTGTTTATATACGAGGCCCCCGGTGATGTAAACGAGCCTGATGAACGTTTTCTGTTTAATGACATTTCTAAAATTCACTTTCAAACCTACCTGACAGCTGGATGGAAACAAAGATATTGATGGCAAACACAGGAGGCTAAAACATACACCGGATTCGCCTTTTTGTTGGTTTTTACGTCATTATAGTGTTAACGTCTGGAGTTTTTTTTGGCTCTTGATTGAACCTAGCTGACAGCGTTATTCAGGCCGCCTTAACTCAGCCAGCAGACACGACCCAAATCCGTGTTTTCTTTGGACTTCTAGGCCACGTCTCATAACAGTTGCCATAACTGGCCCATAAGTGCCAAAAATAGACCAGATTAGGCTATTGAAGTTATATTTACTGTCTGTACCTACAGACACACAATTCTTCCACACACATCAGTGAATTCTCATGTGATCTGATCTTTGAAAGCAGAATGTTAACTTAGAAGGAGCACAACCTCTGCAGGGCAGTGAAGGTAGTCTGCAGTGCGAGCTGGACTCTGAGCTTTGAGAACAAAGACTGTGGTTGTAGTCATGCAATCCACACTGACCAACAACCACAAACAAATGGTCTCAGAAAGCAAAGTTCATAAGGAACAACCACAAGGCTGGAACAAACCCTCAGGCTCAACCAGAGCACTTTGAAACAGTTGGCGTCCTGCAGAAGTCCTGCTCACATCCAGAGCTACTTCGCAGCTTCTCATCAATTAATTACAGATAAATCCCTGTAGAAATCTGGTTCATGTTATAAAATGTAATGCTGTCTCTGTGACAGAAATAACTGACTGGTTTATTTTACAACATGATGAAGACAAATGTTTTTGCTTTGGGAAAAAAGGGGGGGGGGGGGGGGGCTGTATATTTACAAGGTAGCATCATTATTTTTCAAAATACCTCTAGAGCCATGCTAACAGTTCAGCTCAGCAGCACTTTGACCTGAAAGGAGTCATCAGACATGACTCCCTCCCGTCATCCTCAGTCAAATCTGAAAAAGCACAAGATGCACATTTATGGATTTAGAATAATTTATTGTCTCCATTGATGGAGGTATGCATCTAAGTCAATTACAAACATGTAATTATTGTGGCATTTTAATCATTTAATTATGTATTTCACTGGAAGTTACTGTTTGAGTCACACAGTACTCTCTAGAAAACAACCAGTGTGTACACTATTAATTGTTCTTCCAACATTCAGATTTTGAACAAAGCATCAGTATTGTCATTTATGCATGTAACGGTATGAAAATTTTATTATTTTTGTGATCAAAATTACAGTCACAATATTGTTTAAATGTGCTCAAAATGTTCAAAACTTACTTAATACATACACTGAAATCATTTGTTTTATTAAATAAAGATGAATAAATTAAAAGCAGGTTAGATGATGTTTTCCAGGAAAAATATTTACTTTACGTTTTTTAAAGTCTTTCTTTACACCCTGATTGCAGACAACTAATTAAATGTTCTGACACAAAAATTGAAAAAAATTAATCACCAAAGGAACGGACAGGACTGAAAAAAAACGTTTCCAATGAAATGAATTTCATTGGATAAAATAGTGAATCGGCCCGTGCTGATTAATTGAATGATTATTTTGTCCATCAAACTCAACTGCCGTTAGCCGCGCCCACCGACCTCCTCACACGCGCATGCGCACACTTGCAACTCGCCGTGAACGTCTCACAGTGCAGGCGAACCGAGAGTCGTCTAAATCCTCATCCTTAGAAACGGGAACTATTTAAGATTCCACTGGAACCTGTAAGTTGTTATCTTCTCATTTTTAAAGGCTAATTATTTACCGTGAGTTAGCTCATGGCTAGCCACTAGCTAACTAACAGCAAATAATTAGCCAGTTGGCCCTGAGCTAACGCAGGAAATGAGTGCTTCTCCTCAATCACACCTGGCTCCATGTCAAACCGGTGCAGCTCCTTAACAGTTGTAGATCCAGTTGTGCTGTTCTGGGTCCACTCCCTACAGTTCTGAATCCGCTCGGTGTTGGTATTGCAAGCTTAGCTGACCTGAGTGGAAATGAGGCTGGGAGACTGACTGCAGGCAGCTGACTACAGTTCTACTCCGGTTTTAGCCTGTAAAGTGTGATGTCTCCAAATTCCTCAGAATCATCACACTCTT
>JALJCO010013223.1:0-157256 GCA_023101725.1 Atherinomorus stipes
TAATGGATGCACCCAGGAATTATTTCTCAGCAGCCATGAGGCGAACATTGTGCTGATGAGAGACTAAAAAGGCAGATGATTTCCTAAAAGCTTTATTAAATTTCTTTCAAATTTTGATTCCAGACAAATAATCTTGCAATATTTTTTTAGAAAAAACAAAATCACATGTAAATATTTAATATTCCATGAGAAATCCAGTATATTGCCAGTTTTTCCTAACGTGGATGGAAGTGTGTTTCAGTGCTTATACCAACTGTGGGGACAAACATGTAAAGAAAAAAAAACATACATATGGACAGTTTTCCTGTGGAGGTAAATCAAATTGCTTAAAGCAGCCTTGTATAAAACTGGATGGACAAGTGAGTTCATTCTTTTTGACTCCACTTTCTCAGGATGTCCTCTGCTGCATCCAGAGTGGAGTCCTCCTGTTAAAAAAAAAAAAATTGCATGGTTGGATAGATTATCAAAGAGCAGTACTGTAGGACATTTGTTTTAAATGCATTATGCTGCACTCACCTTTACAAAACAGAAACGAATGTACTTATCAAATTCCTTGCTGTGTTCAGAACTGAAGAAAGCAGAAACAGGGATTGTTGCTAAACCCTGCAAAGAGGTGGTACATATGAGAAAAATAAAGGATGGAAATAAAATTTATATATTTTAAAAATGCATTATTCAAGTTTTATTCCTCACAAAATACACAATCATGATTTGTTATACCTTCTCTTTAATTAGCCATTTAACAAATCTGAAGTCATGGGATTCATCCTTGGTGCTCCGATCACTGAATTCCACCTCTGTTAAAAAGAAAAAGAATGAAGGAGAGGTGAGCATAAATGTTCGTAGTAGTAAACATTTATTGTTATTGTAAGCATATACAGCTAAATTTTAAAAGCCAGCCATGAGGTACATCCTGAATTATAACAAGCTGCACCTGCATACAACCCCCCCCCCCCCCCACTGCACATCAAACTTAAAGAAGGGCTAAAATCCTACACCTTTGACTAAAATGTATAGAAATAGATGGAGTGTGTATAGATAAATACAAAAATGAAATTATAGGGCAAATTAGTGCATGTTAGAGTGCAGTGATGGCTTTTGGGGGGGGTTCTTGAGTCCATTTGTGCTGGACTTCATGCAACTGTAGCGCCTCCCAGAGGGCATCAAGGTAAACAGATAACAGAAAGGATGAGAAACGACTTCAATCAACACATAACCAGATGATACTGAGGGAGTTTAAAAACATCCAGTTAAGATTTTTGCTTGTCACTCACCGACAGAGGAGATGTCTGTGACCATAAAATACCCTCCCTCTGGCATGATGGGCTGCAGACCCACACTCTGCAGACATGAGGCCAGCTTCTGTCTCTTGTGATGCAGCATCGCAGGCAGCTGCTGGAAGTAGCTTTCTGGAGTCCCGAAAAGGTCGTACTCTCTTTCAAATCCATGAGCGACTGCCTCCTGAGGGACAAGAAGTATGGAGAGTAAAGAGTTTCAATAGATGCTGCTGAAGTTGAATTTACAAATATAAATTAAAAAAGGAAATTCACACAAAACAAGGAAATTAGACAGCTGTAAATTTCTTTTACAAGTGAGCCCTTACAAAACACTTTCTATGTTGTCCTCGTTTTATGAGACACTTTGGAAAACAAGACGCAGCAACTTCATATTTGTCATGAAGCCTCATTAATTTTGCTTAAAATCAAATTTTCCTTCATATTAATGAATATTTTCGTATTGCTTAAAATTCTATATATTCATATATTTGTGTTTTCACTGGTGTAGAATCACATCACATTTAAAAACTTGGAAAAATCATCATATCTACTGATGAACAAGTCCTTTCTTTTTGCAGTGCACCATGATGCATTGCTGTGTTTGTCTAGTTGCACAGAACAGGCAATTTCCACAGATTATTTACATGGATTACCAAACATCTCAAACATCGTTCCCAAAGCACACAAAAGACCTTCTTCAAGAGGTGGAAGAAGGCCCAGCTCCAGCAGAGGCTGATGCCAAACTTTTACAGCAGCACTAATGAGCACATCTTCACCTGCGTCATCAATGTGTGATAAGCTAACTGCAACAAGCGTGAGGTCAGCTTGCATATTGTTCAGCTAGAATTCCCACAACTCCACTCTACAGGTACCACCCAGAAAAATTTGAATATCCTGAAAAAGTTCATGTATTTCCATAATTCAGCTTAAAAGGTGCAATTTACATATTGTAGAGACAAATAATATGTAAATCAATATATTTCAAGCTTTTATTTGTTTGGATGTTGCTGATTAGGACTTGCCACTTAAGAAAACCTCAAATTCATAAAATCAATCAGAGAAGGGTTTTAAATAGAAAAAAGAAAATCAGGCCTCCTAAAGTAAAATCTTGCATCTGTACTTTGTACTCGGTGGGGGCCCCTTTAATGACTGCCTTAACCTGGCGTGGCATATGGATGCAACCAGCTTTTGGCATATCTGGGGTGTTATGGAAGACCAGCATGCTTCAATCACAGCCCTGAGCTCTTCTCTATTGTTTGGTCTCTTCCTGTTTAGCTTTTGCTTGACAAAGCCCCACAGATTTTCAATGGGGTTCAGGTCAGGTGAGTTTGCGGGCCAATCAAGCAAGGTAATCCCATGGTTGTTGAACCAGGATTTTGTAGTTTTGGCAGTGTGAGCAGGTGCCAAGTCCTGCTGGAAGATGAAGTCTGTATCCCCATACAGCAGGTCCACTGAAGCAAGCATGAAGTGCTCCAAAATGTCCTGGTAGACGGCTGCATTTATGCTGGACTTGATGAAGCTCAGAGGACCAACATCAGCAGCTGACATGGATCCCCAGGTCATCACAGACTGGGGAAACTTAACACTGGACTTCATGCATCTTCTATCTAGCGCCTCTCCGGTCTTCCTCCAGGCTCAGGGACCTTTGTTTCCAAATGAGATGCAAAACTTGCTCTCATCAGAAAAGAGGACTTTTGACCACTGGGCAACAGGCCAGTCCTTTTCTCTAGCCCAGCTAAGGCGCTTCTGGCGTTGCTGGCGTTACAGGAATTCGACATTTGAAGCCCATGTCCAGCATCCAGCTGTGTGTTGTTTCTCTTGAAGCAGTAACTCCAGCCTCAGTCCATTCCTTATGAAGTCCTCCACACTTTTGAAAGGCCCTTTCCTGATCATCTTCTCCAGGCTGTGATCAGCCCTCCGGCTTGTACACCGTTTTCTTCCACACTTCTTCCTTCCACTTAACTGTCCATTAATGTGCTTTGAGACAGCACTCTGAAAACAACCAGCTTCTTTTGCTATCACTTTTTGTGTCTTTCCCACTTGTGCAGGGAGTCAATGATGGTTTTCTGCACAATGGTCAGATCAGCAGTCTTCCCAATGGTTGTGAATTCTTCTAGACCAAGACAGAGACTTCTTAAAGGCCCAGGGCACTTTTGCAGATGTTTTGGATTACTTATCTGATTAAACTGTGACACTCTGAGCCTACAATACCGGAGCTTTTCACAGTATTCAAATTATTTGAGTTTTTGATTTAGAGGTTTTCTTAAACTGCAACTTCTAATAAGCAACATCCAAACAAATAAAAGCTTGAAAGTATATTGATTCACATATTATTTGTCTATACAATATGTAAACTGCACCTTTTGAGTTGAATTACAGAAATACGTGATTTTTTTTAGGATATTCTAATTTTTTGGGTAGTACATGTACTGTATATACACTAGCAGGCTGAGAATGAAAGCCTACCTACAGTTACAGTATCAATAGAGACGCAACCCACCCAGGACATGCACTGTTTGAACTGCTACCATCTGCGAAGGAGCTCAGGACATTAAGATCTAGCACCAGCAAGATGAGGAGCAGCTTCTATCCAAGAGCTGTGACCTCTATCAACCCCCAATCCACCTCCCTCAGAACCTCTGCAACTGTGAAATGGCTGTGGCCTCTGGGGTCCACACATACTTCTGTTCACAGATGCACGTTTCTGTGGATCTCTTCTGTTTAAACTCTTGAGCTGGCATGCTAACACACACAAACACACACACATAAATCTCACACAAACATTTTGAGAAATGTCTCGATTCAAAAAAAGAAAGGGAGGAAGGAGGGGAAAGGTTTTAGTAGACATCTTTTTGTGGGTGAAAGGGTGAAACCTGTTAATCCCACGTTGAAAACAAATTAAAAATCTCACCTACATCTCTGTGAAAGTGGCTAATATGAGGAGAGGAGTCAGGGATGTAGAAATCAGTAAATAGGATGAAGAAAATTAACATTCAGCTGGTTGCCATGCACAACTTTGCTGCTTGATATCTTTGATGTGAATGAAACTTCTCTGATAAACAACAAAAAGCAAATTACCTGAGCAGCTGTCGCACAGTGATAAACAGAGTTCTGGTGGATGATTTTCATGTGTTTGATTAAATGTCCAGAGCTGATGGCCCAGCCAACCTGAAACAGTATTGAAAATAACAACAGTTAGATCATAGTTATGGGGTATGATAAAAAAAAAATATCTACATTACTATCTGCATGTTACCTTCCAGCCAGTGGCACTAAAGGTCTTTCCAGCACTGCCCACTGTAATGGTTCGTTCCCACATGCCAGGAAGGCTGGCTGAAACACATTATTCATTAGACAACTCTCTGTTGGTTGCTGTGTAAATTCTGCTCAGATTTAACGGTCTCTTACCAATCTTAACATGTTTGGCTCCATCATAGGTGAGCCACTCATACACCTCGTCACTGAAGCACAGCAGATCATGTTTTATGCACAGATCAGCAATCATTTGAAGTTCTTCAATCTTGTAAACCTGCAATGGACATCACTCAATATGTTGTGTCAAACTAAAAAACCAAGGGGATTCTACCCCAGAATCAGGACAACGGATTAATGTTCACTCACTTTGCCTAATGGGTTGTTGGGAGTGTTGATAACGATGGCTTTTGTGCGTGGAGTGATTTTACTGGCCAGCTCCTCAGCAGAAAGAACCCAGTCTCCACTTGACAGAACAGTGCTGCCCGCCCTCTGCCAATACCAGAAGACAGAAAAACATCTTGGATCTATATATTTAAGTCTGCATGAAAAATGTCCAAATATGAAGAAGAAAGTCTAAAATGTCAAGTTATGTCTTAATGACTCACTGGTCTCAAGGGAACATACACTGCCTTCCCTCCAGCCATCACCACCATCGGCTGGTAACAGTCAAAGAATGGTTCAACGATTATGACCTGAAAATAAATTAAAATTAATTTACTTTTTTCAAAACATACACATCTAGTTGATAGATGCAGTTTATCCTATTAGTTTCTGGTATTCAGTGCACCTGTGCAAAGCTGCATGCGATAAATCACACACACAGGACACATGAATAGCCTTGTTCCTTAACCTCACTGCTGATTTCTGTACCTCATCCTCATTGTCAATCAGAGCCTGAAATGCACAGAACAGAGCCTGATAAGCTCCGACTGTCACCAGGATGTCCTCAAGAGGATCAATTTCATGTCCCACAACCCGAGTGAAGAATTTGGCCAGACTTTTTACAAGACGAGGGTGGCCCTGGGAAAAAAGGGTGAGACAGAGGAAGATTTACCATTTGTTCTACAACCATAAATAGTGTAATATTCATTGAAAGATACTGTATATGAGCTGGTGTTTATTTCCACTTACAAAAGCTCGAGTATACTGGTGCATTGAAGGTCCTCCACTCACAGCTTTACAGAAGGCTTCCTGGACAAACTGGGGAGGAGAGAAGTCAGGAAATCCCTGTCCGAGGTTCACTGCTTTATAATCAGCAGCTAGCTGCGTGAATTCAACCCTGTTGGTGAAAATCAAGTCAGTTAAATATCATATAATTAAGCTCTTTTGTGATCTCATTCTCATCCGTTTTTAAATTAAACATATTGTCAAATAAATAATTAAACAAGTGCAAGACTAATAGTACCAGTAAGCACATATCAAAACTATAAAGTGATATCAATATCGGAAATAGGAAAAGATTTAAAAAAGCATAATGCATAAAGAGGTTATTTAGGTAATTTGTCTGATATATAATGGTTATATTAAACTGAAGCTTCTTAAATTTGAGGATTTTTATATCCATCTACGAAAATACTTAAAAATTAAAGTTCTTTCAAGTGGAAGTCTGTAACGATTGGATGACTGACACAAAAGCTGTGTCACAGAAAGGTGTGGGCTACGCAAACAGTTTCCTTGTTTAAAAAAAGTCCCAAAGTTAATTCCAAGAATGGAGTTTGCGTCTTGAAGTTGCTGCTGCAAATCCACATCATAGAACTTAAAGCAGCTTTATGATAAAGAAAACATACTTAAGACACAGCCAGATAGATAACACACTCCTGAAATTTCATATACAGTTGTCTGACTTCCTGGTTTGCTCTGTGATTGACCCACAACCTGCCCAGGTCATGCCATCGCTCAATGACAACCAATGTGATCCTTCAAAACGATAGATGAAAATAAAGGAACGATTTTATTCACTCTTACCGTATTTTTAGGACTATAAGTCGCTCCTGAGTATAAGTTGCATCAGTCAAAAAAATGCAAAAAAACCAAAAAAAACCAACCAAAAAAAAAAAGTCGCTCTGGACTATAAGTCGTATTTATTTATTTAATATTGGGTGATTTTCGGATCGAATCAGTTCAATTCCAAAGGTAATGCTTGTAAATGACCATTGACCCCTCTCACTGAGATAAGGCTATTTTGGAATTTTTGTCCTTGGAGCAGAAAATAGTTGTCACAAGCCTAGAGCGCCCTCTTTTGACATTAGATGGCAATATTTACTTCTTGGCTCATGTCAATCAATATGAATTGATTCTGAAAAATATGTTAAATTGTATATATTTTTATACATAAGTCGCACTGGACTATAAGTTGCAAAAGCCACCAAACTATTAAAAAAAAAAGTGTGACTTATAGTCCGGAAAATACGGGAAGTTAATTTAGAAATTTAAAATCAGAGCAGCTGAAATTGAAACTATTCCTCTAATTTGGATGAGAAAACCCCTAAAGTCAGATTAGGCAGTTTGAATGTTAAACCCACATAACTGTAATTTCAATCCACTTTTATTTGTAAAGAACTTCAAGAACAACACAGTTGACCAAAGTGCTGTACACAGCAAAGGCAAAACATTAAGAGAAACACTCTATTACATCCTTGCATTAAAAAAACAACAAGAAAAGGACATCTCAAGCTGAGTAAAAAGCCAATGAAATATAATGCATTTAACGAAAAGACTGGAAGTGACAGGAAAAGACAGGAAGCGATTCAGCCTGCCCAATGTGCAATGGTGGTTTGTTCACAGTCAGCTTTCTCTTGGTCTTGGGAACAAACCACAATAATTTATGCCGACGTGAGAAAACATGAGGCGTGTATGGCTGGAGCAGATCAGACAGATGCTGTGGGGCAAAGCCATGGGGGACATTTAATCCAGGCTTTTATTACGACTTGACTTGCTTAGATTATTGCCATGCACTTTATGCTGGGCTCAGTCGGACATCACTTGCTCAACTCCCGCTGGTTGAGAGGACATTACTCTAGTTAGTTTCAGGATTAATTTTAAAATCCTTTCAATTGCTTTTAAAATCTTGAGGCAATGCAGAGAAAGAAGAAATTTAAGTTTAGTCAATTCAGATTTAAAAAGCTGAATTTGATCACTGACAATAATCTGTGCATGTCAGTAGGTTTTGATTTCAAAATAACAAAACAAAAATTGTACTCCTAATATTTTCAGGCATTTGTATAAAAAGCTTAACTCTTGGAAACTGGCAGTCGCACTCTGGTTGATTAATAATAATAATAATAATAATAAACAATATGCATGATGAAACCTCAGATTTTTCCCCTATACTAGTAGTAATTTGGTTATTATAAGTTATGATTATTTTAAAGAGGTTTCTGGGGGGACTTTGGCCCCAGAGTGTGCTCCGCCCCTGCTTCACCAATCAGATGCGTTTAATCAATGACAGGGTCTTAGAGAAAGAAAAAGGAGCTTGATTGAAGCGATTGATCCACATAGATTGTGCAATGCACATGCTGGACTCAAAATAGGGCAATTTTATGTAAAAAGATGCAGGAAACTTTAGGAAAACTTACATTAATTGAAAATCTGCATAAATGATCTGCTCCCTGGTTAACAAGGCATAACTGCTTCCAAATTATTTGCCCAGAAATTCCCCTATGCATAAAACAGTCCTGACTTCAGTCTTCTGCTTACCAAACGTTTTTATCCACGCCGTCTGTTCTGCGAGCATGAAGTCGTCTGGACATGATTGCCTGAGATTTAAAAAAAAAAAAAAAAAAAAATTAACACACCACATTTATAGGAGCACTTGCACAAGTGGCTCTGATTCAGAAACAGGAGTGCACTTCTCACTTTATAACGATTTCTGACGAAACTCTGACGAATTACAGTCAAATAAGAAGCCAGGTTTCTAATTATTCCCATCAATGGACGATCATTATCTCAAACAAGAAAGCTCGGGTTTAAAGCTGTCAATAAATCTTTGCAGATAAGTACGTTACACTAAACCTAGAATCCCGGAGGTCACATCAACAAACAGTAAACAAGAAGCGGTGGCAGACGAGTAGTTCTTTCAGCTACCCTTCGACCTCCTTGTGTTTTCATCTGCACTTCCTGTCTGGGCGGACCCAAATATTAACAACAGCGACACCTGACGACATGTACCACCCACCGCTTACACACCAAGTTCAAGAAGAGTTAAACACACACACACACATTTATCAGGGTTTTCCTTTCCGCCTTTCTTTTTTAATTTAGGAAAGCTGCCCTTTTCTCTTTCACTGCCACCAACAACCACAATCACTCCACCTAACAAAATAGTACCACATGAAATCCCGACATAAATCAGGATCCAACCACGCACACACAATTGAATTGAGCTAAATAAATTTTAAATAAATAAGTAAATAAATAAATAAATATTTATCAGTAATAGGGGTGCTATAAGCTTTACAAAAACCTCAGTTTCAGTATGAATAAAATACGGATACACAATATGTCACTTACGCAACTGGAAATAATTTTACCAAAAGCCAAAACAAATGCAACCAAAAAGACAGTATTTTACTGAGGAATGCATGAGTAGAATCATTTACCAAATTGTAAACAAAAAATAAACACCATTAGGCTACTGAGTTTAAAATAACACTAAGGAAGCATTTAATCTAGCTTTTGAATTTATTTGTGGACTTTATATGTGCAGGTGCAGTGGGTACTGAAAAGTATTCAGACCCCTTTAAACTTTCACTCTTTGTTTCATTGCAGCCATTTGCAAAAAAAAAAAAAAGTTCATTTTATTTCTCATTATTGTACACTCAGCAACCCATCTTGATAGAAAAAAAACAGAAATGTAGATTTTTTATTTTTTTTTTTGCAAAGTTATCAAAAAAGAAAAACTGAAATATCACATGGCCATAAGTATTCAGACCCCTTGCTCAGTACTGAGTAGAAGCACCCTTTTTAGCTAGTACAACCATGAGTCTTCTTGGAGATGTTGCAACAAGTTTTTCACACCTGTTTTGGGGGATCTTCTGCCATACTTCCTTGCAAATTCTCTCTAGTTCTGTCAGGTTGGATGGTGAACGTTGGTGGACAGCCATTTTCAGGTCTAGAGATGCTCAATTGGGTTCAAGTCAGGGATCTGACTGGGCCAGTCAAGAATGGTCCCAAAGTTGTTCTGAAGCCACTCTTCTGTTATTTTAGCTGTGTGCTGAGGGTCGCTGTCTGAGATCCTGAGCACCCTGGAAGAGGTTTTCTTCCAGGATCTCTCTGTACTTGGCTGCATTCACATTTCCTTCAATTGCAACCAATCGTCCTGTCCCTGCAGCTGGAAAACACCCCCATACTGCCACCACCATGTTTCACTGTTGGGATCGTATTGGGCAGGTGATGAGCAGTGCCTGGTTTTCTCCACAAATACTGCTTAGAATTAACTCCAAAAAGTTCATTCTTGGTCTCATCAGACCATAACCTTATTTCTCACAGTCTGGGGGTCCTTCATGTGTTTTTTGACAAACTCTCAGCCGGCTTTCATATGTCTTGCACTGAGGAGAGGCTTCCGTCGGGCCACTCTGCCATAAAGCCCCGACTGGTGGAGGCTGCAGTGATAGTTGACTCTGAGGAACTTTGTCCCATCTCCCTACTGCATCTCTGGAGCTCAGCCACAGTGATCTTTGGGTTCTTCTTTACCTCTCTCACAAAGGCTCTTTTCCTGTGATTACTCAGTTTGGCTTGACGGTCGGGTCTAGGAAGAGTTCTGGTCATCCCAAACTTCTTCCATGTGAGGACTATAGAGGCCAATGTGCTCTTAGGAACCTTAAGTGCTGCATAAATTCTTTTGTAACATTTGCCAGATCTGTGCCTTTCCAAAATTCTTTGTCGCAACTCTTTGGACAGTTCCTTCGACCTCATGATTCTCACTTGCTCTGACATGCACTGTGAGCTTTAAGGTCTTATATAGACAGGTGTGTGCCTTTCCTTATCAAGTCCATTCAGTTTAATTAAACACAGCTGGACTCCAATGAAGGAGTAGAACCCTCTCAAGAGGATCAGAAGAAATGGACAGCCTGAGTTAAATATGAGTGTCACTGCAAAGGGTCTGAATACTTTTGAACGTGCTCTTTCAGTTTTTCATTTTTAATAACTTTGCAAAAAATTGCTATATTTCTGGTTTTTCCTGTCAAGATATGGTGTATACATTAATGAGAAATAAAATGAACTTTTTTGATTTTTAGCAAATGGCTGCAATGAAACAAAGAGTGAAAACTTTAAAGGGGTCTGAATACCCATTCCGTACCCACTGTAAGTATGTGTGTGTAAATGTGTGAATGTATGTACAATTGTATATATGTTTATAGGTGTGCACGTGCAGGGAAATGTCCATATAACTTAGGATTTTCATGTGTCATGCATAGCTATTTGTGTGTTGATATGCACCAGTGCACGCATGTTTGAATGTATGTACACTCATGGCATGATTCAGTTTGTGTGCACAATTGCAATATATTTGTATGCAGGTGTAAAATATTTTACACCCCTCAGATTAGTTTGCTATGATTCAAACACCTCTTTATTAAGTATGCACCACAGTCATTCAGAAAAAAGACCTGGCATCTTACTAGAAGTTCAACAATCATTATATAGGATACACATGATGGGGTTAGTGGGGACTTTTATGTGGGAATAGAAGGGAATGAGGCCGATAGGCTGGCGAAGAGAATGACAGTGTGGATGAGGTTTAGTGTGAAAGGCATTATTAAACAAAGAGCGAGGGAAGGATGGCAGAGACAATGAGATATAGGCCTTGTGGGTAGATGGGATACAAAGGAGAGTTGAGGGACGCGGAGCACGGGGGGCACAAGGAGAGAAGAAACCATTTTACTGGCTTCAGTTCGGTCACACAACAGCACAAGGATAGGGAAACATCACAATGGGCTATGTGACAGCTGTGGGGGAGGAGGGAGACTGTAGAGCACACGTTTTACATTGTACTAGGTAGGTTCAATAGGGAAATGCAACAACTGGTGCATCACAATGAAGATGGGATTGGACATGAATCATATTTTACAGCAGAATTCACGAAGTGAAAGCAATAAGCTATTTTTCCAACTTCTGAGAAGGGATCAATTCTTTGGGAGAATTTAAATTCGATTTGTTTTATTTTTATTATTACTATTATTATCATTATTTAGTTATTCTTATAATGGTTAGTGAGCGCAATTTTGGTCTACACTCCTCACCAGTGGGTGGCGGCAATGCATCTACTCGTTGCGTGCAAACCGCCATTAACTTGACAAGAACAAGAAGTGAAGCGGACCAGAACATCCTCAAAAGCTAGACATCATGCCGCGACCCGAAGAAATTCAGGAACAAATGAGAAACAATGTAATTAAGATCTATCAGTCTGGAAAAGGTTACAAAGCCATTTCTAAAGCTCTGGGACTCCAGCGAACCACAGTGAGAGCCATTATCCACAAATGGCGAAAACATGGAACAGTGGTGAACCTTCCCAGGAGTGGCCGGCCGACCAAAATTACCCAAAGAGCACAGCGACGACTCATCCAAGAGGTCACAAAAGACCCCAGAACAACATCCAAAGAACTGCAGGCCTCACTTGCCTCAATTAAGGTCAGTGTTCATGACTCCACCATCAGAAAGAGACTGGGCAAAAATGGCCTGCATGGCAGAGTTCCAAGACCAAAACCACTGCTGAGCAAAAAGGACGAAGGCTCGGCGCAGTTATGCCAGAAAGCATCTTGATGATCCCCAAGACTTTTGGGAAAATACTCTGTGGACCGACGAGACAAAAGTTGAACTCTTTGGAAGGTGTAGGTCCCATTATATCTGGTGTAACATTAATACAACATTCCAGAAAAGGAACATCATACCAACAGTAAAATATGGTGGTGGTAGTGTGATGGTCTGGGGCTGTTTTGCTGCTTGTGAACCAAGTACCAGGTAATGGGCCTACTATGCCTTTATTTAGGAGACCAACAGGACTGGTTTCTCAGAGTCCACTTTTGCTAACCCAAAGTGAAACATTACAGCCCCCTCGTGAAGCTAGTGTTGAACATACTACCAGGAGTGGACATATTGTACGTAAACCACAGTGCTTTTTTTTTTCATTTAAAGGGGGGAAACTTTGTTCACATTCATTTATTGTTTACCATATTAACTTGGATATATGTGGGTGGTGATTATGTATTTGAATATGTATATGTGCTCCTATTTGTTGTTGGTTTACACTTTGTGATATTCTATTGATAATTTACATGATTTATTTTGGACTACAATGAAATGAAGACACTTCCTTTGAAGAGGGGGAAGTATGTCAAGATTAATTTTCTTAAAAGTTCAGCCTTATTTATTTGTATAGGGATTTATTGATTTACACGTGTCTTTTATTTATAGTGATATCCTGTTGGACTTTTTTTTTTTCTTGGCGGAGGGATTTGAGTTAATATAAGTAGTCTGAAGGAGACGTTGAGGCCGTGACAGTGAGAGTTGGAATAAAGTGGATCCTCCTGAGAGGTCATTCCAGTCTATTCGTATGCTGTGTTACCCATGACCTTCAAATATTTGTAACACTGATTGGAAACTACAAAAGATACAGGTGTTATATTATTAATAAAAACCTTAATTTAAAAACTGCATTTTGTGTTTTCTTGTGTTATCTTTGTCTAATTTTTAAATTTGTTTGATCTAAAACATTCAAGTGTGACAAACATGCAAAGAAAAAAAAAATCAGGCAGGGGGCAAACACTTTTTCACACAACTGTATATGTCCATATGTGCTCAAATTATTTAAATTCGATTACCTAAACGTCCCCAGGAAGAATAGCAGCAGCTGATGGGGATCCTGATAAAAAATTAAATGAACTAGGCAACTAAGCTGCATCAGCTAACTAGCAGCTAAAAACTTCCCATTTAGGCTGCACTCTGCACATCACAGCATACATGAAACCTGAAATCCCATCGTCAACCATGGAAGGAAACATCAGATATTTATTGTTTTGCCACTTTGAGCATTTAATCAATTTGTACAAGCTTTGAATTTCCCTTTCTTCAAGGGTACCATGAATACAGCATTAGTCAGCCATATGAGTGAACAATCTCTAAATCCATTATGTTTTGTAAAACAAACAAAAAAAAAAAACTTCACCACACAAGTTGGCAACTATTTTCAGAGTAATTGAAGATGCTACTTTATTAAACATAACGTATATTACATCACTCCAGCAGGGAGAGAAATGGAGCAATATGTGCACATGCAATTTGCTTTCCTAAACAGTATGTAAAAAAAAAAAAAAGAAAAAACCTGATCTGCTCATTTAGACTCAAGTATTATTTTCTTCCACTACACTGTAGCTTTTTCCAAGTCCTCTGGCAGCACTCTGCCCTTCTTCCGTGCCTTGGCCTTCTTCTTCTCAATCTTGTCTTGCTTTCGCCTTTGGATATTCTTTTTCCTCTTGTCTTGCCTTTGTTGCATCTTTTCTATGACATTATGGCTACGCTGTTCCCAGTTTCTCTTCCTCAGAGCACGCTTCTTCTCCTTCTTCTTCAAAGCGGCACGCACCATGTCTTCATCATCTTTAATTTTGATGCCCTCCGCCTTATAAAGCAAGTTGGTCCATTTCACCTTCATCTCCATCTCCTGTGCTTTATTCTCATCTGTCTCTCTCAGCTTTTCCAGCTTTGCTTTGCGAGCCTCAATACGACTGAGCAGCTGCTTGTAGTTCTTTCCCGTCAGTGGAGTTATCTGGCCCTTTACATTTCTATTCTTTTCCTTCTTTTTCAGCATTTTATCGACATATATCTCTTCCACTGTATCTACTTTGTTAAAAACAATAGCAGTCTCATCTCTTTTATTTGTGGACGGAGCTTGTGGGACTTCCTCTTTGATCTCTGCTGGCTGCTCTTGGTCTTTTTTTTCCGCCAGTTTCTTCTTCAGAAATTCCTTCCTTTTCCTTTTCTTGCGCTCCCGCTCCAGCTTTCGCTTTGCGCGCTTTGCCTGGACTGCCTCTGATAATGCATCCTTTGGTGCACCCTGGTAAAACATGTATAAAACATTATTAAAGGCTAACCATGATGAATCAACAAGAATTCAAGCCCCACACATGTTGCACTCAACTAATCAACTGCAGTTTGTTGACTTTTTGTCCCTTTTTTAAATTCTTGGCCCCTCAAGTTTCCCTTCGTTCCCTGCTAAGCTAAAAAGGAAACATAAATTGTGATGAATGACAAGAGAGTTGAGGATCCCCGCTAACACCTGCCCGATTTTCCATTTGACTGCACTACAGTATTGCTGCTGTTTTTATTTATGTCATCTATTTCTTTATTCTAGAAAGCTTTTACTTATCTTATTGCTTTTTGTGTCTGTGACATTTATTTATTTATTAGGTTTAGATATACATTACTTTTACCCTTGCAGTGCACCATTTAGTTTCTCTGTTCTTGTAGTAAGGAACAATAACAACAACAACAAATCTTTGATCTTTGACCGAAGCAGTTCAGCTCACTTTAAATGAAATCTTTCACTGCATTTCATCTGTGCTGGTCTGAGATCTGCCAGGATCGGTTCCTCAGTACGCCCAGTCCAATGTATCAGAGCTGAATGAATTCATTTTCGTACAGTTTTGAAACAGGTTTTTACTAATTTATGCCTCAACTATTTCTTGGAAGCAGGTTTGCACATAATGTTATGACTGAAAAATATGACTAATAATTAAGAAAGAGATTGAGCTTGATAAGCTGTCACTCAAAGAGAAGTCAGTGTCCTTGTTTTGTCATATTCTGCATTTTCAAAAATCTACATACCTGCACTCTGGACTCTTCAATCTTTTCATGCAGCCTTCTACGCAGCACATCTACTGCAGAGAAACCGGAGTCTACAGTCCCTCCTTAAACAAAAACAGAATAAAGTGAAATTAAGTGATGTTTCAGAAATCCTGCATTAATCCCCTGATAGAAATGGCTGAATTTTCATTTAATGCACCTTGAAGTGTTGGTGTGTTCGCTCCATTTATACTCTCAGTAGGCTTGGCTCCGTTTTGTTTGGTTGGAGCCAGGCTTTTCTGAGCTGCTGGAGAAGATGATGGCCTCTGTTGGGGTTTGGGAATCTTCTCATCAGAGTCCTTGTCTTTAAAATGCTTCTTTTTACATTTTTTTTCTTCTTCTTTGGTGGATCAGCATCCTTTTTACCCTTGAAATGAGCTGAACAGATGGATAAACACATTTGTAATCACATGCGACATACTTAAGAATATAATGAAGACAAATTATTGGACTCCCTTGGTAGTGAAAAGTAGTTAGTTTCTCGACTAGGAACAACATTATGGTTAGGCAATAACAACAAAGTAGAAGGAAACAAGTTGGTTCTAGTCTGCTGATTTATTGTCAGCAGATGCAAAATCTCATGATTTTTGGTTTCTTTGGTTCCTTAATTTTCTAACAGCTGTGGTTGAGTTTCTAACCTACAGTTTAAAGGAAATGCTCCTTCTATTTATACAGGGTTGGATGACAAAGCACAGTTTGTCTGGAGGATCTGGGATGTATAAATTTCCTCCCTCTTCCTTATTCAACTCTGTACTAACAGTTATTTTGATTATCAGCTCATTTCTGTCCCCTCTCCTGATCACAGGTTGCATGATATGAGGTGTTCGGTCTAACAGTGATATTCCAAATGTGTGTATGGATGGACTATAAAACAATGGCCCCAAGCACAAATGTACAGAAGAACCTCAGTGTTTCCCATAAATATCTGTGACACTGATCATGGAAGCAATGCAAAACAACCACAAACTATGCTGATAAAAGTTGTTGTTGTGTATGATAAAAACATTTTCCATACTTTGTCACCTTTAAAAAGTTTGGATATGGTGTGTATGTTCTGTTGTTCTTTTTTAACTGTTCTTGCTCCTCTTTTGCTCATTTTCTTTTCAAGCGCATCTCTTGCGGGTTGTTTCGTTGTGGTCTTTCACATGCCCTTTTAATGGTTTTGTACCACTTTGATTACAAATAAATAAATGGTAGTCATCTGTCTGTAAAATGTCTAAAAACAATAAATATTTACAATTCCCTTTCCAAATGTTCAGTGTCTTTATATGGCTTTTCTACCTGACACTAATACGTAGACAAATAAAAAACACTGAAAATAAGAACAAGTACAATACCTTAATACATTAAAAACTACAATCATAAACAAGCAGTTTACGAGTAACCAAACGTAAAAAATAACCCATCCAAAAGCACACACAGGATACTTAGCCTAATAATATTGCGCCTCTGGTGGTGAACTGAACCTATATCGAGGAATTGATAACATTTTAAATAGTATGTTTAAAAAAAATAAAAAAAATTATGACATGGATGCAAATCAGTCTATAGTCCAATTTCATTTTAAACCCTGGAAAATGGCACAGTAAGGTGAAAATCAGCAGACTCAAGTCAATATTACCAAACGGTCTCTTCTTTGGCTCCTTTTCTGGCTGAAGGATTTTACTTGCAAGTTTCTGAATGTACGAGTCCTTCGCGGCAAGATCCATGCTGATAAATACACCGAAGATTAACTTTACATGAATTCATTAAACACGCGAATGAGTAAAACTCCCGATACAACCATATCAACACATCATGGGTACGCACATGGGTGAAAACGGGGCGGGGCGTCATGACACCGGAAGTTGTAACACCAAAATGTGTCCCGCTCCGAGTCCGACCAGAAACATGTCAGTTATGTAGCTGTTATGTAGTCGGTTGTCTCACCCACATTAGCCCGATTTTTATTCATCTACTAATTCAGCATGGCCTCTCTGAAATCACTGCTGGCGTATTCCAGCAGGCTGCTTCCAACGCTGAAGAAACAGGTAAGTTGTCTAAGTCGTTGTTTATTTACTCACCAAAGAAAACGAGTGAATGTCATTTTCGTCTGTGACAACACGACCTGCAGTCATCTGAGGGGAGTTTTCTCTATTTTCTTTTCTTTTTTCTGTCCGTCTTTTTTTTTTTCTAATTTACATTAAGCACAAATACATGCACGCCACAATAGGGACATAATATCACAAACACACTTTAAATTTCTTAAGACAGAGACAATAACCAACAACATTAACAACAACAAATGACTTTTTTTTTTTTTTGACAAAACAAATAGAACACACAAAATAAAACAAAAACTTATCTTTGCCAGCACTGGTGTAGCCTACATCAGTTAAATAGGATGGATATTGAAGTTTGTTCTTACGGCCTTGTTATTTTTACAGTGTTTGATTGAGGTGACATATTGTTACAATTCCAAAACAAAACCATGAGCATGCGGATTACTGTCTGACCATTTTCTCTTGTGAATATGTAATTTCCCAGGCATCAAAATTAGCTGTACAAGGAAAGCTACACATCTTTAAAATTCCCTTTCAAAAAAATCAGAATGTCCTTTTCTTGCAGAATACTTGTCTTGTTATTGTTGTTTCTATGTACTGCTGGACTTTGCACATTGATAAAACAATTAACGAATAGTCTCCTCTTCATTCCCACAGAATTTACATGAATTATTATCGTGGTTGAATCTTGGCAGTATCTTTTGTGTTGGATACATTTTATGTAATATCTTAAATTAAACTTCTTTAACTTTATTGTTCACACAAAACTTCTCACCAACCAACCACGCTTTCTGCCTGTTAATTTCTCCATAAACAGAATTCCAAAAAGGTTGACCTAAGGGTAAGGTTGTATTTTGAAAACACTTTCTAATAATTTTATTTGAGCACCTGTTCTTCATCATGTCAACTTCTCCAAGAAACATCCAAGTCCTGAAAGATTCGCCTGTGGGGAAACTAACATTATAGTCCCCTGAGCTTCAGAAGCGCGAGGGACCCGACTGCAGTCATGTCGCGATATCCAGTCCACGCCGGAAGTCCCAAGCGAAAGTTTCTTCTTCATGTAATTTACTAAAATATAACCTTAACCCTGACCCTTCCCCTAACCCTAACCACCCAACTACACCACACGCATCTGTTTGCAAGCCGCAGATAGTTACTCTTGGTGTCTAACTAACTTCCGCATGAGACTTCCTGTATGGATTGGATGTATGGCGGCGCCCTTGTCGGCCATTGTAACTGCAGGAAGTTACTCTTGTCAGAAGCTGCAGTACATCCTCAGGAATGGCATCAAGCACAATAGCATACTCTTCAGGTGGAACTGGGAACTAATATTTACTCATAAAATCCTGGTAAGAGAGTAACTGTCCACCACTTACAAGTTGTTCAACATTTATAGTCCAATAATCGAACCACTTCCTGTAAAATAAAGTTTTATTCTTATAGAGAAAATTTTCATTATTCCAGATATACAGGCTGGTAGGAGAGAAGCTGTGTTTACAAATTATTTTCCAGGCAAGTAACGCTTGTTTATGAAAATATGACAATTTACCAGGCAGTTTTTCTATTTTATGATTACATTCTAACAAAAAATGGATTCCACTAACAGCATCAAATACAAACTTAGGAAATGTGTTCCACATATTATCTCTCTCTCTGATTAGGTTCGCTAACCACTGAACTTTAAAAGTATTGTTCCGGGTTTCAAAACTTAGCACCTCCGTGCCTCTATCCGTTTGGTCACAATGCGTTTGTTTTTTTTTAACCAGTGACGTCTATTCCTCCAGATGATGTTAAATAAAATCTGATCTAATTTCTTGTAGATCGGTGGAGGCATTTCTAGAGACAGACATATACTGATCTTGATGTGCCCTCTGCTTTAGAAAGAAGAACTACCACTCAGTGACAGGTCTCTCAGCCACTTGTTGAATCTCCTGCTTATTTGTTGTGTTATTGGATGAAAATTTAACTTGCAGCAATTATCTTCATTTTTTATCAATAACCACACCCAAATAAGTAACAGTGTTCTTTGCAGGAGTACCATTCAAGGGCAGAAGATCAATTTCTTTGATCGGCAGTAACACAGATTTGTTCAAATTCATTCTTAAACCTGATACAGCTGAAAATTCATCAATACAACTAATTTCTTTACCAATTTCATATTTATCCTTTAGAGGTATTGCTGTATCATCTGCTAATTGGGCTAGTTTGAATTCTCTACTTAAAGCATTGATGCCTTTTAAAAGGATTTCTTTTTCATATATACAGCCATAATTATTTTACCAAAAGAAATGAAAAAGGACTTGAAGGGCAGCCCTGCCTAATTCCTCGGTTTATATAGAATCTGGGGGTTGTACTACACGTCGGTTTCACAGAGCTGTGACCTCCATTATATAAAGTTTTTACCTCTTTTTGACATTTTTCTCCGAATCCAAAAGACTCAATAGTTTTAATCATAAATTGGTGACTGATTGTATCGAATGCTTTGGAGAAATCAACAAACAGAATAAAGATTTCATCGGGAATATAATGATTATAATCAATCATGTCCAATGTTAATATTATATTGTTACTTATGCTCCTTCCAGGGATAAATCCCGATTGCTCCTCATCAATAATGTCATCCAAACCATGCTTTAGCCTTTTAGTAAAGATTGAGGCAAATATTTTAGCATCATTATTCAACAAGCTAATCATTGGTCTCCAGTTCTCAATACTAAATTTGTTTTTATTTGGTTTAGGGATTAGTTTAATTAAGCCTTGTTTCAGGGTTGAAGGTAATTCCTCTTTTTCTAAAGCTTCTTCAAACATAGCAACTAAAAATGGGGCCAGTTTCACTTTTATAGTGTTTGTAGAATTCTCCTATTAACCCAGCATTTCCTGGTGATTCATTGTTTTTTAAAGCTTCAATACAAGTTTGTACATCCTTTCAGCTAATTTTCTGATCACAAGATAACTTAAAACTTTAGTTAAAATGTTTTTAATACTTTGTTCCAAGCCCCGAAGAAACACTGCAATATTGTCCTGGTCTGACAAGTCGGCACTGTACAGTGTTTCATAGAACTTGGCCACATGCTGAGAGATTTCTTTTTCATCATCACATCATTGATTTTGAGTTTTCTCTATATTTACAGACTCATGTTGTTTACATCAAGAGGACTTTCTTCCTGCCCAGACTCTTAAAACGCTCAGACGGTACTTGAAATTATTTTCTCAATGAAAGACATCTGTTTTTAACAACTGTTTTACTAGTTTTATCAGTTACAGAAACAAACAATATCCAGCACAATAATGTAGATAATACTATACATGCTTTGAATATGCAAACACTTAGTTTTGTATATTTGATATGAATAACATTTTTAAATAAGTCTTGCATTACTTTTATTGTACCTCAGAGTAACATAACAAATATTCATTCATTCAGTGATGTGCACGACTATATTAGAGTACAGATATCCACTTTGTCTCCATTTTCAGGCAGGTTTATCACATTTGGTCGACTGTCCAGCTCTACAGCAGCAAATGCAGAGAAAACAGAAGACTCTTTCCTGAAATGGTTCCTGCTGCTTATTCCTGCAACCACATTTGGCCTTGGTACATGGCAGGTACATCTTAGCTTATGTTTATATACATACACACAAACATACGCACACACACACACATTTAACCTTGGTTTCTTGTTGTTAGATGAAAAGGCGGCAGTGGAAAATGGGACTAATTGATGAATTGAAGCGCCTCACTACAGCAGAGCCCATTCCTCTTCCTCTAGAGTAAGTATATGGTGGACATGCACAGAGCATCAAACAGATCAAGCTGACATTGTATGTAGCAATGTTAGTCTCACAGGTGATGTGTGACACATGGCGTTAGTTTTCTTATTAAGAAATAATAATGGAATAACCCACACCTGTTCTTGAAACGGCTTTTGAGTTGTTCCCCTCTGAATCTTTAAATTGATTTTCAATTCATTAACGTGCAGACTTGCTTGTCATTTTTTCCCCCTGGATCTCAGTCCTCACGAGCTAGATAAGCTGGAGTACAGAAGAGTTAAAGTACGTGGACATTACGACCACTCACAGGAGCTGTACATCTTGCCCCGCTCACCTGTTGACCCAGAGAAGGAGGCCAGAGAGGCAGGGAGTTTGTCCTCAAGTGGAGAGATCGGTGCTAATGTCATCACCCCATTCCACTGTACTGACCTCGGGTAAGGAACCTGATAGATTAGCACCATCATGTGATGAATTATCAGTGCTGCTACAATATATTCAGTGGCATTCTATGCTGTATGTATGTATCACTGCAGCATCACAATACTGGTGAACAGAGGATATGTCCCAAAGCAGAAAGTAAGACCAGAGACCAGAATGAAGGGGCAGGTAAGTGTTTCAGATGATGGGATTAACCTGACTGGGAGTAATATACTACACTTTTTTTTTATATATATATATATATATATTTGAACTATATTCATTCCTCAGTCATATTGCAGCATATTAAGATGTTTACAATGTTTTTATTTAGGTGGAGGGTGAGGTGGATGTAGTGGGAGTCGTCAGGCTGACAGAGATTCGTAAACCATTTGTTCCAAACAATGATGCAGACAAAAACCGTTGGCATTACCGCGACCTGGAGGCAATGTCTCGTGTTACTGGAGCTGCACCCATTTTCATTGATGCTGACTTTGGTAAAACTCAGAATCAACATCATTATAATCAGATTAAACCTGCTATTTTATATTGTCTGATAATATTCCCATAGGGGTGCACAATAGATGTTTAACACTTTATCAATGCAAACATTTAACTGGGAGTGTCCTATATCATCCAGGGAGTACTATTCCTGGTGGACCTGTGGGTGGGCAGACCCGAATCACGCTGAGGAATGAACACATGCAATATGTAATTACATGGTAGGTGGGAACTTTTCTTATATTAACTTAAAATAACTACTGTCGCCTAAATACTCCTGGCAAATAAGTATTAACTGGCTATATTTTTTACTTTTTTCCATAGGTACGGCTTGTGTGCAGCTACTACCTACATGTGGTATGCCAAGTTCATCAAGAAAATTAAGCTGTGATTGAGTAAAATTGTAGTAAAGAACTTACTAGAAAGCAAGGCTCAAACTGTGTGCGCCAGCACGTTATGTACAACAGTATATTAAATGATATGAAAATGTAAATAGCTTCTCTGAATGTGGGAATTTCTTTTTCTTGACACAATAAAGGCAATAATGTCCCAAAAAAAAAAGAGAAAAAAAAATCCTATATTTGTCTTGAAAAATCCTGTAATTCATGAATTGCTTGTAAGAAACTGGAGTGAAACACTGTTAAGCCTATGAACTTAAATAAAGGTGTCTATTGAGTTTAAGTTTGTACAATAACAATGATTAGGTTTTTTATGATACCAAAGAGGAGAAATTATTGTTTTAGATCCATGGGAGCTATTTCGGTTATTTGAATGTTGAGATTTGGACACAATGTACTGGACAGGGCTATTCAATACGGTCCCCGCTCCAACACACCTGACACAATTTAATGGAGCAGAGAATTAAAGATATGCAGGATAGTAACCGTCATGGGACTGACTTGAGTAGCCCTGCTCTAGAAGTAACAGCGATCACAAACTCCAACCCTCCTTGACCGGTGTACAGCAGGTCAACAAGAGGTCCAGAGTTATTGATGCTTGAGTAAAAGGATGTTTCTATAAAAACTATGTGCAACTACATCTACTTGTCCCCAATATAGCTGCCAAACCAGTTAGCTTTAAATCAAAGCAATCCTCCCAATATATTTTTGTGAAATGATGGTCTGTTGGAATACTCAAAATTATAAATGAAAAGGAAAATCAATCTGAGACCAAGCAACCTTTTTTTTTCCTCCCCCGTGGATACATACTAGGGCTGCATGTTATTGGAAAAAACCTGACATTTCAGCTTTTTCTAACCCTGCACTATATATTGCAATATGAAAAAAATACAGGACTTTTCAGATTTTAATAGCGTTCAAGTTATGCCATCTTATTGACAACCAACAGTGACTTTGCATCTTTGCGAGTGTTGCAAGTATGCTTTTCGTCTTTGAGTTATCTTTTACTGCTTGCTTTTATTGTGCTAAGACCAAAGTATGTTTTGTTTTATGTACAAATGTGAATTACAATTTACTAGTTTCTTTGCCAATCTGATGGTTGTTGGTGGATCACTTTGTGCAGTCTGTATCAGGTACCCTTTAAATTGGATAACGCAATTTGCCCATTACATTGCTGCGATATGACTTGCAGACATGTACAGGTACTACCCAAAAAATAAGAATATTGTGAAAAAAGTTCATCTATCTCTATATTTCAACTTAAAAAGTGCAATTTACATATTGTATAGATAAATAATATGCAAATCAATATATTTTAGGCTTTTATTTGTTTGAATGTTGCCGATTAGGGCTTGCAGCTTAAGAAAACTTCAAATTCTAAAACTCAAACAATTAGAATATTGCATGAAATCAATTTGAAAAGGACTTTAAATACAAAAGTCGGGCCTCCTAAAGTAAAATGTTGCATCTGTACTTAGTACAGGCCCCTTTTGCTTGAATGACTGCCATAACCCGGCGTGGGATGGATGCTACCAGCTTGTGGCATATCTGAGCTGTTATGGAAGATGAACATGCTTCAATCACAGCCTTGAGCTCTTCTTTATTGTTTGGTCTCTTCCTGTTCACCTTTCTCTTGACAATGCCCCACGTTTTTGATGGGGTTCAGGTCAGGTGAGTTTGCGGGCAAATCAAGCATGGTTGTTGAACCAAGATTTTGTACTTTCAGCAATGTGGGCAGGTGCCAAGTCCTGCTGGAAGATGAAGTCTGCATCCCCATACAGCTGGTCTGCTGAAGCGAGCATGAAGTGCTCCAAAATGTCCTGGTAGACGGCTGCGTTTATGCTGGACTTGATGAGGTTCATAGGTCCATTCCTTATGAAGTCCTCCACACTTTTGAGTGTCCCTTTTCTGACCATCTTTTCCAGGCTGCTGTCAGCCCTCTGGCTTGTACAGTTTTCTTCCACACTTCCTTCCACTTAACTGTCCATTAATGTGCTTTGAGACAGCACTCAGAGAACAACCAGTTTCTTTTGCTATCACTTTTTTGTCTTCCCCACCTTGTGCAGGGAGTCGATGATGGTTTTCTGTACAACTGTCAGATCAGCAGTCTTCCCTATGACTATGAATTCTTCTTAACCAAGACAGGGACTTTTTTAAAGGCTTGGGGCACTTTTGGAGGTGTTTTGGGTGTTTTAAGTTGAATTACAGAAATACATGAACTTTTTCAGGATACTCTCATTTTTGGGTAGTACCTGTATATCACGAATGCGATGCTCAAATGAAATATTGTGCAGCATTAATACTTAAATACACTAAACAATTCACAGTTGTGATGTGGTTAGAAGAGAACATTTAGTTTAAATTAAAAGACAAAGTCTATTTTTTAGACATACATTTTTTATTCCAAACATTTTAACCAAGCTTGGTAGCCAATTCCTTGGCTTTAGCCTTCTCCAGCTTAGTGATGCGTGCTGTGGACTTGGGTCCCATGATGCCACCACCCCAATGACGACGGATCTAAAAGACAAGTTAGACAATTTTAAAATCAGAAATTTGCTTTAAGAGGCTAATATTTCTAACATATTTCTAACAAGGATATTGCTGTTAATCGGTCCTCACCTCCTCATATCTGTCATTGTAGTTGGTCTTGATGGCCTCCACAAGTTTAGCAAGTGCACCTTTATCCTCACTATGAAGGAAAAAAACTAGTCAATGTAGTGCAGATACTTGGACAAAATACATTACAAAAATCTTAGAGCAGCGTTTCCCAATCTTGGTCCTCAAATACCACTGCCTTGCACGTTTTAGTTCTGCCCAACTCTGGCACACCTGATGCGGAGCATTTCATTTTCAACAACTTTATTCTCAAAGGGCAATTAAGTTTGCAGTCTCCAGACAGAAACAATCACAAACATGGGGACAATCATGAACATTCAGACACTCCGTCACTGAAATCAGTAGCTGACACACACAGGGACAAAGCAGCAAACACACAGGTCCACAAAGGAAAACATAATACAATAAAGTAAGAATATTAAATAAGGGCCATGCCTGCCTGGTTAATAATTGAACTGCTAATCAAGCATTCATTTGAGTCAGGTGTGTTAAAAGTATGGCCAGCTCTGAAACGTGAAGGGGTACCTGAGGGCCGGGATAGGGAAACACTGCCTTGGTTATTACTGCCACATGTTACAACTCAAGTACATGACGCTCTAGTATTTCCCCAACTACAGTCCTCAGGACTAGCTGCCCTGCATGTCTTGGAGGAAACCCTAATTCATTTTTCACACCTGAATCAAATGATTGGCTCATTAAAGGCTTTCAAAGAACTTGATGAGGAAGTTCATGAATCTAAATCAGGTGTGTTGGAGTAGGAACATATTGAAGACGTGCAGAGCTGTGGGTCCTAAGGACCAAAGTTGGGAGACACTGCTCTAGTGTATACATGTTAAAACTGATCATTTTCCTGCCAGACATTAAGCTTTAACGTCTTTTTTTTTTTTTTAAATCTCACTGTCAGAACAGACATCTCTTTGTGACCGTACTTACGGGTTAGTCTGTGTGAAGGCAACTGATGTGCACGTCTTTCTGCGCACCAGTCTGCCCAGTCTAGCCTTCCCCTTGACAATACAGTATGGGACACCCATCTTGCGGCACAGAGCAGGCAGGAATACAACAAGCTATGGGAAGGAAAACAAAAAAAAAAACCCATTAATACTTGTGGAATCTTAGCATCAAGTTATTCCAGCACTACTGATCGCTGTGTGCATTTTCACAGCATATTTCTAAATTTGTGGTCACTGCTCAGGGTTAAAAAGCTCGTGTTTTGATCCACACAAAAGGATTCAGGTGAAGAAATTCAGACATCATTGCCAGTGACCACATTCTATACAAAGCTGGATTCATCGCAAATCCACAATATTGTACCCATCTTACCTCAATTGGATCCACATCGTGGGCGATGATGACCAGCTGGGCCTTCTTGCTCTCCACCAGAGAGGTGACAGTGTTCACACCTTGGGCAAAGAAATGGAAATTGAATTTTGATCCACAATGCACTGGTTTGAAAACCTCTCTTCATAGAATGGCCAATGCTCAGGGTTAAAAAGCTCGAAAGGCATCAAGTTGAAGTTCAGGTGAAGAAATTCAGGTCATCACTGCATCCAGGCCCCATTAGAAATAGCAGCACAAGCAAGATTATATAAAAAAAAAAGGCTAATGCATCATCTTCAAGTCTAACAGGTCACATTTAAAATACAGCAGCCCAATTTATTTATTAAAATAAAATCAGCTTATCTTTTTAACAAAACTTGTAGTTTGCACAGTCCTACAGAAATGGGCTTGGGTTAAAATTCCTCACCTGAACGGAGGACGGGAGGTCTCTTGGTTGGGACATCTCCCTTGCCAGCTGCCTTCTGCTCAGCACGAGCCAGCAGCCTCTGCTTCTTCTCTTGTTTGGTCTCTGGCCTGTACTTGTGGGCCAGCTTAAACAGCTGGGTGGCTGCGGAGGAAGACAATACATTAAACACTCCACTAAATGTGAAGCCACAAAAGTTACTTTTCATAAATGCATCAGTGATCTTGGTGGGAATAGTCAGCACAACTAATCAGATAGCAAATATTCTTTCACATCATTTGCAAAACAGTCATGGTACCATTATTTGGGACAACATAGCAACCCTAAAATACCAAAGCCATGTTGTGGACTACCATGTCAAAAGGAGTGTTTTCTAATGACCCCAAACACCAAGTCTTACCGGTCTGGCGGTCCAGAGCCTGGGTGAACTGGTTGATTGCAGGGGGGACCTTCAGACGCTTGTAAAGGATGGAGCGTTGCCTCTGCAGGCGGATATAACGAGGCCATCTCACAAAGCGCGTCAAATCACGCTTTGGCTGAATATCCTGGCCTGTGTAACAGAAGGGAAAAAAGAACTTTTTAATATGACATAACTAGAGCAAAACCATTTCTTTTTCCTCCTGAACAAGTGCATCAGCGATCTTGGTGGAAGATTGTCTGCAGTGTTATTAAGATAGCAAATATTCTTTACATCATCTGCACTTTCACTGCATAGTACACACTTCAACATGCCACTGAACAGTACTTACCGATGCCAAAGTTCCTTGGCCTCTTCTCAAACAGGGGGTTAACAACTTTCTTGGCCTCATGTTTTTTGGCCACAGAAGGGGCAGGTGCCACCTTCTTCCCCTTAGCCTTCTTTCCCTTAGGCTGAAAAGAAATGAGTAGTGTTAAAATAAAATACACATACAGATGCAAATCTTATTCAACTTAAAAGATGGATCCTAATCCATTGCACCAATCACATGCTGAAACACTGGGGATGCGGCTATTTACACTACTGCTGCATTTATTCAACTAAAACCCATACAAGTGGTCAGTGATTGTAACTGAAAGACAATACCTTATAAATATAATAATACCACAAACGTGGCTTGATAGATGTTTGCCAAGTGTAGCATTAGCAATTTGGTCAATGCTAAGGCCCGGTCAGCCAGCACTGCTTACTAAAACGTCGCCTTTGTATTCCAACTTACTGACACATGCTTTATTTGAAATGGTTACGTTAATTAACCTAGTAATGTAAGTTAGGACTGAATACATGTCAATAAAACTGAGCCGACTCCAACGTGTTCATGAATATTAGCTTTAGCTTCTCACAGGCAGTTAGCGCTGCCCGTACCGGCAACACTTGAGCCACTGAAAACCAGTTTTACTCCCAAAAATCCTCAAATCAAAGCCCAATATTAACAAGAACTCCACCATAATGCTCAAAACACTTCATATTGATATTCAAAATAGTCATGACATACATGTAGACAAGGATGGATAGAGATATTACAGCCACAACATTTTCTCAGGAAAGTCAGCTATGTACCCACCATGTCGGTTCAGGCAGAAAGGAAGACCAGAGGATTGTGGGTAACGTAAATACCGCGAGGTTTCGAGCGTGAGTTGTGTTCCTCAAGGGGGACCGATGCTGTTCCTCCTCCAGCCCTGCGTCGTTCCGTGGCTCACCGGGTTGCGCTGTGGATGGGGGTGGGGGGCAGTTGAGGATGGTGGGTCGCTGTAATACGTCGCACGGCTCTTGTTAGCATGCTGTCACCTGCCAGCAGTAAATTTGGGTTGTTTACAGGAAGATATGAAATAACAGTTACCGTCGCGGCTTCTGCTTCCCTTCTGTGTGATACACAAGTCGTTTATAGAAACTGTTTTCGCTGTCATTGCAGTGGACAGGATATTTTTTTTTAGAGCTTTCGTTGGTAAACATTGGGCCTGCCACTCTACTTAGCTGTCAGCCTCTGTAGATACATTTCTGGGGGCACCTTAAAAAAGACAATGCAACCAAGAATGTAGATTTATTACTTACATTTCCAGTCAGAGGCATAGTGTATTAGATTTTTGCGCGTGCAGATCGTGTTTTGTTTTGAGATGACGAAGCTAGCTGTAGCTACAACCTCCTCTCTGATTAAATAAGAATTTTTCTGTCTAATTAGCTGACGTCCCCCTGAAGACAGCGATTAGCTATGGCAGACCAAGATATTTGTCCTCACCTAGACTCAATAGGTGAGGTGACGAAGGAGGATCTTCTCCAGAAATCCAAGGTGAGCTTTATTATTATTAATTTTTTATTTTTATTTTTTTACAATAAACAAGTTTTTTGATGGCTTACCGTTGTTTTGGTTGTGGGTACCATTGTTAAACCCGTTTCGTTGAGGTTTTAAACCATGTGAGCTGGAACATTTACACGTAGCTGTTGAGATGTACTGCTAATTGTAGATGAGCTGATATATGTGTGGACATAATTAAAATTTACTCTTGTGTTCGGTTCTATTTTTTTTTTTCTTCAGGGAACTTGTCAGTCCTGTGGAGCTGGGGGCCCAAACTTGTGGGCCTGTCTGCAGGTAGGGTCAGACTTCAGATGCTGTTTTAAATGGTTTGAATGAGTCTAATCTCGCATGGGTAAAGCTTGATGCACTTTACATAAAGGATGAGTTCTGCAACAAATGCTTCTGCTGCACTTACACCGCGTCATCTTAGATTGGTAGTCAGGTGAATGCTTAATTATTAATGTATAATGGTACATCAGTGTAATTATAAATGCAGTAACTCTTGGGGGGGAAAAGGCTTGCTTGGAAAGATTAAAGAAAAGATTTGTGTTTTGTCAGAGTCAATAACACACAAAGTTTCTGCTCTTTAGAGTGATTGTCCATATGTTGGGTGTGGAGAATCTTACTCTGATCACAGCACCCTGCATGCACAGGTAAAAGCCTCTCATGTTAAACATACCTGCAAAGTTTTTACCTCTTAGCCCACCTTTTTGGGTTTTGGAGCATATCATTGATTAAAAGTTAAAGGTTTTTCGTTCTCTTTCTGTAGGCTAAGAAGCACAACCTGACAGTAAACCTAACAACCTTTAGGATCTGGTGTTATGTGTGTGAGCGGGAGGTGTTTTTGGATCAGAGACCAGCCCTGGTGCCTGTGCCGGTCGCAGCACACCACTGCAAGGCCACTGAGCAGGTACAAGCCCACACCAGGGAACTTTATTTTCTGTCTCTGTCTTCCTGTTTGACGAATTAGAGAGATTATACAGTGAATTCATATTATGTACTTATAATGTTTATAGGATGCAGCTCCTCAGTCAGCAGGGCACCCACTAAAAGCAGTACCAATTGCTGTGGCAGAAGAAGAAGGTTCAGAATCAGAGGAGGATGAGCTTAAACCTAGAGGTATAAAAAAGGGCACTTTTTTTCCATTAATGAGATCATATAAAACATGGTCAGTTGTTACAAACAGTGCAGCTACAAAGTGTAGTCTTTAAGGTTAAACATTTCCAAACATGTCCAAACAAGTGTTCTTAGCTGCTTTCTAAGACCTAATGACAGCAATTTACAAGCTTTTTTTTTTTTCTTTTAATCAAGACCAGCAGTTTAATTATTTAATCTTTGACTTCTTTTAGATATAAGTCCATATGTAGATTATGTTAGAGCATCATGGGTGTTGTTCTTGTTTTATTTAGGCTTGACAGGAATGAAAAATATTGGAAACTCCTGCTATATGAATGCTGCTCTTCAAGCCCTGTCCAACTGGTGAGTTTACTTTCTCCCTTTACATTTGACCAAACACCAGGGATGTGACTCTGTGTTTGTTAATATGTCTTCCTTTATAGAAGGTCTATTTATGTTATAGAGTTCCCTTTATCCATTTTGTCCCATTAGCCCTCCCCTCACACAGTTCTTCCTGGACTGTAATGGTTTGGTCCGAACTGATAAGAAACCTGCATTGTGTAAGAGCTATCAGAAACTCATCTCAGAACTCTGGCATAAGAAACGGTAAGAGTTCTTACTTTAAATGGCAGCTTTCAGCTCCTATAAACTTAAATTGTAAATTACTAATCATTTAGATTATTATATTTCAATCTCTCTCATGACTTCTATCCTTTCAGGCCCAGCTACGTGGTGCCTACCAGCCTGTCCCATGGCATTAAACTAGTAAATCCCATGTTTCGAGGTTATGCTCAGCAGGTAGGCAACACTCATTAGAATCTGCACATTGACCTCATGATCATTTTTATACCAAGAACTAATGTTTTGGGGTTTTTTTTTAATATTGATTTATAAATGACCAACATTGTTGTCTCTAGGTTTCCTATTCATTTGTTTGTTTTTACAGAAACAAAAGTAATCATGAAACCCTAGGAGAGGATAAATCTGTTACATTGATATTGACTGCATGGAGAAAAATCTATAAAACCGTGAGCATAGCTTAAATGATAAAGCATCTGAAGATCTGTAAGTTGTGGGCAACCTCAACATAATAATCAGCTTCCCCCCAACAAAGGTTTTAAAAAACAGGATGTCACAATTGATAGCTGGCTGCCCCTCTGTTATGTCGCTTTGCACTTTCAAAAACTGAAAAATCAATCTTTTTCTGACTCACTTTGTAGAACAGCTCCTGCTACGTGCCACATTTATTCCTCACCTTGATTTCTACATTGTTCTTTTAGCAGGTCTCCCTGCATACTCATTGCCACGTTCTGGGCTTTCTGTTAGGGTTTCAGAGCGCTCTGTGGACAGTCAGAAGCATCACTGCATTAATTATTAAACTCAACTGGCTACCCGTGGTGGCACAAATTAAATTCAAGACACTAATGCAACCTTCATAATGCCTGCTGGGTCTCCAAAAAGCAATTTAAATGCAGTCATACAGATCTACACTACTTCTTGACTGCTGCATTCCTCCTATGAATGCTACTTTGCACTGTCACCCTTATGCACAATGCGGTTTCAGTCCGCACTGTTCTCATTCATGGTTCCATGATGGTGGGATGAGCAACCAAATGCTATGAGAACACAATATATAGAAAATTTACCTTCATCGTGATATTAGCCCACACAATACACATAACACAAAGACGGCCTAAACTGCAATATCTAATATTCTTGTCCAGTCGCAGCTGTACATTCTTGCATTGTGTGTCAATGGCCAATCAAATTGACTTTTCTAATGAAACAATATTGTAGTGGAACTAATCTATTAGTTTGTTTCCTGTTATCTTAACAGGCTACTGACTACCTGGTGTCCCCCTTTGCACAGAACATAAAGCTGAAAGACACTACATATCCAAGTATTTTATTTAACGTGAATCATATCGTCATCACAGGTCTCAACAGAGTTACAGCATAACACAATTTTTAATATCATGCAGCCCTCTGTACTGTCAAGGAATTTATTACAGTCCTATGATGTTCAGAGTACACTTCCTCTCCAAACACCTCAACACCCTAATATGCTCTAACTCACATTTATAATACACCTCTGTACCTGCTCTATTTATATGCCATCATTTAAATTGATTTGGTGATAACGGAATATAACTGAATGTTTTGGTTTTAACGTATACATTTTTAGAACAGACACATTAAACAAGATGTAGAATTGGAAAGTAAATTCCTTCTGCAGATATTTCTTCTTTCTCTTTTAAACCTATTGCAGAAACAAGCATAAGCTCATGATATGCATTTTATTATATTGTTGATTAGAAAACAGATTATAATTTTTGAAAGTTTGTTGTCAAACCTGTTCACCCACTGTACATTTCGTCTTCTAAATCCTTAAAGAAGAGCAACAGATACTTTTTTCGAAAAACATTTGAATTAGAATATACTCACAGGCTATTAAGCAACTGTAGCATACTTTAATCTTAGAGAAACTGTTTTTATTAAATAAATATTGAGCACTTGAGCTGATCTAGGCTAAGTTGATATGGTATCAGGTCATGCCGTATCTTCAGTTTTTATACAGATAGACTGAAAAGGCATATTTGGCTTTGCTAATAAATGAGTTATCGCCTGAAATCTCAGCAACTCAGGTCAGACATGTTCGCCATATTCCTGTAGATCTTCTTATCTTTGTAATCCAGTTTTAAAATGTCATTTCTGGGTCTGGTCTGATGTCATTTTTATTAGTGACTGGAATGACTGAGACTTTTACTGAGACTTGGGTTTCAGATCACAAATTGCCCATGTTTCATAACTCATTGACATGCTTTAGGATTTCTTGAGTTTTTCGCTGCAATTTAGTGACAAGCCAAGTTAATATATATTCTATTTATGTGTATCTCAGTTCCCTGTTGAATCCCAACATTAATGAACGTATTCCCATAAAGAGTGTTTTGAGTTAATGTCTGTTTTTCTCTCACCAGGACACCCAAGAGTTCCTGCGCTGTCTGATGGACCAGCTACACGAGGAGCTGAAGGAGCCTCTGACAGAGTGCAGCATGAGTGCTGAGGGAAGTGACAGTGAGGAGAGACGAGATGGAGACCGCTCACCATCTGAGGATGAATTTCTGTCCTGTGACTCTGGCTCCAGCAGTGACCGGGGAGAGGGGGGAGGTGTGGGTGACAGCGAGCTGCTCTTGCAGGATGAGTGCGACGGGGTGAGGTCACCAGTTGTGGGTATGGTGGCTGTCGGTTCTGCAGCCGTCATCTCAGAGAAAGAGAGACTGAAGGAAAAGAGGGTGCCTGGTTCACCTCTCCGTGGAGGCTCACAAGAAATGGATGAGGATGCAGATGTGGACACAGCAGCAGAGGAAGGGGCTCCTGAGAGGGGGGAGGAAGAGGAGTTGGCGCAAAGCCCAAACACTGAGGCGCAAAGTCAAGACAACAGCCAAACATCTAACACAGGGCAAGTCCAGAGCAACAGCACCCCAGGTAGATGACCAGAAGTAATGAAAAAAAAAGTTTATTTATATTATGTGTGTGAAATTTATTTCTAAATTGTAAACTTTGTGTCCCTAAAATTTGATTTATAGAGCCAGATAATGAAGCATCAATGGTTCAACCTCAATCCACTCCGTGCAGCCCTGTACGAACTCTTCAGGAGCTGCATCCCAAATTGTCCTCCAGTCCACCACGTTCCAGTCCCCTCCGCTCTATAGGACCCGCATACTCCTTTAAAAAAGGTAACACTGCCTGGAATATAATGGGAGATGTCTCATGGCTCATTTAAGACCACCCGTTCAGAAGATTCATGGGTATAATTCCTAGTTTCATCATGCTGAAATACCAAATAATCATGAAACGAAAGTGGTTTAAAATTTTAATCATGATGGCATTTGTGGTTGTTTATAAAATGATTCGAGATGTTGGATGGGATTGTCATAAAATTTGGTTGGGTTATCATGATCAAATTGCCACGACTTTAACTTTTAACTTGGTGATATGAAAAAGTCAAAATATAATATTAACAATAATACAATTTAGAACAACCTCAATTAAAAAAAATCCAGGTGCTGTTTAAAACATAACAAAAAACTGAATGCACTGATTTTCCAAAGTCATAAACCCATATTTTAGATGTATATATGTATGTAACCCATATATAGATGTAAGCTGTAAATCACCCCCTTTTCATCAGAGATGCAGACTTTTGGACTGTCCCACAATAACAAGCGAGATGGTCCCTCCTCTCTTTGGCCATAGTACACAGGGGCCATGATTTCCTAAAAGAATTTAAAATTTTGATTCATCTGAACAGTTTTCCACTTTGCCTTAAGTCATATTGAATGAGCTTTGGCCCAGAGAAGAAGGCAGTGTATCTAGATTGTGTTCACATATGACTTCTACTGTGCATGAAAGAGCTTTAACCTGCTTATGGGTTGCACAGCAAACTGTGATTTCTGGAAGTGTTCCATCCGGACTCCATGCAATCAGTTTCTGAAGAGAATCATGCTTGGTTTTAATGCATGGCTCAAAGCTCAAAATGTCTCAGTTTCACATCTGATGTTTTTTTTATTTTCCATTGGGAATAAAATATGGGTTCATGAGATTTACAAATCATTGCATTCTGTTTGTTTTGACATTTTCCCCAGCATTCCATCGTGTGGGGATTTTGTGCTATGATATATTATGATGACACAGTATTTCTCTCTTATCTCACTCTGATTTAGAACATCTCCACTTTGGTCTCATCTGTTTAAAGGATATATTCCCACAGGTCTTTTAATTTGTTCAGATGCAGCTTTGCAAACCTACAGGATGCTGTGGTGCCATTTAGATTTTCCTAATAGAAGTGCCATGACATTTACATGCTAACTAAGGTCTGAAATACATTTTTCTCAGCATGGTCTCAGCATTGCATGGTCTGATGGGAGTTAACATTCCAGGATGTCCCCTCTGTAGAAGATTTTGGCTGTCTGTCCTTAAAAGTTTTCTTCTTAATAATCTGTCTTACAGTACCTTTGACTGATGGCCTTATAAGTCTTTCCTGATTAATTGGCAGCAGCAGTTGCTTCTCTAAGGTCATTGCTAATGTCTTTCTGGCTCATCATTGAATGCTTCACTAAACTTCACCGTTTGCCCTCTGTTATTGTTTAGTTGTGCTCCAAGGTGCTGTCTCTTTGGAGTTGGTCCTCTAATATTGTCCCTGCCATCATGTGTCTTGCAGCTCAGCTGCTATTCAATTCCAGGAAGAAGAAGCAGTCTCACTATCGCAGCGTGATCTCTGATATCTTCGACGGCTCCATCCTCAGTTTGGTTCAGTGTTTAACTTGTGACAGGGTGAGATGTGCTTAACATGTTCAAACACCAGGGGGCGCTACATACATACTGTACTAGAAATGCATTCAGTATATTTACTGACTAAGTTATATTTTTATGGTCTTAATCTAGTTAAAATGTAGGTGTAGTTTGTATATTTTATTACTGTCAGTACTATTAGTATTTTAAAAGTTGTTTATATAATTTGAGACCTTAAGTATGCTTACAAAAATGACAACTATGCAGTTTCAGCCAGAGTTAAATAGAATTTTCCCCATTATTGTTGTTACTTGAAAAGGTTAAATTTAAAAGTTAAAAAGGTTTATTTATTTAATTAGTTCTGTTCTCACTGAATTATCTGAATGTGTTACAGGTTTCCACCACAGTAGAAACATTCCAGGACTTATCTCTCCCCATTCCTGGAAAAGAAGACTTGGCAAAGCTCCACTCCTCCATCCATCAGAACCTGCCAGTTAAGACTGGAGTGTGTCCCGAATCTTACGGCTCGCAAGGCTGGATCTCCTACATCATGGACTCCATACGCCGGTCAGTGAATCACACTGAAGCAGAAGTAAAGAGCGAGCGAGCACATGAAATCAAATCTGATTGCACACACATGAAAAGTGCTGGTGTGATGTAGAGTAGGACTTCATGGTAAGGGTTTTTCAAAGAATGTAGGCAAGTAGTATCTTGAGTTGCTCACTTCCATGATTGCAAAAGTCAACTTTTGTTTCCCCCTAAAAAGCAATGACATCAGCGCATCATCTTCCAGAGAAAGGAAGGTAAAAGTTTGCCTGCAGTAGTTGTAGCTGTGATCGAGAAGTTTTTGAATAAAGATACTACGTAGTACAGGTGAGAGTATGTGTTTACAAAGTTAAAGCATGTGTGTGTTATCTCCTGCATTGATCTTGAATTTTTATATAAGTCAACAGTTGTTTCATTTGGAAAGGTTGCTTATGTCTTTTTTGTGGCTTGTGGTGCATTAGGTTGAAGTAATATACAGTATGTTGCCAAAAGTATTCGTTCACCCATCCAAATGATGGGAATCAGGTGTTCTGGAAGAATGGCCAAAAATTTGCATAAACACACTCCTAAACCTTGTGGACAGCCTTCCCAGAAGAGTTGAAGCTGTTCTAGCTGCAAAGGGTGGACCAATGTCACATTGAACCCTATGGATTAGGAATGGGATGTCACTTAAGCTCATATGTGAGTCAAGGCAGGCAGTATAGTGTATTTAATCACTTTGCTTGGTACAGGAATAATAATAATATATACTTTATTAACCCTAATTAGAGTGCCAATTAGGAAATTCATTCTCTGCATTTAACCCATCTCAAGTTGAACCTGAGAGCAGTGGGCTGCTAGTTAAAGTGCCCAGGGAGCAGTTGGTGGGGGTTACGGACCTTGCTCAGCGGTCCACAGTGGTTTGCATGGGTGCTGTGTCAGGTGGGGACTTGAACCCGTGTCCACCCCGCCAAAGCCCGCAACATTGCCTCTAGACTACCCACTCCCCCCTTATTATTTCATAGGAAATGGTACATTTAGAAAATATGTGAGCTTTTCTGAGAAAATGTCTGTTACCCTTCAGCTGTTGGATATCACATTCCTTCACAGCAGAATTTTCTGCTGTGGGAGGATAAAACTTGCACTATTTAGATGGGCACATGGGGACTGCTGGGTTAGACAGTTCAAGTAAAGTGAAGAGGGCCCTGAGATCGTCACCCAGCTGTGAACACAGATCATATTGTTTTTTTTAATAATGCATAAAGTGTTATATTCATCTGCGTTTACAGAGAAATTGATTACACCTCAAGTAATTGGAAAATCCAGTAATCGTTTTTTGACAGAAGTCACTGCATTGCTTCTCAGACCGAGAAGTAGACTAATTTCCTTATCAGGTTATTTTGCTATGCATGCATGTCCTCAATCTAATCTAGAATCTTAGTCGCACATTATCTTGCTGCAGAGGCATGATTCCAGTTTTATCTTGTTAATGGTTGTTGGGATCAGATTCCAGCTGTCAATGGACAATTAGGCAGCCTACACCTGAACCATAACAGACAACACAGACAGGCATGTGGGCAACAACAAGCAAGTAAATGTTGAACTTCGTATAAATGTGGATTTTGTTGTGCCAGCTGAATGTGTGAATAGGTAGCTTGCCAACAAGTTTACTTTGAAGAGTTGGATGCATCTTTTGTTATGATCAGACCCATCATGCCTTCCTCCATCCACTCAATCTTGTCTTGACTGAAAGATATAAGTACCACAGTGATTTTATCTCAACATCCAAGGAGCAAACTATTCAGGTCACTGTGCACCAATGCTGAACATTACTTCATTTACTTTACTTTTTCTTTTTTACTTCTTTAGTCAGTAAGTGCATTCTGATGTTCCTTTTAAGAGTCATCACTGTCAGTAAGGCTAAAAAGATGATCAAGGGTCTCTGGGTGTTTATTATTGTAATGGTAACATCTGTTTGTGTTGTGATTCTGAACAGGTTTGTAGTCTCGTGCATCCCTAGTTGGTTCTGGGGACCCATGGTAACATTAGAGGACTGCCTTGCTGCCTTTTTTGCTGCTGATGAACTCAAAGGTAAACATTTTCTGAATTTGCTGCTCTACACTAATGCACAGTGTTTAACGTCTGAATTTACACTTCAGTTCCTTCCTTTTTTCAGGAGACAACATGTATAGCTGCGAGAGATGTAAAAAGTGAGTGCTTGCAGTAAATCTATAGTTGCTTTAAAAAGCAAACACTTGAAATGAATAATTGAATCAATTATTTTGTTTGCAACAGGTTGAGAAATGGTGTCAAATATTGCAAAGTGCTTAAACTCCCAGAGGTACTTTTTTTTTTTCAATCTAATCTCTTCCTTCCTTCAGATAAAGAGTTTGCTTTTAGGTCTTTTAAAAATGGTTCTGGTCTCATGTCTTTCCTACAGATTCTGTGCATTCACCTCAAACGTTTCCGGCATGAGGTCATGTACTCGTTCAAGATTAGCAGCCATGTGTCCTTCCCATTGGAGGGCCTAGACATGAGGCCTTTCCTGGCCAAAGAGAGCCCATCTCAAGTCACCACTTATGATCTGCTGTCTGTCATTTGCCATCACGGCACAGCAGGAAGTATGAGCTAGCTTCATTTCCTTCTGACAAACCAATTAAAATATTGCTTTAATTTTTAGCTAATATAGCTCTGAAACACAGAGAGCTTGCACAACTCATTTTGATTTTATTATAAATGTTTTCTTCCCTCATGATGCAGGTGGACACTACATAGCTTACTGTCAGAATGTGATTAACGGCCAGTGGTATGAGTTTGATGACCAGTACGTTACAGAAGTCCATGAGACAGTGGTGCAGAATGCAGAGGCATATGTGTTGTTCTATAGGTGAGTTTAAGAAGTCCCCGTTTTCATCAAATTCACACTGATATGGTCAAAGTTTTGACCTTGTTTTCCATGCAATGTTGCAGGAAAAGTAGTGAAGAGTCGGTGAGAGAGAGGCAGAAGGTGGTGGCTCTTGCCAATATGAAGGAGCCCAGCCTGCTGCAGTTTTACATCTCCAGAGAATGGCTGAATAAGTTCAACACCTTCGCCGAACCAGGCCCCATCAGCAATCATACCTTTCTTTGTCAGCATGGAGGTGGGTGGTAACTTTTCTGTGGTCTGAATCATGATCAATATCACTAAGAGAACATAGATGCACTTCCTTTAAGGGAAACTCACAAGGTTCGTAATCTTTGCAGTCACTTAACACTCAGCTCTTGGAAATTATTGTATTAATGTTACCCTGGAGAGACATTTTCATGTCTGTATTACTATTCAAAATGAACATGCATTTTCAGGCAAACTATCAGTTTGATATATTTTATTTTTGGCACCTTAAACAGTTCCAATAACATTCTGGTTACGTGCCTCAATTTTTAGCTTAATTTTACTCAGAATAGTAACATTTCTTTCTTTACTCTGCACTGCATAGTTAGTGTATATGCAACCTCACAGCCTGCAGAACCCAGATGTTGCATACTCTGTGTTTAACTTGTAGAACTACAAGATATATACTACAATTTAATTGGTTAAGCATCTGCTACACCATAATGAAGTATTTACTGACCTTTAACTGAATCATTAGTGTTTGACCCCAATGACAGATCACATGTAGTGCTTCAGAGAAATCCAACCCTCAGCTTTAGTCTGTCTAATCAAATTTTACCGTACAGGTGGCTGACTGGTAACTAAGAACACACTATGTACTTAAGACAAGACTTAAATACCTGAAAGCTGTATTTCTTCTCCATTGCTAACAACAGACATCCTACTCAAACATAAAATGGTTATGCTAATGCACTGTATTGGCATTAGTAATAATTATGATCACTATATGCTACCCTTTACTGAGAATAAAATGAGTAAGGAAAAAAGTAATGCAGTGCTGTAATTTCTTAGGGTTGAACTCATGTCCTGTATCGCTGATGAGTAAGATCAATGACATGGAAGTAAATGGGTAGCTTGTTTTGGGTGTAATTGCAGGGAGAAGGGGCATGAAAAATAAGTTTTACTTCTTCATGCTCCTTTTCAGACAATTTTCATTAACAAATAAATGAACTTATTAATAATCAATTTTGTATCTGAGGGTACATATAACGATAAGCTTATTATGTGGAATAATCTTGTTTACCAAACACTTTTTTTTGTGTGGTACTTGTTTGTTTGTTGAATTATTTTCTGAAATTGTCAATTTTCTTCAAGTGTCTGAAATAAATCTACAAAATCAAATCAAATCAGTAATTTGGATTTACATGCAAAAAAAAAAAACCCAACAAAAAAGAAAGAAGCTGATTTTTTTGTAATTACAAGAAAAAGCCTCTGTATGTATTATGTATTTAGGCTTTTTTACCCTCTTTAATGTTTCAGATATCTTTTTAAACTAAAGAAAGACCAAAAATGGGCTTTAAATGAAATTTTCTGTTAAATAATGACCTAAAGATTTCTTGCTTGGGCCAGTTTAAAGACAAATCAATGCGCTCAATCTATTCAGTTTCTTAAGCCTGCTGTTAACTGGTTTACCCAAATTTATTTGAGTAAATTTCTTTGTGGTTAGTACTGACAGGGGTTTATTGGACTTTTCAGACATCCCAGCAACTTAACTGGACCAATCCTACAGTGTCTAACATCATAACAGAATAATACTTATTAACAGTATCTTATTCAGTATATAAGGGTTTTGGATTTTCACAATCCCTGTCTTGTTAAGAAAACATCAGTGTTTTGAGCTGTAGACCATCCGTGTATGAGGACTGCAACATTGAGTGTTTAGGTTTCATGGAGGAAAATGGCTTTTTAATTTTTTTTAAACTAGCTTCAAAAATGTCCTCATTAACCTTTTATATGTTTAATTTTTGCACAGGAATCCCTCCCAATAAGTACCACTACATAGATGATCTGGTTGTGATTGTTCCTCAGAACGTTTGGGAGTACCTTTACAACAGGTAAACCTGTAAGAAGCTACCAGTTCATTCAAGCATTTGATCAAAGGAAACCCAATGCTCCATTATATTAGCTTTATGCTTCATATCCATGAGGATTTATACAGTGAGTCAGGCATATACAGTTGTGTGAAAAAGTGTTTGCCCCCTTCCTGATTTCTTACTTTTTTGCATGTTTGTCTCACTTATATGTTTCAGATATTCAAACAAATTTAAATGTGAGACACTGATAACACAAGTAAACACAAGATCAGTTTTTAAATGGATATTTTTATTAGTAAGGGGGAAAAAAATTCAAACCCACATGGCCCTGTGTGAAAAAGTGATTGCCCCCTAAACCTAATATCTGGTTGGGCCACCCTTAGCAGCAACAATTGCAATCAAGCGTTTGCAATAACTGGCAATGAGTCTTCTACAGCGCTGTGGAGGAATTTTGTTCCACTCATCTTTGCAGAATTGTTGTAATTCAGCCACATGGAGGGTTTTCCAGCATGAACCACCTTTTTAAGGTCATGCCACAGCATCTCAATCAGATTCAGGTGGGGACTTTGACGTGGCCACTCCAAAGTCTTCTTTTTTTTTTCTTATAAGCCATTCAGAGGTGGACTTGCTTGTGTGTTTTGGATCGTTGTCCTGCTGCAGAACCCAAGTGCGCTTCAGCTTGAGGTCATGAACAGATGGCCGAATATTCTCTTTCAGGATTTTTTGGTAGACAGCAGAATTCATGATTCCATTTACCACAGCAAGTCTTCCAGGCCCTGAAGCAGCAAAACAGCCCCAGATCATCACACTACCACCACCATATTTTACTATTGGTATGATGTTCTTTTTCTGAAATGCCGTGTTACTTTTACGCCAGATGTAATGGGACCTACACCTTCCAAAAAGTTAAACTTTTGTCTCTTCAGTCCACAGAGTATTTTCCCAAAAGTCTTTGGGATCATAAAGATGCTTTCTGGCAAAACTGAGACGAGCCTTTATGTTCTTTTTGTCAGCAGTGGTTTTGGTCTGGGAACTCTGCCATGCAGGCCATTTTTGCCCCCCAGTCTCTTTCTTATGGTGGAGTCACGAACACTGACCTTAATTGAGGCAAGTGAGGCCTGCAGTTCTTTGGATGTTGTTCTGGGGTCTTTTGTGACCTCTTGGATGAGTCATTGCTGTGCTCTTGGAATAATTTTGGTTGGCTGGCCACTCCTGGGAAGGTTCACCACTGTTCCATGTTTTCACCATTTGTGGATAATGGCTCTCACTGTGGTTCGCTGGAGTCCAAAAGCTTTAGAAATGGCTTTGGAACCTTTTCCAGACTGATAGATCTCAATTACTTTGTTTCTCATTTTTTCCTGAATTTCTTTGGATCGCAACATGATGTCTAGCTTTTGAGGATCTTTTGGTCTACTTAAATTTGTCAGGCAGGTCCCATTTAAGTGATTTCCTGATTGAAAACAGGTGTGGCAGTCATCCGGCCTTGGACTGGGTAGAGAAATTGAACTCCGCTTTCCAAAGATGTGATAAACCACAGTTAGTTTATGTTTTAACAGAGGGGGGCAATTACTTTTTCGCACAGGGCCATATAGGTTTGGATAAAAATCTAATAAAAATCTTCATTTAAAAACTGCATTTTGTGTTTACTTGTGTTATCATTGTCTCACATTTAAATTTGTTTGATGATCTGAAACATTTAAGTGTGACAAACATGCAAAAAAGTAAGAAATCAGGAAGGGGCAAACACTTTTTCACACAACTGTAAATAAGAAGATTGTGTTCAGGTGATAATGTCAACTTTAAAGGATAAGTTTTTTTTTTTCAACCTGGAGCTTATTTCTAGGAGTTTATATGTGCATTTACTCACCGGTAAAGTTTCTGCATCACTTTGAGTCCTTGGGAAGATATAACGTTGAGTCGCCCTGTAAATCCTGTAAAATGGCGGAGACGGGGGAATCACTATACAAGACATTATCTGCAGCAAAAACTCCTTGATTTCATCAATGCTTCAAGAAGAATGAACGAACGAATGAGTACTATTGTCCTGTAAGTTCAGAGTTTCGTAAATTGTGTTTTTGTTGTCTGGGTAGCAAGCCGCTCCTCTCAGCTGTACTACGGAAGCGCGCATTGTGAATGCGCGCCTCAAAAATGTAGAACCCCCTTAAAAATTAAAGAAAAAAAAATTTAAATTAAAGGGAAAAAATAATTTTTAGTTTGTTTGTTTATTTAAATTTAAAATTTTCCGAAAAATTAGGGTGTTTTCCGGCGGAAAATCCTTTCTTGAGTCATTCCCCCTTCTCTGCCATTTTTACTGGGATGTACGCCGAAGGGCAACTCAACATTATATCTTCTGAAGTACTCAAAGTGATGCAGACACTTTACCGGTGAGTAAATGCACGTATATACTGCTAGAAATAAGGTCCAGGTTGAAAAAAAAAGAACGTTATCCTTTAAAGATCTAGAGAACAAACATCTGGTGGATATCATCAGCAAAGTGACTGTGATAGCTAAAGGGGAAAACAGCACTGTGTCTATATGAGTAGAGCAGAGCAGAGATGGATGAAATAAAGTTTCTGTCAGTCAAGTTAAACATTTTTGTATGAACCCAATCTGAATCTGATGACAGTAGAAAGGATACCATAGGTTTTGTTGCTTATTGTTGGTAAACTCACCCAGAAATTTGATTTCAAAGGTGGAGAAAGAGCACTGAACATTAATCTGTGTCAGAAAACCTCCAGCATGAAAATGTTACTGTATATTATAGTAACTTTCCAATTAATGTTCCCATTTTTGTTCTCAGTTTTGGAGGCGGGCCAGCAGTCAACCACCTGTACATGTGTGCCATTTGCCAGGTGGAGATTGAAGCTCTGGCGAAACGTAGGAAAACAGAAATAGACACTTTCATCAAGGTAGAGTCCTTCATCCCGAATGGGTTCATCTTTTGTAAATCTTTCACCAAGCTTGGTTTTGGATGTTAAATGAACACTTTTCTGTTCTTTGTAGCTGAACAAAGAGTTTCAGGCTGAGGAGGCGCCAACAGTCATCCTGTGCATCAGCATGCAATGGTTCAGAGAGTGGGAGAGCTTTGTGAAGGGCAAAGACAACGGTATAACCCCGCAAATAGAAAAATATAGCTGTGCATTCGAGTTTTTCTTTCTTTCTTTCTTCTTTACAAAATAATTTTTTGTTCCCTCAGAGCCACCTGGTCCCATTGACAACAGTAAAATTGGTGTTATGAAAGGAGGACACATACAACTGAAACAAGGTAAGCCCTACTTATTGAGGAAGATTTAAAAGGTGCAGTAACAAAAATAGATGGGAAATAAATATTTTCTTGCCTTTTTTTCACCTCAGGTGCAGACTATGGACAGATCTCAGAAGAGACATGGCAGTATTTGTTGGGCATATACGGTGGAGGCCCTGAGATCGCAGTGAGACAGACAGTCGCCCCAGTGGACCCTGACAGCCTTCATGGAGAAAGGAAAATTGAAGCAGAGACAAGAGCGCTTTGAAATAAACAGGTTGGAAACTTAACTGACTTCATGTATTAAGAATTTACTACTTACACACTGTGCATCTGCAATAAACTCAGAACAGCTTGTCTACATGTATGCAGGCTACCATTTGTTTGTTTAAATGTACTTTATGTAAACTAACTAGAAGACAAGACTTTGTAACATAAAACTTTCCCTTCCACTCTGCTTGTTTTAGCACATAAGCTCATATATTCCCTCTGGCCAGCAGAGAGCAAAATATCTGTATATGTGGCCAAGAATAATGGAGGCTAGCAAACAGCTGTAAATCCCATCTATAAAGAGAGTGTTGAGAGTCAGTTGGTTCTCAAATAGTTTTTCCTTTTCTTTTACCTCTCCACAGGTCTTCAGGTTTCCCTTTCCACTCTGCCCCTCACAGAATGCTGAGGAATTTGCACCTTGGTGAAGAAGGCCCATTGTGAGCACTTTGTAAATGTAGCAGAGTATTATTATGATGCCAAGCCACAAAAGGAGGAAACAGCACTAGAACCTCACATAGTATATTCATTGGCTAGCTCTGATCTTCAGTGTTAAGGTGTTTAAAACAGAAAAAAAACATACTAAAAAAGATGTGTTCCATCTCTGGAGCTGTTTTTTGGTAGCTGTGGTGTCTGAGTGGCTGCTGTAGTGACTAGGTGTCAAGTACTGCTTAACTGGCTGTAGCAGGCAGACAGCTGCCAGTGTCACAAGCCAGAATGCTGCAGAGAACAAAGCTACAGGCAGATGTTTAGTGCAAGAACTTTTCTGTTACGTTGGAAGTAACTACTAAGATACATTTGCAAGCTGTCTGTTTTATGCCTGTTTACTAGTTACATAGCAAAAAGTGCAGATAAGAAGTAAGATATTTCAAATAAATCAAACTTTTGCACCTCCAACCTCAGTTAAGCTGAGCCTTCAGGAATGGAAATCATTTTTCGTTTGTTTTTTCCAATACAACTATATTGAGTTTATTTATAACTACAAAACATGCACGCATGGGTTGTAAAATACCATTTCTCAGCTCAAAACGCATGCAGCTTCAAGTAGGGGCATTTCACTGAGGGTGTCAGAAGTTGAGGTTTTCTTTTTTTCTTTTTGTTCAGACAATTTAATATATTCAAAATGACTTAAATGTTGCTGAGCTCCTGTTTAGTTTATGCAAACATTACAGTGAAATAAACATAAAGATGTATAAAGATTTGAATGTCAATATTTCATGTTTCAATGAGGAAGAGATGAACAGGAGAGATGTGCAGATATGTAAGGGGCAACAAAATGTAACTAGCCCTCTATTTAGAGCTTACAGAGTAGCTTTGTAATTGTTCTGGAGCATCATTGTAAATTACCTTGTGTCAGTTGTTGGTTCAGATAACTGTAGTTTAAAAATGCAGTGTTATTGTTTTTTTGTTTTTTTTTTTTAAGAATAATTAAAGAAAAAAAATTCTGCTCAACAATAACAACAAGAAATACATGAAGAAATGAACCAGATCCTCAATAAGTAACTAACTGCCAAACATAAGAACAAAGGCTTATTTCAGTCTTCACATGTCAGGAAGTGAAGTTGGGAAATGGCTAGAGCTGCTAGCTGCTTTTTTTTTTTTGTTTTAAACTGTTACTATCCTTTTATGACATACATTTTAATATCATGGAGTACATAGGACAAAAGCTTGTGTTGAGGTCATCTGTTTAGCATTGTTGACATTCACTTATGATATTGCAGATGGGTCTATATGCTAGTATCCATGCACCCTGATTTTCTGGTCATGCAGTTGAAGCCAGTCGAGGGAAGAAAAAAACACACAAAGCTATGGAATTTTGTTAAAACTTACACAAATTATGTGAACTTACTGAAACTGCCTTCACCTCAGCCTATAGCCCAGTTGTTCTTTTTAGCCCTCTTAGAGCTTACAGTGTGTAGGGCTGTTCTTCTTTTTTTTTGCCCAGTAATGATAGATTTTACTGGTCAGGGTGGACCATAATAGTCAAAGTTGTACTTTCACACAGTTGTTAGCGTTTTTTGATTCACTTGGGACATTTTCTTACAGGTTATAGCAGTGCAATGAGTCATCATTTCCTAGTGAAAAAAGTCTAAAATGGCTAAATTAGACTTTTACATCTGGAGCCAGAGCTTCCTCAAAGTAGGTCGTGTATTTTGCAATGCTATTCACCAAGGCACACAGTACTTTCTTCTTCTGTAATTTCCCCCTTTTTGTTGCTGACTTTAAATAAAAGGGTTTTATATACAGTCTATGTAAACAACTCTTAATAATCATTAACATAGTTTTGTTTAAATGTCTGGAATTTAAACAGTCACCCAACTTATCATATAACACATAGTGTAATTCCTGAACATTTCAGCTGAATTTAATATTAAAACTGATTAGGGAAATTGTCCGTAATAAAGATTCCGCCAAAAAACGGCAAGACCAGTCCAGTGATGTAACTGGATAGAAGCCCAGGTCGGAAAGAACTGTTTAGCTTGGAAAATAAAGCAAATACCTGTCTTGCAGAGAGCTGAACAAATAATATCTCCACCACTTGCATGACTTTACATTAAAATATAGTTATAGACAGTCAGCAATTAGCTTGTTGACTTCAGTCATAACTAGCCTGCTTGCTAACGTGCTAGCTTCAAAATCCTTGTACTTCTGCCCCAGTGTTCTAAAGTGTCCAAAAATGCTTCCTAAATAAGTAATTTTATTTAAGAAAAAGAAATTCCATACTGAAATGGGATAGGTGGAATACTTTTAATGCGTGGGTAGCTTTTGTCTTTATGCTAACCCAAGCTAACAGCTGGTCATAGCTTAAGACAACAACTGTAAATTCATATTTCTAAAACTACTGAGAGTTTATTAAACTTTTATTGGCTGATTTTGTGTTGACTTTAGATCATTTTTTCTCAAAGAATCAACAATCTCAGCAGAACCAGATAGTTAAATAAGCAAATCTTCAATTAGTACATAAAAAAAAAAGGTTTTCTTTCCTTCTTTTATTTGAGCAAACTGGTTGGTTTCTGAAACCAGAATATTGAAATAAGGAATGCAGTAAGCTACTCTAAAGATGGACAACATTGGACCCTTGAAAAGTCCAAATGTTCAGCCTTTACAGAAGCACTGACTAAATACTTGACAAGAAACAACTCACTGTTTTTGAAAAGGGGGCTGCTACTTACATTTGTGCAGCAGGGCCAAGACAGTAGAGAAAAATAAATGCTGGCAGCCATTATGAAATATAATTAAGTCACCTATGATGTCAAAACATTTGTCATGTCCAGGGTTATGCATTTTGGCTCATGAAAATCAGCGTCTCTGTTTTGTTTCCTGAGCTCTTGCAGTTTTCATAAAGAAAGGCAACTGGCATGTCCACTTGCTTTAATCATGAAAGTTTCTCTTCTCACATATTTCTGGTCTTGACAAGAAAAAAAGCGTCCTGTATGTCCTAGGTTTAAATACTTTTGGGGAGTATGTGCAATGAAGCAAGAGACAAAATTTGTGCAATCTTAGTTCTTAAGGAAATACTGAACTGCTATCAGTGAGAGTTTAAACAGCCAACGGGAGTTTTTGGCGGTGCAGTCTGTCATAGTGCAGTGTTAAGAAGTCTAGAGTGGCAATTACTTAACTAGTCCCACCTGTGAGTATGCTTGCTTGTGTCATGGCACGTAACTATGCGTGTGAGATTTCCAAGTTAATTTGAAAATGCAAATGCTACTGTGGTTAAGAGTTGATCACAAATATTGTGGCACACAGCAGGTTTTAAATGACTCATATTTCCTTGTATTTTCCAATCTGAGGTTTTTGTGGACATGACAATGATGACGCTCTGAATTGTGATTCACCACAGTTCAATGGTATGTCTTTAATGTCTGTATAACTGATGTAATGCTTATTACTGGTTTAATGATTAAAATTTCCTGGTATTGGATTTGAGTCTCTTGTTTTTTATTTATGTATTGAGGCAGACATCATTGAAAATGTAAGAAAAACAGGCTCTGACAAGTTGCTTGGCTTCTTAGATGACTGCTCTACCCAGGAACAACTGGCAAAGTTGAATCATATGTAGACTGTCACTCTACTGTTACCCTGAGGTAAAAACCATAAAGAAATCATTGGGTTGCTGTAGCTCAAGAGGAAAGTTGACTGCCAATTGGGAGGTTGGGCCAATATTGGCTTCCTCAGAGATCATTTGGTTCTAGGGACTTATAACAGAGACACAAAAATAGCGTACTATAGCCTACCAGAAAGTGAAAATGGGACATACTGTAAGTGGCATTTGGGCGAGACTGAATCCTATGTTGATTCCAGTATGTTTATTGGTGTGTGGATGTGTGTCAGGTAAAAAAATATAATTACTGAGATGTGCTCTCTGAGTGTTTGGGTGAATGTGACTTGTAGTTCTAAAGATAGCTGTCAAAATGAATTATAAAAAGAGTGTCACATTATATCAGTACCGTCCCATTTTACCATTCACAACAAATAACAGGAAAAAAAAAACTGAACACAAAAGCTGCAATTCTCATAATGCCCGACATCTAAAAATAATTGTATGTAAATAAGCAACATGTATAAATGAAATATCAGTTAAATGGATTTGCTGCTTTTGTGATGTTTTCTGAGTTGCTGTTTTATAAAACACATTGGAAATTGTTGAAATATTATCTGTTCCTGTCTTTTTCTTTATCTTTTCTCTTCAATGTATGAAATGTATTGTTTTCTGAAATGTTTCATGCATTTGTTTTGTCCCAGATGATCACTGATTGTAGATATTTAGAAGGCAGTGACTTCGAAAAAGGTTGTCTTAAATTGTTCTCTCATGATCAAAGATGTCTGATGACATGGTCTTTCAACCAAAGATAGTTTGTGATCATTTTCAAACAGCATAGGATTTTTTGGGGGTGGCATCTTACTGTGTGTGCTGCTTATAACCCACATCTATTATCCAAACAACCAATAGTATTGTGGTAAGGAATTGTGTTGATTAAAACAACACTGGCACCACATCAAAAGCATGTCGATAAAATCCAAACAAACTAAATGTAGCATGGAGAATGAATAATAAAGGATTGAGGAAAAAAATTGAAGAGTTAAATTAAATTCTAATTAAAGAAATTAAAGATTCATTTAAATTCTAACTTGTGATTTATTTAGATTATTTACTTAAATTAAAATAAAGAAAAATGCCATGACCGTGCAGAGAGAGATGCAGCAAGGGATGAAACTGAGGAGAAATTACAACTTGAGTGAATAGTTAACATCTGAATCAACACTGTAGTAAGCAGAGCAGTGACTCTTCAGTCTGTCAGCTTATGAAACATACTTTTGTCAGTCTAATGCTTGGTCACTAATGCTCTTCACAGTTACAGCAAACCATTCATCAGGTATCATTATTGTGCTGCGTGCATGCATCAGACATGTTCTAGCCAGGATCATGATATGTCTGCTGCACACTGTAGCTTGCAGTGACTTTATACTATGGCAAAAGTAAATAACAGTGTGCAGCTGCCTTTGCACCTTAAGGCACATAATGATCTATTTGTTATGCATACTGCATGAAGGTGGATTTACACTTTTATCTCAGTCTTCAAGAAGTGATGAGTGAAGACATTCTTTGGGTTTCATCCATACAAAGAATTAAAGATTTCAAAGTTAGGCTACATCTCCTTGGGTCCAGGTTAAGTTAGACTATGGATAAACAATAAACGTTGCACCCAAAAGATCTCAAACCAATATGGATGTAAAGTCCAATGATAATTATGTTCACAAGGATCGAGCTTCAATGGAGTGTCGGTTCAAAAAGCAGCAGTTTTAGAAATAAGCCTATTTGGCCAATTTATCTCACCAATACTTTATCATATTATCATTTGATTATTTCATTATCATTATCTTTGGCCTTTCCAAAGATAATTAAAACATAAAAGCATATTAAAAACTTCACTTTTGTAATGGAGGATTGTCACATTCGAGCTCTAGTTCAAATCTTGGATTTTCCTAAACAAATTGATACAACGCAATCTTAGAAGTGCCTGTGCATAAATCTGGTGGTCAGGGAAATATTTCTGTATCTTTTAAGATTGCCCTTGTGAGCTCCTAAAATTGGTGCAGTGCCCAGAAAAAAAAAGAAAGAAAGTCTGGACTCCTCCAATACAGTTGACAGTGTAACTCACTGCATTTCAACCTTTTTCTTTTACTTTAACATTGCAGCAAAGATATATCTTGTAAAAAAGAAAGAGAGGGCTATGTTTTCATCTTTGAAAGACGACAACTCTTTAAGTGAGGAGCTGTGATGTCATCTCAAGTCCCACGCGTATGCTGAGCTGAATCGAGCCCAGACAGGAGGAGGCAGACTGAGGAGGAAACGCACCGAGCTGCTGAGAGGATACCATGCACATTCAAAGCATGGATGCTGACAAAGGGCACACTGTACTCAGGTAAGAGCCACGAACTAAATTATTTCTGGAGATTGACTTGTGAGCGTACACAAAAAAATGACAAATGCTGCACACAGCTGTCATGTCACATTACAACAAGATATTAGTCTGCTTTCTGCAGTGTGTGTGAGTCTGAGCATGGATGCACACAAAAGCATGCACAGCTTTGACACCACTAAAGATTATTGAGATGGAAGTTACTCTAAAGGTGGGATACTACTTACACTGTGCAAGATGCATTTCATGAGTCATCAGATGCACTGATGAATAATTAAAGATCCCATTTTAAATCAGCAAATGGCCAGACAGTGACAGCCCAGGACGGCAAGGGAGCTGCTCCTGCTGTGTCCATTCACTCAGAGGGGATGGGTGTGGCATGTAGCAGCACACCACTTGTCCTCTCTGTCCTCATTACAGTCATTTTCATTCTTGCCAGCTTCTCTCTGTTCACCAGGCAGATGATGGAGCCAGCTAGCAGAACAGGAGGACAAGTTGAGATCTGTACATGGGGATATTTAACTGTCAGTAAAACACCCTGTCCTAAGGGGGAAAGTCTGTTACATAGATCTTGTCACAACAATGTAACTGCTTTGAAAATGTTGACAGATCTGAAGCGCAAAATATTCAGTATCCACAGACTCATGTTACAAGGGAGGGGTGTTTTCTTTCCTTTCTTACTAATCAAATAAGCCTTGTGGAGGTAATTGTTTTTCTGCTACAGCTGTTGGAACACACAAGATTCTGCCTGGTTTGTATATTCATTTTTAATGTTTCAAATTATATACACTTGAGTGCTCACTCATTTTTGGCTGTCTGCAACTCCTGTACTACAACTGCAAAATTTATCAAAGCAAAGAGGTCAGTCTATCCTAAATGGGCTGCAACTGATTTTGGAGTGCCACTTAATTTTTTTCTTTTCCACATTCTTTGAGATTTTTATTTATTTTCATGGTACCCCTATTTATTTTTATACATCGGCATACATCTTTGACATGCTTGTGATGTGCAGGGCAGGACGTCCACTCAGGTCCTCTGGCATGAAACGTGTAGTTGTTCCATGTTGGAGAAAAAACACTTAAGCAGCTGAAAATGTAGATATCCTTAAATTTACACTCTGACTGTTTAGTCCATATCTACATTTAACTTAAATTTATGGTAAAAATCAGGTTTCTTGTAAAATTGAAAAACATTTAATAATAAAAAGGATTTTGAATCCCATATCTAACTGAAACAGTATATAAAACATTCATATTTTTATTCATTTATTAATTTTCTTTTACTCGTATCCACTTTTTTTTTTGTCATAACTGAATACTTTGTAGAAAACTTAACTGATGTGTCCTAATGATCTTAAAAAGCAATTGACACAATCACTCCATCCTTCTCAAACTGGAACAACAATGAAATTGGGACATTTGGTGTCCCCCAGGGGTCTGTGTTGGGGCCAAAACTGTTCAGTGTGTACGATGTGTGTATATATATATATATATATATATATATATATGTATACACACACACACACACACATACATATACGCTACTCACAAAAAGTTAGGGATATTCAACTTTCAGTTATAATTTAGGAAAATGTAAAATGTTCACACCTCATTGATATTATATCATGAATGTGGACATTTAACTGGAACTATGATGTGGTAATTCCTCCATCTCAAAGAATTTATTGTTCGGTTTATTCTGACATCGTACAAAAACCCAAATATACCTAACTTTTTGTGAGTAGTGTGTGTATATATATATATATATATATATATATATATATATATATATATATATATATCTATATATATAAAATTTGTGTCTCAATCACCAAAATTCATATTTTTTGCAGATGACAAAGTTATTTCATAGTAGTAATAATCCAAATGAGCTTGCAAGTCCTGTGAACAAGGAACTTAATGAAATAAAAAAATGGATGGATATAAATCGATTATCATTAAATATAAATAAAATTAAACCAATGATGTCTGGCAATTGTAAAACAAATTCAGACCTGCAAATAAGTATCGGAGGTACAGCATGCAAATGAAAAGCAAGTGAAAATTTTTTTTTTTGAAGTTACAATTATTGGTAATTTGTCCTGGAAAGCCCACATCAGACATATAAAAATGAAAAGCCCCTTGATTATAAACAAAGTGAAACAATACCTTGTTGAGAATGCTCCGTACTTTGTACGACATGTTGGTACTCCCATACATCGCAAGTATGGGGAAACACTTACCAGTGCACAATAAATCCATAAATCACATACAGAAACGAACAGTGTGAATCATTCAAGTGGCTTGATTATTTTGAACATACTCACAATTTGTTTATTTTATCAAAGTTGCTAAAATTCAGTTATCTAGTTAAATATAATACTCAATAATCCTATACAAAGCATTCAACAAACCAGTTATCCTACAACAGTTTTTCAAATAAAAAAAGAGATTGTAATTTGAGAGGATATGGAGATTTTACATAATCTAAAGTTCAAGTTACTCAGGTTTTAGATAAAGGTTTTAGTATGTGGAGTGAAACTTTATATCCAACACAGGCTATGTCAAAATATTCAAAGATTTAAACTATTATATGGTCTGGTCACATTATTTGAAGATTTTTTCTTGAATTTACATCAATATGCATATGAATCTGCTTTTTGTTTCCACTCTGTTGTTTGTACACTGTCAATTAGCATTGCAGGTATAACTGTATGCCCCATTTACCACGAAATTGTTTTTTTTTTAATGCAATATCCATCACCTATGGTAATGCCACGATGATCTAACACTCAAGTCACCTCAGTTACTGAATTTTTGATTATTTTTACATGTTATGGTTTATTTGCTTAAACTGGGGTGCATAGTTTGTCATTCTCTAATTTGAAAGAAGTATGACTTCTGTGGTCATATAGACGAGAGATGGGGGTGGTTAGTTTATTTGAAATTTATTTTGCTTGTTACAAAGCTATTGTTACTTATAGTTGTTTTGTGATGAGATGATAAGCTATGAAATTGCTCATTTCCTTTTATGTTCTACTGTGAATAAGTTATTGCCTGAAATGAATAAATACAATAAAAAAAATCAATCAATCCATTCATTCATTTATATTTTAGAGATATAACAACAACAACAGTTTATTTAAATGATCACAAATACAATTTGAATGCCTGGGCACAAGATTTCGTCCCTAAACTTGACTTGAAAAATAAAAAGAGAATCTGCATTATAGAGATCAGCTGCTAACTGTTTGCTCTCCTTTTTTTGCTTTCTGTTTTTTCAGGCATCTATTAGATATCTGGTGACGACAGCACTACATTGAACTTAGAAGATAACTGGCATGACACAGGAAATCATTAATTTACAGAAAGCTGCATCATGTCAAGCTGCTGGGGTGACTTTAAAGCCAAGAAGAATCAGGTTGATTCATCTGAACTAACCACACCTTCAACTGCGCTGTCTCCCTGTTTCTTTCTTTTTTTCTTTTTTGCAAAAGCAACCTCTGTAAATATTTGCATGCCATGTCTGGCAGCTATGAGAAACAGAAGATACCTTGAGACTGTCTCACTATGACTGACTTTTCATGGTTGCTCTGTGGGCGTGGAAATGTGGTTTTTTGATTAATCAAAACAGATAATTCTGCTGCAACTCCTGGTTTGTGAAACTTGGTTGTCGACCTCTGTTTTTCTTCTCATCGATTTTTGTTTACTGCCCTTTATAGAAGAAAAACACAGCCAAATATTTTTCCTTGCAAGGAGCTCACTCTCAGGCAGTTGATGCAGGCACTGGCCTGCAACTGCTTTGCTCCTTTAGATTCTGTTTTCAACACAGAAATAAGTTCACATATATTTACCACCAAAACTTTATATCATATGATATTCTTATACAGTAAGTTAGTGTATAAAACATTTGTGCGTGTCACTCTTATAAGATTGTATAAAACATTAAACATAATCAGCTGAATACATTCAATTTATCCTATTTATCCCATCACTAATACCACATGCGAATACATTTTTAAGATTAGCTAAGTCTTGGTTATACTTTATCTTACTTCCTGTTCCTTCCTGAGTAAGAATGAGTATGTGCTGACACTTTGCGTGTAGAGTATCTGTACCTGTATAAGCTGTGAACACACAATGGGCTGTGTCATGTGTTCCCAACTGGTTGACATGTGGACTGTGAGGGTAAGAAGAACGGGCCGCAGGGCTGTGGAGCTCACCACCTACCCACAGATGCTCCAGGGAGGCTACCACAGAGTGACAGGCCTCCACTACACGTCCTCCTTCTCTGATGCTGAAGACTGCTGCGACGACACCAGCTCAGGCAGCTCGCTCACGCTGGACTGGCAGGCACAAGTTGCTGATGGTTGACATAATACAAATGTATAAACACGATGCTATGCAGGAGGTTTCATGTATTTACAGTAAATGTGGTGATGCTGCTTGTTTTTATTTAACTTGGGTCCTGTTTTATTTTAAGTCTATTTTCCCAAGACAAAAGGAACAAGGACGCACAAGTTCAGTGTTCAAAAGCTAGCTGACCAGACAACCATATAGAACCATCTACAATATTAAAATGCTATTTAAATGGCAGAATATAGCAGACAACAGCTGTAATTATATATGTATTAGCACATAGGGATTAACTTGCATCATGCTGGTTTGTTGGGACAATGTGTAAAACATAAATAAAGAACAGAAAGCAATAACTTGCTCATTTCAAACTAACTTTTTATTCTTAGCAAAGTATAGAAAACAGATTTTGAAATAAGACATTTGACACTTTCGTGAAAAAGAATGAGCTTATTTTGAATTTGATGGCAGCAACACATCTCAAACATTGGGGCAAGGTTACATTCATCACTGTAACTTCCCCTCTTCTTTTAAACGTCTCGGAAATGAGGAGACCAGCTGCTGGACCTTCTGGTTCAGGAATCCTGTCCCGTTTTCATCTGTTATAGAATTATAGCAGCTCAACAGTCCTGGGTTCTCTTTGCAATATTTTGCATTTCATGATTTGCCGAATGCTTAACTGGTAAAGGCTCTGGAGTGCAGGCAGACCAGTCCTGGACCTGCATGGTTTAGCATTGTGCTGCTGAAATATGGAAGACCATGCCTGAAAAAGAAGTTAGCTTATGTTGTGCTAAAAACCTGTATCTTAATGGTGCTTTTTTTAAATATTGAAGTTGCCAGTTCCATTGGCACTAATACCGTCTCATTTGTCCTCAGAAATGCAGACTTGTTCTGACAAATAAGCCAAATGGTCCTTCTCTTTGGTATAGTAAATTATATCAAAGTTAATTCCTTCTGACCACTGAACACTATTTTTTTGGTCTGATCACAGCCATTTTAAAATGAGCATTGGTCTAGAGGAGACTGTTTATAGACAGTGATTTCTGGAAGTGTTCCCAGTGTTTTTTTTTCTTTACAGTAGCCTATTTGCCTGCATATTTCACAATTAAAATATAGTAGGTTTCCTGTGGTTTCCTCTGTGGAACCCACAGTATTGAGCAATCATGCCACCAGATCCATGCTCCACTTATCTTGTCTGGAGTGGAAATTTTCTGTGTTTTGTAACCAACCTCACGCCCTATGTTTTGCCAGCAGACTGACATGAAATCATTTTGTCAGAATGATCGCAGTGCAGTTAGTAATATGTGAAGACATGTTGGTTCCAGAAATCATACCATGTCAGAGTGAGCAATGGTTATCCCAAATGCCTTACACACATCTGTTAATATGATTCAGGTTGTTCAAATTTGGGTGGCTGTAAAGGAAACCAGATGTTGACAGAGATATGAGACAAGTTTAGGATTCAAAGTTCTAGCCTGTCAGATAATGAACAGCTATATATTCTGCTCTCCTGATATTTCTGGGAGTTGTAAGTTTACTAGTACACAGAGAATAACAGGGCCTTTGTGTAGAAAAGTTTAAAAACAGCACATACTTGTGTGATGCCACAGTTATTGCATTCTTGACGTCTGTTGTGGTCAGATTGGTACATGTATTTTAGCTCATTTTGTCTTGTTTGGCATCTTTTTGTGGATGAATGTCTCTCTAAAAAAACAACCAACTGTACTTAACATCCCCAAATAAATAAATAGATATGCACTGTTTATTCCATCCACAATGAAAGATGACGGGAAACGAAAATGCAGCTCATAGATCAGAAATAATCTTTAATCCTGTTCCATTGAATTTTATCTTCATTACGCACGTGAAATGTTGCCTCGGGAAGCATTTTCTTTCTTGCGTTTAGTCTGGGAATTTTTCACGATAGACACATGAATGAAACATTTCCGGCTGGTTCAACCTGTCATCATCGTCTCGCTTTGTGGGAGGAGGCATCACCGATCGGAGGCTAAAAAGCCCCCTCTTCGGGTTCACTCTCACTTTCAGCAGCAAGGCAGCTTCAAATTTTCCTCTTTGATTTTACCGCGGAGTTTAAAAATGCCAGTCATGATTAGAAACGAAGTTTTCTCCTGTTTTGTCTTTTACGCCGTTCTTCTGGTGATTAAAATGTATGTTTTAGCGATAGTAACGGGGCAAGTTAGACTGCGTAAGAAGGTGAGTGTCTCAGACGCGTTAGTTCCCCTCCCAGAGCTTCTTTAATATTATATCAGTTATGATTGTTTTTTCCCCCCCACTCACGTGACTTATTTCTTTCCATTTGCAACTTTCGTTAGGCTTTTGCAAATCCTGAGGACGCGCTGAGACACGGAGGTCCACAATACTACAGAGAGGATCCGTATGTGGAAAGATGCCGGAGGTAAGACTGCACCAGATTCTGTTTGGACATGCTTATAACCTCTCTGAAAAACAATTTAGGGATAAAACAAAAAAACTGTGAAAGATTTTTGCATAGTAATAGTTTTATGAGACTATCCTATTTTAATAAACTCACGAACATGAAAAGTAATGATAGTTCAATATTTGCTGATATTTGCAATTCCAGTCTATTTTTCTGGAGGAATGTTCCCATTCTTTTTTTTCTTGCATTTGTGTTTTCACTCCTCATTTCCAACTAGAATCAGCATCCAGTGAATTGATTCTGATTTAATTGGTCTAAAAACGGATTTGTGACAGAAATGGGAAGTGCAAATATTTTCTTCTTGTTAAGGAGGTTAACTTTATTCTCCTGTCTGCCCTGAATTGTTGCGAACTTCTGCTGAAAACCATCTTTGCACCTAGAGAAAGTTACAGACCAGATGCCTTTAAACAGTAAATCCAGATCCACTCATGTTTGTGGGTTACAAGAAGTCTGCAGTTCTTATCACCTTTTTTTTTTTTTTTTTTTTTTGGAGCAGTTTTGGCAAAAGTAGTTTAGATAGCAGGTTTCCTAGTATAGTAAAAAAAGGAAAAAAAAGTTGCTTAATGGGTGGGGAGGAAACAGGAAAAAGCTCTGATTGTAGTCTGAACAGGCTAGCACATAAAGACTGCATATATATTTTTTTAAATGATGATTTGAGATGAACTGGTCTGGATCAAGCTGAAGTGTGGAAATGACAAAACTTACAAAATTACTCAAAGAATGATTTTCCGAGGTTAGACTAAGTTATTACAAAGAAAAGAAGAAATCAAAATCAAGAATGTGCCGACTCGTCGCATGATTAAGAAACAGAAATGTCATCATTTTACTATGTAGCTGAGTCACAGACTGCTGAAATCAGTGTTCTCATCACTGTAGCTCCAAGTTTGCAAGTTCAGATTCGTGTCTCATTGCTTGCGATTTAAGCAGCTTTAACTAATTTATTTATAGATTAGCTCCACCTTCAGGGACAGAAAACAAAATATTTCTCATCTAATCTTTGGTTTGTATGGTGTATTAGTTTTTTTTTTTCTCATACCAGTGGAAAATAGAATTGGTTTTTCTTTTGAACATTTTTCCAATCGTCTATTCAAATTTAATTTGATAAGGGAAAAAAAAGCTGTTGGCCAAAGGTGCAAACTTCTTTAAAAGACTCAGGTGCACAATGCTTCAGTTAAACAAACAATAGCTACAAACAGAGTTAAACCCCCTCACTGCCTTTGGGGACACTGTTAAATCAGGAAAACCAGTGGGACTGGAATTGGTCTGCAGTTGCACCAGAAATCTGCTGCTGTTAACTTGAGAAAATTACTCTAATTTTACTTTCAGGAAACTTCAGCTTTCTAATATAGAACCTATGAATATGAAATAATTATCATTTACATTATATCCCACAAAGAAAAGTGTGCCAATCCAAACTAAACTAAATCGAATTTTAAGCGGACATGGAAAAACAACAAAGACCTTCAATTTACTTGGCTACACCTAAGAGTAAAGAGCAAGTGAAACAGGCTAAACAAGACAACTAAACTTCATTCATGTTCTGCATTTTTCTCTTCTTTAGGGCTCATAATAACGACATGGAAAACATCTTTCCCTTCCTCTTCCTGGGTGCTATCTACTCCCTGACTGGACCTTCGCTGTCAGTGGCCCGCCTTCACTTCCTCGTCTTCTTCTTGTGTCGTGTGCTGCACAGCATTGCATACCTATTTGCCCTGAGGGCCCCCACCCGCTCTGTGGCCTACACCGTTGCACAGATACCATGTGTTTCCATGGCTGTGCAGATCCTAATGACAGTTGCAGCATATGCCTAAATACTGGACTAGATTTTAATCGGAGTTGTGGCAGAAATTTGCTGCCACAGCTTTGATTTGTGAAGCCATGTCATAAAAAGAAAAAACAGGAGGAAAGACAGTGGGAGTGCAATATAAGGTGTGTGACACACCATGGCTGTTTTTCGTGGAAATCTGTCAGTATTTTTTATTATTATTATTAGAATGTGATAATATCTTAATATATTTAAAGTGTAATGTTTGATACCGTAGACTGTACTCTTGTATTTAAGATGCAAATGAAGGTTGTTGCTCATTTTTACAAAGATCCGTTGAAATCTGAAACTCACTGACAGACAGTTTTAAACTTATAGCCACTTTGGGAATATTTTTCCAGCTGAGCTGCACTGTTTGTTGATCCCTAACCTCCTCTGTGTTTATACGCAGCACCGACCATGTGGTTTCATATCCTCATCGTGGCTTTGTCCGTTTCCTGTGTGGACATTCCATCTGTTGTACTAACGTGTTTGTGTTTAATACAAGCGTAATGGATCCCGATGCACTGTCTGATGATCTGCTGAAAGCTGAATCTTCTTCACCTGATGTGCCTGAAACCAGCTCACAAACTTTTAAAAGAAGAAAGGACTGAAATATCCTCCAACAGCCTGCAAAGACGCATCGCTCATAGGAAATATTGTGATTTCTATCTGTGAAAACTTTGAAAGTCTTATAGTTTTGTAATGCTGATTTTTCTGCAAACGTGTACAACCGTGTTTATGATTCAACAGAAAATTGTTTTTAGGTAATAAAACATTTTGTAATCAAGAAAGCCCGACCTCAGCTTGAAAATGTGCCAATTTGTAGCTTTATTAGAGGATTGTTGAATGTGCCCAGTCCTGCAGAGACTGCTTTTGATGAGACGGGGCCCCGCTTTGTGTTTGAGAGTGAGATGATCCAGAAGTCCGAGGCAAGGTTCCAGCATTCCTGTACATATTATGTAAGACCTCGGGCTGCGCTGTGCTCGCTGGTGTACCCTGAGGGGCCGGGAGGGCACGGGGAAACCATATGCATACTCACAGGCTCTGTAGTGCTCAGTCATGCAATCAGACAAACCACAACTACAGTTTCTGAAATGTTTTCTTTCCATCTGACATCTGTGTTTGACTCAGTTGTTTTTGGCTTCTATGCAACTTAAAAACTATTTTTCCACCTCTGAAAATGATGTGATCCAACTAATCCTACTTTGGGTGATTTTCCAGCCAGCCAGGATGACTAAGCTCAAACATAAAAAGAGCTGGAATCTTTTGTGAGCACACTTTTTTTTTTTCATGCAGAAGAAAAATTACAAACCCATAACGTGGGTGGACAAATGAATGCATAATCGGGGTGAAACATAAGGCTAACATGCATGACGCATGGGTGTGTCTATAGGTTGAGTACGTGTGAGCTTTTTCCTAAAGGGATAAAAAGCTCATGGTCTCCCTCCTACATCCCTCTTTTTTTTTTTTTTTTTAACAGGGCAGTGTTTGTGCGCCAGATAAGGTGAAACTCTGAGCGGTGTTGTTTTCATTGGCCAGCTGTTCTGTGTTAGGAGATGAGCTCATAATGGACTCGATGGTCTACTGTTCACTGGCTGCCAGCTCAACTATGGGGAAGAAAATGAGAAACAGACTTAACACATGAAAAACTCGGTTTAACTGTTTTGTTTGGTCCTTAAGTTCCTCTATCCTGCAGGTTTTAATTGTTTCTCCAATACACCTGACTAACATGCATACATGTAAATCATTGTGAAGAAGTTGACAAGAAGCTGATGATTACATTTGATTTGAATCAGGTGTGTTGGAGCAGGGGAAAAAAACAAAAACCTGTAGGATAGCAGCCCACGAGGACCACAATTTGTGCAGCTACATAGGTGTTTACCCCCACCTTGTGGCCACACACAGACAGCAACAAAGATGCTTCCCCCATTACTGCTGAGCTCCTATTTATATGGCAGCACAGGCCCCCAAAGACCTCTGACTTTCATATTTTGTTTTTGCATGATTAGAGTTAAAACCAGTGGATTAATAAGAGACAGTCAGAATCTTATCTGGTATTTTTATACCAGTACAAGTAGATTTAACATTTTATTCATATCTTGGCTAAATAGGTGAAGATCTATCAATGACAGGAGTAAAGAGACTCAGCCAGTTATATAATCTCAAAAAACACTTTGATAATTGTAAATGTGGCTTGTTTTGTAAAGACAGGTCAATCTTAGTTTAAAGGGTTTAACAGTTTCATAATTTAAACGTAAAGAAAAATTGTTCTTTGATTAAAATGTAACGATGGGTTTCTTGTTAAGGAGCTTAGTTTCTATTCTATGCTAACTTTGGCAGATTATCAGAATATCTATGTTCGGATGTTAATATTGTGCACAAAATCCAACTACACGGACACTCAACAGCATTGTGTATTGTACAAACCAAAGTACTTATTCTGTGGGAAAAGGTTTTGTGACAGTTTTCCAGACAAGTGTCCAATTACTACCCTTGCAGAAATTTTCAAATCCTAACCATGCATGATCACAAACTTGTTCTCCTTTGTGAAAGCACCCCCCCCCCACTCACCCTGAAATCAAACTTACAGTGGTGTGGTGGTTCTTTTCATCTTCAGCAGCTGGCAGCAGATTCGGATCCAGAATGTCTCTGTACTTTTCTTGATTCATTCTTCCTTCAATGATATGAAGTCTGCCAGTGCCACATGCTGAAAAACAGCTCCCATCATTATGTTCCCAGGAATTTCACTGTTGCTGTGGTGTTTTTGGTGCCATTTCTCCTTCAAACATGTTGTGCCTTATGACATTCAAAGAGTTCAGTTTTGGTCTCATCTGACCAGACTGTTTTCCAGAATGTCACGGGTTTGTCCAGATGTTGTGTTACAAACTTCAAACAAGCATCAACGTGCTTTTTCTTCAGAAATGGAGTCTTGCGTGGTGTACGTGCATGAAGGCCATGGCGGTTGAATGCATTACTTCTTGTTTTCTCTTAAACTGTACCTGCTGATTCCAGGTCTTTTTGAAGCTCTCCACGAGTGGCCCTGGGCTGTTGGAGAACCTTTATGATCATTGTTCTGACTCCTCTGTCTGAAATCTTGCGAGGAGCACCTGGCCATGGCCGGTTAATGGCCCCAGTGGTGCTCACCGGAACTTTGAGAAGTTTAGAAATGCACCTGGAACCAATTAAATTACTTCAGTGTGTTTGCAGTAATAAGGTTGCGTAGGTCTTTAGATAGCGCTTTGCTCTTACCCATCATGCAATGCTTCTTGTCCGACACCTTGGTGATGAGAAACCTTTTCAAAGGCATCAATCGGGACTAAACCAGCTGATATTACTTTGCACTGATAGGGGACATGATTACTTTTTAATGACAGACTCCAGCTGCTTTCTTGGCTTTCCACATCTTTTTGTCCCTCCATTTCTTAATGTGTTCAATCCTTATTCCCTGTGTCATTTCACTACACATAACTTAATTTATGGACATAAATGTTTGGATTTCTTTGTATGTGTGCATTACTTGGGTAGTTGCCGACCTCTGGTAAAAATTTCATGTTAATAGCTCAACTAGAAATATATTTTCTGAGAAAAATGTTGACATGTCCAATACTTTTTTTCCCTGTTGTATCTGTGTTGACCATTTAGAATCCAGTCAAATAAACTAGTCCTTTTACTTATTGTGACATTTAATTTGGAAACACTCGAGACTTGAAAGCTTTGCAAGTTCCTTAAATTATTTTTGATCCAATGGATCTAAAATAATCTAATAGGGGAGCTGGTAGAGTTATGCTTCTTTGATTTTTCGTTCAAACTTTGGCAGCTACAGTAAATGGGCTTTATGCACAGCTCCAGTACTTCCTGAACTTAATATAGCACCTTTATTTCCTGTCTTACGTGATTGGATGAACTGATTAATCCAGATGTGTCTGATCATTTGCTGAGGTTAGACTCACCTGGATTTATCAGTTCATCCAATCATATAAGACAGGAAATAAAGGTGCAGTATTAAGTTCGGGAAGTACTGGAGCTGTGCATAAAGCCTATTGGCTTAAAATAGGTGTATGATGAGGCCGCCTGTTTTTTAAACCCCTCTGTGTCTCATTTTTCCTTCCACATATGCAAATCCTCCTGTTTCAACGCTTCCCTCCGATTGGCCTGGCATCACACCACCATCATCTCTTTCCCCCTCACCTGCTGACATCTAACGAAATGAATGAATGAATGAATGAAAAATACTTTACTTATCCCAGGAGGGAAATTCAAACTTGTAATAGACTGTCTGCCTTCTTTTTTTTTTCAAACGATATAACTAACATAACAATAATAAGTATAAAAAACTAACAATGAAACAACGAACTTGACAGTCAGTCTTGTTCTTCAGAATTGTTTTCTAATTTCTAATTTCTAATTCTGATCAGTCCTACCTGGAGCTGCTGGCTGGGAAAAACAAAAGAGCCCAAAAGATCTCGTCCAGGGGCAACTGTTTGGCCTGTAAACAGTTTGTCCTTAGTTTGTTTCTTTTGTGGTTTTCTGGGCATTTTTTGGTCTAAAGTAAACGTCTAATGGTCCTTAGACGTCTAGGCTAAAATCTGTTCACCACTGGTCTAAAAGTGAAAGTTTTTTAGCCGTCTAAGCTTAGACTAGCTTAGACTAAATCTAAACTGCACTGTACAATGATCAGTGACAGGCCAATTGTTTTAATCCAACATTTGGCCATCATTTATACAACTCACAGTTGTTTTTTAATATAATATTTAATGATAATGGATTAAATTATAACGTCTAGATTCGGGCTAAAATATAGACCGATTACAGTCGGGTGAACTTCGGTCGAAACTTAGACGAGACGTCTAATAGACGTCTTTGGCTCGCAGGGTAGTTTGTGTTAGTTTGGGCTTCTTTAGTTTTGATTTCCAGGTGTTTTGTTGGTTAACGGTTTAGTTGGTAAATCCCCTTTAGTTGTGTTTATGTTTTACATTGGGTTAGTTTGGAGTTTGGGATAGCTAGGCCTTGTTTTGTTATACAGTAGTTGGGTTTTGGTTACAGGTTTTCCCTGTAACCATCACTAATCATCACTAACCCCATCTCCATTTCAGGTTTTGTGTTTTGTTTATGCCTTTAAATTTACCTCAGGAAATAAAACCATCTTTACTCCACCTTTACCACCTGAAACCAGTCTTTTGTTCACATCTCTGATACCTAGCAGAGCCGGGGCGTAACGGTGTATTTTATAAACCATTATTAATAAATAAAAATAATATAATAGAAAAGACCGTAAACAATAAGTAACTAGGGACATCAACAATACGAAACTATCGGCCCCCTATCAGAATCGGCCTATATCGGCCTTAAACTGAATATCGGACATCGGCCACCCCACTTACATTTAAATAATATTTAACCGATATTCAAACGATTGGGCAGCTGTTTCTAAAGTCCCCCCCCCCCAAAAAACCCCAAACTACTTCTTCTTCTTCAAAAACTTCTTTTTTACAGATTTTAAAACTTACAAAGACTTGGGGTGGGAAAAAATATCGATACACTGAAATGTTGCGATATTTTTTATATGCTGATTTCACATTGACATTTAAAAATGCTGCATCGCATTTTACTAAAAAATCCCACAATATTTCATCATCCTGGTATGAAATCTCACAAGAATTCATGAACATTTCACAATATTTTCGTATGCTGATATCATATTGACACTTAAAAACACAGTATCAATCTATTTTACTAATGAAATCTTTTAAGAATTCACAAAATATTGTGAGTTTGCAACAGAATGATGAAATCTTGCAAGATTTTGTAAGTAAAATAGATCGATACCAAATTTTAAAATATCGATTTGATATTGGCATTTGAAAATATTGCAATATTTCAGTTTTCCCACCCCTATATTTCAAAGTGTCAGAAATGGATAACAAAACTGCTATTTGCAATGACCGATTTTTTTTTCAGCTTTAATATCGGTATCGATATCGATTATCGGCCACGAGTTTTAAAATATTGGCATATCAGATATCGTCCAAAATTCTAATATCGTGCATCCCTATAAGTTACTTAAATTTTTTGCACATTCTTATGGTTGCATACTGCCTCTTAACTTTCAAGTAACTTTTCATAATTACATACAGAAATGATGAATATTCTGAAGCACAACAAAAGATTACCCCCAATTTATAGTAAACACAGACAAAATTATAATTCCATAAATATTTATTACATATCAATGAACAGAATCAACTACTTTCACAGCAGTGGTCTACAGCACTTGTTTAAAATAACTGCTCATAATAATAATAATAATAATATAGTTCAGTTTCCTTTGAGGCCACATTTGATACACAAACATTTACAAGTATTACTTGGCATTAAAAACGATGGCGATACAATATTTTAAGACACTTGGTGTTTTTTTTGTTGTTTTTTTATTTTAATTTTGATATCACAGAGAGAGAATCAGCAACAATCTAAACAGGAAATATAGATTCCAATACAAAAACAAAACAACAGTGAAAATGCCAAGGGGAGGTAGAAATCAAGGGTGCTCAACAGAACTGCAGGAGAAAAAAAAAAAAGGACAGACATAAACTGGAGAAGCAGTGTTCTCCCAGTCATCCAATCCTCATTCAGAGTGATAAACACTGATACAGTTTCTGTAAAAATCCCCCCCTCCCATCACGTTCCATCATCTCCCCCCTTACCCTTCCTTGGGATATGTTCAAGTGTAGGAGGGAACTCATGCTGTGGCACAGCAAATAAATGGTTTCAGGGGAGAGTTGAGGACTCATGCAATTTGTGACAGTTGCTGTGTTGTGAAACCACCACATAGAGGCGCTCTCAAAACCTACATTAACGTAAGACTAGTACTCGCAATTTGAAGCCTTTACATTAAGACAAGGTGCTGATCTGACTTAATCTGTGTCTCATGTACAGAAATAAACCCAAGTTTAAATCTGAGTCACTTAGAAACTGAAACTCTGAGCTGCTGCTTTTCCATCAGGACCCAGCATGTTGTAAGCTTTTTGTGCCACCAGAGATAATTGCAGATAATTGATATCACCTGGGGAGGGCAGTTGCCGAGCTAGTCGAGCTTAAGAGACACTAAAACTTAATTGTTAAATGTATTCCCAATTACTTAAATGAAACTGTCAGGAAGTTTGAGAAAATAATATGATTAGGGTGATTTGTGGGTATATTGTTTTTCCTGCTGCCAGGACACAAGCTGGACAGCGATGATGAGGGGCAGGGAGGGAAGAGCATATATTTTATTATAGCCTCAAGCAAAGCATGGGACAGATTATGGTGAACTGAGTCTTAAATCATAAATGAAACAATGCCACAGAGAGAGAGAGAAAAAATCAACCAACAGTCACCTGCTGGTTTCTGCACAGTCAAGCAAGCAAATACAGCAACTTAATTAATCAGTTTATGTCTGCACTGCTAGTTTTCATTAAGACTGTTGTTTCAAATTTGTGTCAGCCAAATGCGGTGATGGTGCACATACACATACTGTTTATGCCGGAAGGTTTTACCACATTTTCATCCATGGAATGAATAACAGACAGTGTGAATTATCTGCATTACACTGACCTGAGAAGACTGCATGATTATGTAATTAAACTACATGACTTCAGATTGGTATTAAAGTTGAGTCTAATCAAAGTGAATGGCAGTTCTTGGCTAATATGAAGCCTTAGTTCAAGGGTGTCCAAAGTTGTCCAGCATGTTTTGGATGCTTCCTGCTGCAGCACACCTGAATCAGATTAATGGGTCAACATGTTTGGAAAGAACTTGAAAACAAGCTATTGAGGAGAGACATTTTATTTCAATCAGGTGTGTTGGATCAGGGAAGCATCTAAAACCTGCGGGATTATGACCGTTGAGGACTGGAGAAGGACATCCCTGCCTTAGTTGACTGGATTTTGGGCCAACTTTGGATATAGTTAGAGCAAGTTTAAGTGAAAAATGTTACCAAGATGAAAGTGAACAACTTAACTCAATACGACAAAAGTATGGCTTTAGAGTAACGACAGAGAGCTTGCTTAATAAATATAAAAGAGTGGACATTAGAATAAGTAACCATCGGTTTCATCGATCCAGTTAATTTCTCAAACACCTTCCAAAAATGATTGAATATACCTTTTAAAGGATGCCAGCAGTTTCAATAAATAAAGAGAAAAAATCTAATTGTACATATTTTAGAAAATAAATCGACACCTGATCAGTCCAACTTTTACAATATAACTTTAAAAAAAATATATAATAAAACTGCTATAATATTGAATCGTTTCTATTTTTCAGATTAAGCAGAGAACAAATATGGACTCATTTAATCATGAAGTGGTGGATCACTTTGTAATTTTCATTGCAAATTATTCTGCAGTTTAAAAGAGGGTATTTGCATACTTTACTGAGCTGTTAAACCTGACTGATTGACAGGAAACATGCCCCGAACAAGTGAGCAGCAACAATGGAAATAACTCTAAACTTCAGCCATAAAAGTAACTGAACACACAGTCAACTCTATCTACTAAAATCCTGAAAGATTACAAAAGAGAAACATACACATTGAACAAGGATGATGTTAAGTGTCAATAAAAAGAAAGAAATATGTCTTAAAAACAGAAAACGCTTAGAAAAGGAAATGAGAAACAAAGGCGCAGAGGTGGAAATTAATGTTTGCAAATAAACTGCATAAAACTGGCTGAAGGAAAAAAAGCCAAACATGAAGCATCATAGACCTTTTTCACAAAAACCGGAAGTACGTAATGGGTGAGAATCTTGTCTTCCTGTGAGGGCCAGACTTCAAACGTCGAAAATGGATCATGTTTCCACTCTGGATATTATATTTGAGCCTGTTTCCTCGACTCTGCCTCGATCTAAAGAACCAGAAGTTCTGCCTGCATTGTTTCGATCATGTGACCAACGATGCATCGTTTTGTCATCTGTACGTGTCGAGCTGCTCCCGGGATTATGAAGAGAGGAGGTTTGTTAATATACCAAGCTTTTAATGTAATTCAATCACGTCCAAAACCGGATGTTTTTAGAGGAGGTTTAGCTAGCTATTATTCATAATTTCTGATATCAGAAAGCATCAGATTAGAATGAAATTTGCAGAGCTGCTCTGATAACATTGACAGGAAATAAAACATGACCATGCAGGTGTTATTAATGCATCCAGTACGTGCATAATGTCAGGAAATTAACGTATCAATGTCCCAAATTAACGCCTCTGCTGAAATAATGCTTTTTTCTTTTTAAAAATTTCACATAGGTTTGGTCAAACTTCCCTGATCACTTTCATTTCAAAATGATTGCTTTTAAATGATCGTGAATAAAATAAGGATCACAGATGGTAGAATGTTGTTGTAACGTGTTAAACTGCAAGAGATCGCAGGATATCGTAGTTCATTGTGAGTTTGAAATAAAATAAATTCTGTATGTTTCGTGGCTTTTATTTAACATGCTTATGTTGTAGCTTTGAGTAACATACATTATTCTAGTGTAGCTGTGGGCTACCAATGTTTTCACGTATGTTATAATGAGAGGCTGAGACGAGGCAGTTCGGGTCCAGCGATCTTTTACTGGGACCTGAACTGCCTCGTCTCAGCCTCTCATAACCTCTCGTCTCTCATAACATATGTGAAAATTAATCCGCGACTACAAAGCAGCATCATGCGCCGCTGTTCAACACTATCCACCATGAAGATCCCACAGATGACAGCGGCCACGACTTCACACAACACAGTTAAACTATCTCCATGCATGCAAGGACAAAAACACAAATACAAAAATTCCGTCCCTATAAATGTCTATCATCAATGGATGTTGAAAAGTCCTGGGAATGGATGTAGGGCTGCTTCAGAGCAAAAGAAAAACAGCCTGGTGCGCTGCAGTGACTTAACTTTCCAGCTTGAGACATTGTTGTCGGAAGTAAAGATCCTCGCCCGTTGCGCATTTCCGGTCAAAAAACAAGGAAGTGTGAAAAAGGTCTATTAAACCTAAACAGAAGAAAGCCAGATTACAAAGCAGCAGAGGCGGACAATCCAGGTACCATGAAGTAAAAATGCTGCCATGTTTTTGGATCTGCCTGCACATTGAGAACAGGTGTTTTACTAACGAGCTCATCTACCTTCAGAGGAGCTGTGCTAATTAGATTCAGCTGGTTTAGTGATTGTTTGGAACAACTGCTGGATGGGATTTTTACTCTCTGACGACCAGGGATGTCCACCTCTGCAGACCAGCAGTGAACTATAGACGAGAAATTAAAGATTATGCTTTAATTTCCGCAATGATTGATATGGGATTCTTGTTGTGGAAAGAAGTAGGAGAGTTTTGGACACTTTTCTCATTCTATCTCTCAGAAGTAGATTTTTTTTTTTAACTGCAGTTGTTTTTCAGGATTATCATGGATTTTGCCATAAAAAAAATAACATTGAAACTTTAGGTGTAGATAAAATATATATTTTTAAAGACTATGAAAAGGCTCATCCAGCCAAAATGATATTTTAGCTGCAATAGGAGAAATTTGGAACACTGACTGAAATCCAAACCTTGAACAAATGATTATTTCAGAAAATTCAGGGGAGAAACAAGCAGGCAACAACTCCCTTTTTTTCTTGTTTTTGGTCCATAAATCTGCACTTTTATGATCTACTTCGTTAAAAAAAAGATTAATAAAAACAACTTTCTGAACTTGTAGGTGTGTTTATGAAGCCAAAATACTCAAATTTTTTTTTTTAAAACAAGCTAAAAATGTTGAATAGACATCCTTTAAGTGGAAATTTCATAATTTTTGCACAGGGTTGTATAAATGTCAGGAACTGACCAAAAATTGATCAGAAAACTCATTTAAAAAAAAAAGTGAAAAATTAGCTTTTTAAAAATGTGTTATGGCTTTTACAGTTGTTACTGGGATAAAAGTTACTTTGAGATAAACTACATTAATTTAAAAATAATTTAAACAATTTATGTAGTTAGCTGCCATGCTGCTCATTTTTATTTGAAATTATTAAAAATTGTGAGGCTGTCCCACACACTTCAGGCCTTACATATTTGATGGCTGTGGTTGGATTTATGATCTTATATTTGGTATTATGTTGTGGATCTTGTGGCTTTCAAAAGAGCAGGGACACGCAGACTTAAAATCAGCCTCCTTCATGTGGTAAAATGTTTAACTAATGTGGCTTCAAGAGAGCGTCTCCAGCAGACAAGAGCTGTTGATCACCATTGTAATCCAATGTGAACTACAAACATGGCTGCTACTGTCAGATGCCAGAGTATAGTGGTTGTTAAGAGCAATTCAGTGGAGGATGATGGGAAATGGCACTTGTGGGAGACTTTGCCTCCAGCCCTGTCAACCTGTATAGTAGTGAGTAAGGACAGATATAAGGACTCAAATGTGCAGAGAGCATAAAACATCATATTAAGTGTGGGAATAAAAGTGTTTTTTTTTTATAATATATCTATAAATATGCATCACAGGCCACACAGGTTTATAAGCCTGTCACCGTATGCAATTTCACATATAAACAGATGTACACATACATATGTATATCATACAACATTAGGGAGTGGACTGGAAATAATCACATAATATACAACATATATTTAGTGACTTCAAAGGGAAAGATGAATGCACAGATTTTTTTTTGTTGTACCTTGGAGCGCAGATTTACATTCAGTTTGCGGTGTGGGGTCAAACCGTTCACTCAAAGCGGCTGCAGATTCGCAGCGTCTCGCACAACCTCACCGCCTCTTTGGGTTATTTGCCCCGGGGCAACACAAATACCCAACACACACTGGCTGAAGGACTGCTCACAAAAACAAAACGCACACACGGACATGTCTTCCACTCGCACCTCACCCATCATTGGAATGTCAAAAAAAAAAAAAAAAAAAAAAAGGGAGGTAAACAAACTGAAAATAGAACAATAAAATGACGGGGACTGTACAACGGTGGGAGAACGGAGAAGTGCACAATGGGATTGTCTTCACTTTAGGTCCAGGACATCTTCTTCGAATGATGTGGACAGGGTGAACGCACTGGCAAGAGGTGGAGTGTCCACCTGCAGCACACCTTTCTCCGGCTCCGCCTCTAAACTGGACGAACAGTGTAGCTGGACATCCAAGTCTTCTTCAACGGACTCTGAGGCTAACCTGTTGAGCACAGACTGTTATACTGTAAGCTCAAAACATTTAAAAAAGTCTGTGTGTTTCTGATGTTGTTTTCCATCACCTGTCACTGTTTGTTGATGTCAGCGCTCGTACTTTAGGCTCCTCATCAGTGCTCTTCTTGCTCATTTTTCTCTGTTTGACTGATCCGCTGTCTGATTTTCCACTTGGTTCCTCTGTCAAACCTTTGTTGGATTGAAAAAAAAATTCGTTTGAGTTCTACATTTGCGAAATACACTGTTGTGTACTGTCTTAACAAGTAAAGATCATTACAAAAATTCCTTTTTCAGCTTACCGAGCAGCTCTTTCCGAGTGCGGCTGGCAATCTCTTTGATCTCCATGCGAGACAAGGACAACGAGTGTGTTGCAGAGATGAGCGGGGTCGGGGGCATCGTTGCAGGGGCCGGTGTTGTCAGCACTTTGTTGACCAGAGGAGACTTCAGGGGTCTTTCAATGCTGCGGCCCACCAAGTTACACAGAGGGATCTTAAAGATGTGCTTACATGTTGCTTCACCTGGTAAGACAGAATCCCAAGAAAAAGAAGGATGGAAAAAGAAAATGAAAGAGTCAGGATATGAAAGAGCCGATGAGGAGAGAGAGCATTATGAAACAATAAAAGAGAGACAGGAGAGCACAGAAGAGAGCAGAAGGTTAGAGAAAAGATATGAAGGTAAAGGAATGAGTGGCATTTCATAAAAATGAAACTCCTAGCCTGAAGCACTTGTTTTCTCAAAATGTCACCGAATGTTTTGTCTTGAATATATTTAAAGGTGATAGCTGCAACTTTTTCAGCAAAACAATTCATTTTTCAAAAATAAAACTTTCACAGAACATCTAGAGGCACGCACAATAAAAGTATAAATTTTACTGAAATTTTTTTCAATCGCATATAAAAAATTATCATAAATTTTGACGGGTCCAAAATATATAAACATTAACATCTGATCACCATGACAATGTCTACACTGAAGGATTCTGCAGCATTAGCATTAGCTCAGGAGTTGCTAGCTTTATTACTTTATGTAGAAAAAGCATCTTCCTTGCCTTACATTTCTCAAATTGTATTAGATAACTGAGTAAGCGAGTGTTAGTATGCTACCTACTGGCGGGGAAATATTAAACTTGAAGCTATCACCTTTAAGATTCCCTAACATTAAGTTACTGTTGTATGCTTTTTTTTTTTTTTTGGGCCTTTTTGGCTAAATAAGAGTGGTGTTTATGTCAAGTTGTCACCAGCAGTCAGTTAGCTTTATGTTACTTCTCAGATATTTAATATACAGGCTATGGGTGGAATAATGGCATGAAGTCTCTAATAGTTACCAAATTTTGGTTTATGCCTCTTGTCTGTTAACATCAACTAAATTTGCTTTGGGATTTTTTTTTTCAGCTGCATTTGTACCACACCTCTTTTTACAAATTCTGTTTACAGTACTGTGCAAAAGTCTCCTTATACTGTATCTGTCTTATACTGTATCTGTACATTTTGTCTCCACAGAGTCAGATAAGTTTAACCTATTTCTAATCCATATAGTTAAAAAATAAAAATAAAGCAGTCAGAGTCATGGAAAGCTGACGACTTAGCAAAGAACAAGCCTGTATCTTTTGCCATTCAAGCAATTTGTTCTAACTTTTTTTAGTTATACTGTATCTCAGAAAAATAGCAAAGATTTTAAAAATTTGACTTTTGCCTTAAACTTTTTATGTAACCACATTTCAATATCTGTCGATTGTTGCACCTATTTACAATTTTACTGGCAATGTATAGAACTGAGCAGTGAGTCAAAACTTTTGCAGAGTACTGTTATTCATCGAAAAGTAATGCTAATCCTAGCAGTTGATAAATATAAAACCTTGTTATCACAAAAACATTGGAGGATAAAGCTCAATATTTTCTGCTCCACATCATAGTCTGAACTTTAATTCAGTTACGATTTATCAAAATTATTTTGCATGCAGCAATTTAAAAATTAGAGAAAGATCTTGTGGTATTCTTTGTCATGATCAGAGACTAGGTAGCATTTTGTATTATGTATTATGGAAGAAGCTCCTTATGGTGCTGTAGGAACAGAAAAGGTGACAAACCATAGAAGAAACAGTACTTTTAATACTCAGTGTGGTGCGTTCAAGGACCCTCTTACATTCGCCTTGAACACCATATTATCAGAAAAACCTTCATGAGACGTACAGTCATAATCATACGATAGATTCAAGTTGACCTTTATTGCCACAATATATAAACTTAAACTCTCTCAGTAACACACTCGGCTGAGTTTATCTAATAAAATCAAACTTTTAAACTCAAATGAAGGCACCCCCAGGTGATTGATAGTCCTATTTACTGAAAGTGTAGATGATCTGAAAATCAATCATCCTTGCACCAAAGAGCAAATGTAACATAACTGCACAGTAGCTATTTATAGTACACCATCTTTTATTCTGTGGAGACAATAGAGCTTAAAGTACGGTTGGGACACATTAAATTGATGTTTCGAATTTTTCAAATGACACAATCTGCCCACAAAGCTGCAGTGTGCCAACCTACAGTTCCCCACTGTGGCAGTGGGGGGGCAGTATTGGAGCTCAGCAGCGACGTTGCTCCATTAAGGCAGGCTTGTGGTAACACTGATGAGAATGGATCAAAGTGGAGGCTACGGAGCACAAAGAAGACTGCCTCATCTGAAATGTCAGCGGGTGAGAGGGGAGTAACAAGCCATGGAGAAAAATATAGGGTCACTGCTCATGTTTGACAGGTACATTGTGTTAGTGCTGTTACAGATCCGCGCTCATGTACCTGTGATGCTCCACAGTGTAAAAGCCAAAATGTAAGAAAGCATGCAGTTATCTGGAATATATGATCACAAAGAGATCAATGTATTCCACATGCGTTTGTTTCTGAACCAGGGGAAGGGTCACTCTCCATCACACTGGCAAAAAAAAAGACAAATATTATGGATGTTCTCGGACTAATGAAAGTCAAATTGTCCGGAGCTGTTTTACTGAAGGTGTTTGATGTGTGTTCAAGCCAGCGGAGGTAGATGGTGGCCTGCAGCCACCTCAGTAACAGCATCTTGTTCACATTACTGATGCAATTACATCCAATGAAAACCTCCCCAAGGAGCAGATACGGCAGGTGTACAGGCAGTTAGAGGATGGGATTTTTGTCAGCAGCCCTTCAAACCTTTCTCCCCTTTCCTCAGTCCCACCCCCCAACAGCCACCCACCAACAAACTGTGGCACCACTGTTTGGACTCCCACTTCGGATCGAAGAGAGGGCTGACAAAAGTCTCCATGGCGACAGTGCAATCTGTAAATCATGCTGCGGCAGACGTGTCTTCTCCTTCCCTCTTTCCCTTTTCTCCCACCCTTCTGCATGTACACAGCCCCTCCCTTTCCCCTCTTACTCTTGCATACCGTTTCAGCATCACCCCCCACTTCCCTCCGTAATTATGAAAACCCTTTGCTTTGATTGACATTATCGCCTCCTGTCTCACTTTTCACTTTGCACTCTATCACCTTTCTCCCCCTCTCATTCTCCCCTCATTCTAATGCTTCAATTAGTAAAGACAGAAGGGGGGATGGGGAAGACATTCACTTAACATTCAACCAACGTCCAAGTCAACATGCCGCCTTGGAGCAGACAGGGTGATACACTCTGGGAGCATGTGCGTGTTAGTGTGGCAGTATTATGAGTGTTTTTATGAGCTGAGGACAAGTTGTGGGAGAATCCTGCAGTACCTTCGGCATCCTTAGACATGTACAGGGAAAGCTTGGTACCATAGGGGATCCGTATAGAATCTGAACCAGGGATGAAGAAGAGGGTTACACAGACTGAACACACAGTAACTCACATTAAGGTGCACAAACACACACAGTAACACAGTAGGTTTGATTGTAAGTCTTCCAGGTGATGCAGAATTATACACAAAACAACCTAAAACAAAGGTAGAAAACAAAAATCCCCTTGAGAAAAATGATTGCCCGAGCCGACCTAAGAGCATAAATCCAGTCCACAGCTAATTGCAGCTGTAACAGCCAAGCCTTCCTCCCTGTTAGCCTTAATGGGACCTGTAAATAGCTGCTCCCCTCAGGAAAAGATTGGTTTGATAGCACAGTGGCAGGTTCACAACCAATTTAATAATTGCGTTTTTCAATCCTTGTACTGCACTGCAGTCTCTAGAATTAACCGGACACATTTGCATCACATTATCAGCTAGAATGTGTAATGAACAAAGGAGAGCTGACATCTTCCTCATCCATCAGTCCATTGACTGATGATGATTGACAGAACTAGGTGTTGGAGATGTAAGAACAGCTGTATCAATCTAGAAGAGGTCAGGAGTACAGAGAGGGGAGACTAAATGGTGATCATACAATGAAAGATGGAGGAGAGAGACAAAAAGAGCTTAAAGGAGGGTGGGGCTCATATTGATCCTCAATCATCCCTGAAAGTGCTGTCTGCATCTGATGTGTTCTGCAGTGCCGTTGCGGTGAATCTGTGGGAAATTTGTCTGTCACAAGCTCAGTAATTTGCTCAGTAATTTGTTCTTTTCTCTGCCTAGTAACAAATTACACGTCCAGAACTTCAACCATATACAGTCGTCCTCAAAATTATTCATATCCTCCAATTAAAGAAAAAGCCACATTCAAAATGGTAATTCAAATAACAGGAACCGGAAAAAACTAAGAATAAATAAAAATTTACAAAATTATAATTTTGTGAAAAAATTTTTTTTGAACTGTGGTTGAAAATGATGATAATAATAATAAAAAAACAAACAAACAAGAATATCCCAGACACATTAGAGCACCTTTAGCATGAACAGTGGACCAAAATACCTGTCAACAGTCTTTTTGAACATTAGAGAAAACACCTGATTACAGTGAATGCCTTAAAGGGTTGCTCAACAAAATTTTAGCTTTAGAGCCCCATCATGTTTGTTGAATTTTTTTATTTTTTGTTTGTATGTTTTAAATATTTCTTTTGAACCAGAATTAAAAATCAATGTCATGATTTTCATTGAATTTATAATTATTATTACTTTTGTCAATTTCAACTTATTTCACTGACAGCTGATTTTTTTCCATCTTTTATTGGAATAATTTTGAGGATTATATAATATATATATATATATATATATACATATATGTATATATATGTGTGTTTGTGTATGTTTATTTATATTGCAGCTTAAACAAGAAATGTATTTAGACACAGGTGGACACATTTTGCTATGATACCTTGACTTTCCAACCCTATTTTTGGTCAGTGTCACTGCTTTGAAATGAGAAATGACTGCTTTAAAAATCGGTGTGTTCAGGGAGCTTTTTGAAATCTGATTATTATTTGTGAAAAAAAAAAAAACGAATTTTGTGAACAAGTCAACCAAACACAAGAACACCACAAAACAAACTGAACAGATCATTGTATAGCAATTCTTCACTGCTTTACGGTGTTGTTTTTTTCCGTTACACAATTACATTTTTTCTTTTTGGCATTATTAACTGCTAATTCAATAATTCATCCAAAACCTTTAACTTAGGTTTGATCCAAAATAATTTCTGGTGGACTTTGAGAGCTGGGTACTGTGGCCAGAGTGACACCACCACAAGCTATTAGTGGAATATTAGACATAATAGAAATTATTGTTGAATAGATACAGTAAGCTTTTCTGCTTAGCATGCTATTATTAACAGCATTTATAGCTATGTCTTCAAATATTAATAGATATGAATTGAGTTAACCAAGTAGTAAAGTTTAAAAAATATGCAGAAAAAGAGGTTGAACCTTGAGAAACTTTTTCCCTGTTTTAATAAAAATCTTTCCTGTGTCATGCTGTGAGAAAAGATAAGAAATAAGTCATTGGAGAAGCGTAGCTGTAGGAGAAGTATACATGATTAAATTGTGAGAAACTAACCCTAACCCTGGAGGAGAAAGGCTGCCTCTTCAGAGAGTTATCCTGCTGAGACGACTTTCTATAAATGGCTTCTGAGCTCTGGGTTCAGAGAGCGTCTGAAGTCAAATGGGTCTGCAGGCAATGTTGACATAAAGAAACCTTTAACATCAACACCCTCCGTGCTTCTGCTGTTCAGGACTTACCATCACCGAGCGGCGAAGGAAACACGGGCATCTCATAGCCGGTGGGCGTTTGTGGGGAACTCTGAGAACTGGTGTCTCTCGAACTGCAGTTGGAGGCTGAGCTCACCGGAGCCGACGAGACAAAATAGATGTCTGACTGTGGGAGGAAAAACAGAGGCACACAGAGGGGGAATGAGATTAAAACAGAGATGGAGAGCATGCAGAGAAGCAAGGAAATATTACGGAGGGAACAGAAGCAGGAGGCAAAACAAGGAAAGAAAAAAACAAAGAGATTGAGGTATTGTTTGATACCGGGTGCACTGCAGTTTTGAAATAATCTCAGTGTATAAATGATGACTGCATTATTGCTTTGTAGCCATGCAGATTGTCAGCCATATTTCCCACTGGGGTAATAAAGATTGATTGAAACGAAAGAGCTGAAGGAGCCACTTCAGCAACACAGAATGAGGTCTGACTAGAACATTGTAAGTATTCACACGTTCAATGACTGTTGCTAAACCAGATTTGCTGCAGGTACAGACATTATATGCCCCTAATTTCTAGAAAACAGCATTAGAATAACAAAGTAGCACAAAATAAACAAAAATGTCAGTGAGAATGGTTGATGAAAGCAAAGCGTGGACATGCTCATACAGTATGTTGTTAATCCTACTCACCCGCGAAGCAGCCAGCTGTAGCTCTGGGACCACTGCTGTGTATACAAGGTTCCCATTGACAACCAGTCGGATCTCAATGGAGTCTGTGGTGAAGGCCAGGATGTAAGGGAAAGCACAAACTGCAAAAATAATAAGAAAACATGAAAACAATATCTGGTAAAAGAAAAGCAAAAAGGTGCTGTTGCACTCTGCACTTACACCAACAACTACAAAAGCTGTCTGCGGATCCTGCAGCCATATGCTGGTTTTATTTTTGCCCTTCAACTGAATTTAATGGGGCGGTCAGTCCTGAATAAATTGGCAGTCATTTGACATCTACATCACATATTCATGAGTTTCTTTATGAACGTGAACCAGGTTTATTAACATTTACAAACCTATTTCCTTTTGGCAATGAGGGATCTGCAGATATTCATATAATCTCACAATGGGTACAAAAGCAAAAAGAACAGGCAATGGATGACAGAAGTTTCACCTTCCACTGGATAAGGATGTCCTTATTTTTTCCAAATGATTGATTTTTCTTTTAGATCATGATTACAACAAAATTGGTTTTAATCTGTTGTTACTTTGAGCGTATTACCTTTTTACTTGTTCTTTGTGCTGCCGCTGTGTTAAGCAGGACAGTCTCTCTCTCTCTCTCTCTCTCTCTTTCTACATGTATATATATACATATATATATATATATATATATATATATATATATATATATATATATATATATATTTATGGAAGGCCAGTATACATTATTTGGGAAATAACAATCTAATAAAATATTGAATATACCCAGGGTAGTGATAAAAGGTCCTTTTTATTGGCTACAATGATGAGAAATAATCATTCAATGTAATCACTTAAATAATAATATAAAATCTATATTATATACTTATCAGGGTAGCTAAACATTTCGTTTTTTCTGTTTCCAATATGTTTCATAATTTCTATTTTATCTAGTTATATCGTTTGCTTTGGAGTGCGTGTGTACATGAAAAGAGGGAAACATTGGCGATGCAGAGAAGAAAAAAAGGTGCATATTTTGTCATAAACAGGGTCAGGGTTACAGATTCAATACAAATAGTGTTTTCTATGTTAATAAAAACATCCACATTTGCAGGCACACACAAAAACACACACGCCCATAATCACTATCCAGTTGGATGCTTGTGGTCACAAATGGTGTTTCCATGGTGACAGCAAGCTCCGGCCAGGCCAGCAGCATGGGCAGGGTGGGGCCCAAGCGCTGTTGCCTTAGTAACCTACCAATTGCATTGGGCATCTGGTTCCAGCTGAAGTGGAAATCGGGGGTATTGGACTGGATCATTGGTGTGGAGCCGTTAAATGGACAAACTTTCTTATAGTAACAAATATCTGTAAAACAAACAGGTTCACATTTTAAATAAAAAGTTTCTTTACATTTTTTGTCAATGTTTGAAACAGCAATTGATTTAATTTTTTTTTTTAGTCTTGCCAATCTTTTACTCCTTTTTTAAACCAATATCTGCATTTTAAAAAAGAAAGCAGGCAAAAGAAGTAGATGGCTGCATTTTGAAACTCAATCTCGCAGACTTTTCATAGTTGGGTACAGTCTGCTATGATCCTCATTCAAGTGGCAGAGGAAAGGTTTAAGGCTCAGTTTTGACAGTGCAGACAGAGACCTGAATCATATAACATCTATAATGTTAAGAGTCAAAGGGAAACTCACAGTTGTAACACAAGAGCAGACCTGCCTCCCCATCTTCATACACATCAATGGCTGCTACAAAGTTTACCTGCAGGCAAAGTCAAGACACTTTAAAGAAATAATTTCAACATGATCTAAAGGTTAGATATGAGAGAAGATTTACAGAAAAAAAATGATAAGATCACGACATCACGTTCCCTAAAGGTAACCTAAAAGATGTAGAGTATACCAACTCCAGATTGTTATTTACTCTGACTAAAGCAGTGTCTAATATTTGGTAGAACAGCTCCTCATCTTCCAGCCTGCTCAGTTATTGCTCTTGTCTCTCCTGCACAGCTGGTGGCCATGAATGACAATGTGTTGATTCACCTGAGCAGCCTGGTAATCAGCAGGTAAATAAAGCGACTAACTGGGACAGCTGCAGCTCTCACTTGTACTCAGCTTTAATAAGCATCCCACAGAAACAGACAGAATAAAGAGGCTGTATGCGAGCACGTGTGTGTGTGTGTGTGTGTGTGTGTGTGTGTGTGTGTGTGTGAAAATGTGCCTCACCCTGTTGGCGTCGACGTGATGTAGCCGATATGCGTCCCCGGTGCTCTCATTGATCAGGTCAAACTGATGTTTGTATGCCACACAAATCATGTTGTCATTTTCCCCTGTCGGGCCATCCACCAGCGCCATCACCACAGGTGGGTCACATAGACAGATCTCCTGAGGGGCGGATGGTACACATTAATGTGACACTCTGCCATATCTCATAGGATATGCGTACTCCAGGCCTCATATAACAGTGCAGGGAATTCAGTCACTTTGGGCTTCAACATGAGACACAATTTTGAAACATCTTGAAAAGCATACAACATCAGCTTCTTTTGTAACGTTTCACTGGATTTGCAGACTATGACAGGATTACTTTCTTACATGAGTGATTTGAAAGCTATCAGGATTTGCTGATAAGTTTAGCAGTAATAAAGATCTTCTTTTTCTTAGCTGTAAGCATGCTTATGTATGGTGTTTTGCAATGTACAGTGGAGAATCATCCAAAAATGGAAGTTCACCTAAAAATATTTTATCTGGACCATGATAAAGTTTATTTCTTAGAAGGGAGTACAATTTTAGAAAGAAATAGGGCAATTGAAACACTTTATATTATTTGTCTTTATGTGTGCTTTGCTTGGGGTAAATGAGTTTACCAAGAAAGAAATTTAAAAACCTTTGCTTTCATCTTTTTTTTCCATTTATAGTGCAATCTCAGAAAAAAAAAAAAACCTCTTCTCTTTATGTATTTCAAGTTGATCATACCCGTATGTACTGAAACTCTTCCACCGGAGAGTCTGCTCCTGTGGCGACAGCGCTGAAACGTGGATGTTTCCTGGTAATGAGGAGGAGTTTGGTCCTGATGGCTGCAACTATTCTCAGCTCTGAGCCGTGGTGGGTGTTGATCGAGTATAAATGACAACCTGGGCCAAAGAGTAGGAGGAGGACAGGAGATGGAGATGGAGAGGTTAAAAGAACAGTACATTGGACATTTCTTGCTGCAGGTGCTCTTTCCAGGTATCATCCCACAAATTAATGCAACCACTTCAGACAGCTAACATTACTCCAGCAGTGAGTCAATGGGATCTTTGATTTTCTTATCATGCATCAATAAACTTGTTAGACAGGTAAATGGTCTTTGGTTGCATCTGAAAAGATGAGCATTTCCGTCAAAGCTGACAAGAAAAAAAAAAGCATGATGGGATTATTTCAGTCAAACTATTAAACTAAAAATGATCTATCACTCCTGTGAGAGCAAACTGTATTCATACTTCATGTGTGGCAGTTTGATGTCAGGGCAATTGTTAGAGAGGATTTAAAAGGATAACAAAACCCTCAGCAAAAGAGACAACTGGGAATGTGTGTGGGTACTTTGAAGCTTTTTAATCTGATGATGTAGACCCCAGGAAGAATAGCAACTACTATGTTAGTAGCTAATGGTGGATCTAAATAAAAAACAAAACTGATAAAAAAAACTGATAGTAAGTGGTAGTTACCAGTATGGCAACAACCGGGTGGTTTCAGAGAAGGTTTTCCTTATCAGCTAACTCATAAAATAGTCAGACAAACATGGCATTACCAAAGTATATAATTTATATTTTTTTAATCTTACCATAAATAATAGAAATGATAATAGCAATACAGTGAGAGGCACAGCCTTGGAGCTATCCATCCATGAGTACCACTGGGGAGAGAACTTGATCCTGGTGTATTTAATTGGTTGTCAGAGTTTTTATTGTGGAACGAATCCCTCTGAAACTGATCCTAGCTGCATCATTTGCCACTGTGTTATAGTTGTGGTGTGGACTCCATTTTTAAGTGCGACAGTATTTGCAATCATCTTTTGAAAGTTATAGTTCATGTCCTTGGCATGGACAGCCTTCTGTTTTCATTCTGATATAATTTAACAAAAAATGAAACAAAAACAACAAGCAATTTGAATAATATATAGGGCAATGGCACGTGTTTTGATTTAACCATGAAAAGTACACTTTGGCAACGCTACTGTTGCTGTTGGGCATGACAGTTGAATGGGGGACACTCCAGTCTAATGCAGTTTAACAAACGTTGCAACAATCTGCTGTATGCAGGATGTAAATTGGTGCAAAAACTAATGATTGCTCTACAGTATGTACATTTTCTTATAATATTGAGAAATAAATACAAAGACAAGTGAATTAAAACTCAAAACTCAAAAATGAGGGAAAAAAAAGATCATTCATTTAAAGATGATTTCAGCTGATGACAAAATTATTGTTAAACTGAAATGACAAAACATATTTTTGGGACAATAGTATACTATGAAGAGTGCCTTTCGTTGTAACCCGGGGTCATGGTGTCCACTTATTCAGTCATCTGTTTCTTTCACTGTATTTATTTGGGATTGCACTTGGAAGAAAAGTAGCTCTCCTGCACAAACCCCGCTCCTCCTCATCCTGGCAAGTCAGGGTCTTTTTTTCCACTGGTTACATATATTTCTACTTGAGTAATATTAGCATTGCTTGAAAAAGTGCAACCACTTTCAATGCTGGCTATAGGAGGTGCACAGACATGATCAGTCCAGTATGTGGCAGTAATACTGTAAACCTGTGAGCCGATAACCAAACACAAAGTAAGACAATGTAATATTCTCAAGTCTCTAAAAATATACTCCAGTTCTCAAGCGGTACCATGACAAAAGCATCATGATAGGTGGAGTATTAGCGTGCAGCTTTTCACTCCGTCATCCATCGTAACATTTATAAGTTATTTTAATAGACTTGAAACTCTCCTGAGCTGCAACCAGTGTTTATAGCTGAAGGGATCTTTTCTTTTTTTATTTTGCTTGCTTGCTTTTTTATACCTTTAGTTTTCTCCAGCTTATTCTCCCGGCAGTCACACTTGCTTCTGACGAGCTGCCTTTCCTCCAAGCTTCTCTTGATCGCGCTGAGTCTGAACACATAGAGCCGAGCGTCCTTTCCTGGAAACAAAACAAAAGCAGCTTCTGTTTTGCATGAAGGTTACTCCTTAATTTGCAGTCTCTGTTTTAAGCATCCTCCCACGACCACACAATGGTGTCTTACTGTGGGAGGATTACTAGGAGGCTTCTTAAGCCCCCTGTTCTCTCAGAAGCTTTATCAAGCCCACACACAGTCGTGACAAATGTTTGCACTGCCATCACATAATCACTATCAAACCCATGTCAACCCTGTTTGTCAATATTAGGGTTTGCAAATCATCTGCAGGGTAATTAATTACATGCTGTTTCAGTTAAAGCAAATATTAGACAAATCCTACTGGTGTTTCTCAGTCAACACTGACTTGTTAATATTTCTGGTTATATATATATATATATATATATTTATATATATATATATATATATATGTTAGAAGGTCTGATCTTTTAGCCCTTTTACAGCTCACAGCATTCTCAGAGGTCCTGCAGCATAAATAGACACACTCAACTCCCACAGGGATTGGTTCTCTATAGGTCAGTTTCCTTAGATCACAGTGAAAGATCAATGTGTTCACTGGACCAGAGGAAGTGGAGAGAGTAAGCATGTATTCAACAACACAGAGAGATGACAAGGATTAATTAAGAGAGGATAATGAGTAAGACGATGTGCAGTAAAAGCTGCTCTGATTCAATGAGAGGGGGACAAAGGGTGGTACAGAGGGAAGCAGTCTCTGATGTGCAGAGAGAAAATATTGGTCCAAGCCTACCTTTGTCAGCTCGAGTGATCAGCAGGTCCTGAGGCTCGAGAACGTGCATCTGCTTTACTGCCATTGTTTTGTCAAACACCTGCACCGGGGGAAGAGTCTGTATCTCTGAAAAACAATGCACAAATCCCATCATTCAATGAAGAGTAAAATTCATCTGGTAAATATGTCACAACTGAGCAAAAAACAGGATCATTGATTAGATGTCACTCACCAGCGCTGGACAATGCTGGATCAGGCCCTGAAACAAAGACAGCTTTATCATCATGTTGACTGTTAGCCCTGACATTCTGCTGAGCATCGTGTGGGTATTTTAGAGGGAACATGACATATTGATTAGGACGATCTCACCATCCAGCAGCATGACCCCGGCTGTGTCGGTGGCAGCCAGCAGAGACTGACCCCAGGAGTCAGCGCACACGATCTCATAAGGGAATGTGCTGCAGAATGACTGAGACTCCCATGGCTGTGGCAAACATGCAATGGATGAAAAAAAACAAGCACATGAGACAAAACACAATTTAGTTTTGATGCAAAATGTGTGGAAACTTAAAGAGTATAATGAAATTGTAACTGATATTTAGGTTGCGTGTTTCTAATCAGTGGAGGTACTGTATGTAGAAAGAAGACTCTTATCTGTGCCATTACATAACTTTAAGCATTAAGCATAAACTGACTTTGAATATGGGGTCAGATAAAAATTGTTCACTTTGGTGTCTCAAATTTGTGCTGCCACCTCTTTTCTGCACAGGCCTGTGGTAACAAGGCTGGTTGGTGCATCTCCTCTCACGATGGTCTTCAGCTTCAGAGCCTGCAGAACAGAAAATCTCACACATTACACATTCATAAACTAAATTCAGTTTGCTTTGGCATTTAGCTGAAGAAAACGTTTCAGCTTTTATGTAACTTCAATAATGTTATTTGACTTTTTAATAGTGATTGAAAAATATTTGAGCCTAATCTTATTGTTTCGGTGGGCTCTAGAGAAGATTTTAAGGGGTAATCACATGGTAGTGAAGGTTTTGCGGATTACAGCTGGATTTGTGTTTGAATAACGGTTTAAAATCAGAGCATAGGATAAGATATTAGGGGTTGTTAAAGAACACACACCCACTTTTTCCTAATATTCCCTTTTTCTGATTTTTCAGATAAGCAGCGAATCGACTGTCACCACAAACTGAAGATAAATCATTTAAACAATTAAATGGAAAACAGTTCGTATAAATGTTCAAGCAGCAACCATCTGATCAGATTGAATACTGCCAACCCGAGCGGCACAGTCCACCATTATCATTTACATAGCCGCATAAACAGGCAATCTGGAGAGAATAAAAATCAATACCAACCAACTGTACAATAGCTTAACAGTGCAGTGTTGTGTGCCATCATTTAGAAAACACCCATAAAAACATTTACCTCTCAGACATCCAGCAGAACATAAAATCATTGTGTTTTAAGTGCGTCACAATGGCTGGACATGCAGAGTCAGTTTAGTTATTAACAAACTGGATTATCAATGATTCGATACGTCTGCTTTCTGTTGTTGTCAGGCTTTACAGCGCGACAAGTCGATACTTCGGCGTTGTGTTTATGAGTACAAAGTCAAAGGAATGAGGTAGAGGAAGAGGAAGAGGCAGCAACATGAAGAGCCATAGTTAGAAAATGACAACGCAAATAAAGCATCACTTAAAGACATGAAAATATATTCTTTTTAGCAGTTACAACATGGACAAAAAAATCAACATAGCATGTTAGCTGTGAGGCTCTATGAGGATGATCATTTTGCGAATGAAAATGGAAGATGTGGAATCTAAAAAGCCATCAGTTTGCAAGGTGTTATGTAACCAGGGAGAGATGTGGATGAGCACTTCAAGATTTATTAATGAATACAAACTCTTTGATTTGGATTATAATATTCAGGTTTTTTTTTTCTTTTTTTAAACGTGATATTTGTCCCTTTCATGCCCACATGTAATTGTACTTTCTAATTGACTTGTAAGTACAGTTCGTGTTTGTTTTGTCCTTTATTCAAAAACACATTCAGTTATGCCACAATCACAACAGGCCAAAAAATGACCCTAATCTCTGCCGAACTAATCCTAATTTGGTCAACACTACGGAAAGTACAACTGTTCCATCTATATTCTCATGTGGGAGAGTTTAACTGTTTATAAAGAAGTAGGCCCGCTTCTTCACAGACAGCTCTAAAATGGCAAAGCGAAGCTCTGAAAGATGTTTGTACATCTGATTCTGCACATTCAGAAGAAAGTACCTGTATTGAAATTATGCAAGTTTCCAAACAGTTTTAGGGATAATCTTTCACAATTTGGTAAAAGAATTAAGTATTATTTGATAAAGTTTTCAATTTTTGAGAAAAATTGATTATTTTCCACAGTTTGGGGTATCAGAGATCAACTTGTTCATCCATTAACAGAAATTTAACTGATACCGATTGAACATCACTTTAAGAACAAATCCCCTGAAGATTCACAGTTTATTTTTTACAGACTTGAGATTTTTTAAATATTTCTACAAAGTTTTCATTTATCCCAGTAAATACTAGGCGAGAGGCAGGGTACACCCAGGACAGGTTGCCAGCACTGATATCAATTTACCATCTTATTTTTCTAATAAATTATTGAAAACAGAGAGAGGACATGTAATTCAAACTGTTACCGTTTCCCCTACAATTAAACTGTAAACATATGCTGGTAAATTATATCTAAATTCCAGATATCTAAAAAGAAACTTCAATAAAAAGGAGATATAAAATGCAGAACCAAAAACTTCTCCCCCATCAAAAAGCACAGAGGTGCCTGTAGATGAATCTACAGGTTACAGACAAATGAACTGTTTCTCAGACAGGAAATTAATGTAATTTGTCGCTCCATGAATTGAACCCCTGATTGCAGCTCTGATCTTAAGTGTTCTCTACAAGACAGGCTCATCAAAAGAGCTTCCAAGGACAATAAGCATCTATGAAATTTATTCTCTGCCATTAGTGCAGGAGCTACATGACTCACCAGACTGTGAGGTAATTTTTACATTCATCATCCAATCCTGACTTTAGTATCTTGTGCTATTAGGTCAACAAACACTCTTCATAATATATATGATACATATGAGTCATTTTATTGCTTAATCCATAATGCATATCTATGCATAACCTTGGCTTACTTTTAACCTGTGGCAGTACCACCCTAGCATATCATGTTTTGGATGTGCCAATAAACACAAAAATATACCTGTGATTCTAAAATAATCTGAAACTAAATGCTGCATTGTTTTAAAGAAAAAGTGCACGAATGCTACATAAAAAAGAACTTGAGTAATTCTTGAATTAAAGTTTCTGGGAGAGTCCTTGTGAAAGAGAAGTGCACCTTTATTTTGATTTCTTTAAGTTTAGGTTTTGTACTCTGCAAGTACATGAGAAAATACTTGAATAATTCCACTTGCTGCCGTTCTTAGACCTGAGAAATATCTTTCAGAGCCAAGAGCTTGCTATATACCACAGTGATGAAACAGATCTTACATGAAAGTGACAGCTGATACCCATATAAAAGAGTGTGTGATGAAATGTTAGCACAGAGAGTTACAAGTGCTGATTCCATGTGTGTGCAAAAGGACAGCAAAACTTGTGATCAAAAATATCTGTGCTGACACCGTTGACACTGTGTCTCTTGAGTGTGTTTGTTTTGTTTCTGGTAACTTCCTGCAGAGCTCTTGTAAATGGTGTGTGTGTGTTTACCTGCCCTATCCTGACAAATTCGGCTTGCCGGGCCTCTTCCTTTTTACGTGCTGACTTTGGAGATTCAGGCAGCACATCACTAAAGGACCGCCGGTTTAACATATTCTGGGGAGAAAAAGGAACCTAAACAACGAACACACAAAATGTGGCACACACACACAAGGAAAGAGAAAGCACAAGGGGTCTTAGAGACTGACCCTGGCAGGGGGTAAGAGCAGCAGCAGTGAGACACAGTGAACTTAGACGTATTAAGAGAATCAGTGAAAGACTGAAGGGGAAAAATAACAAAAAAACAAGAGAAATAGGAATAAAAGTGATGCAAGGAGAGGGAGTCCTGCTGAGAAAGTCAGCATTGCAGTGGCATCCCATCAGTGTGGTGCAGTATGCAGAGGCAGACGGAGGGCTGCAGTGAATTACAGCAGAGTACAACTCAGCGGTGGCTACAATCGCTGGTAGTGTCAAAGTGACAGGGAGGAATCAGGAGAGGATGATTTGGATTGCCAAAAAATAATAATAAAAAAGAATCATTCATCAAAATATTTACGGAGTAGTGGAGACCAGAAATGCTAGGGTACCTTGTGGAGGTCAGGCATGAGGTCCTGGTAGAGCGAGCGGATCAACATGTCAAGAGTCCGCTGACGCTTCTGGGCAAACGTTGGCGTCTCCAGTGTGGCTTTCTCTCCATTGATTACTAAAAGTAATAAACATCAAGATATTAATAAAAACTTGAATGATTCAGTTTACTAGCAGTTCTGATGCATTATTTCCTTTAATGATTTCTTACATTTGACTAATAAAAAGTCCCTGAATTCTTGGTGATCAGTAAATACAGGCGGAGGTGGGAGAGGGGGTCCAAACAGTGGGACACTCTCCTCTGAGAAAATCTTCAACCTGTGGCAGAGAGCATGTATGTAACATCCGTCTTACACCTACATCTAATGATGGTGAGATAAAAAATTCAGCTTCTATGATATTTAAATAAAACATTAAAACAGCTTGAGTTAAAACAACTTTTTCCAAGTACTGAACCTAAAAACTCACCTGTAACTGTCATTCTGGCTATTATACCTAACTAATGCAAAAATATCTGAAAATAAATGTATAGGAAACACTGATCATACAGGAGACACAATATTTCAGCAGATACAATTTCATTAGCAGAAGCTCCAAGGAAGACGACTCCTGTTGCTGACAACCAATTAATTCCTCTGACAGTCACTGTCCATGTGAAGGATACGGGTGAAGTGTGATCGGATCATAGATGGTTTGAAGGACGATGATGCATCATCCCCTTCCTGGAATACTATGGTAACAATGTCATTTCCAATGTGCCTTTTCCTCTCAACCTGCCATAGAGGAGGCACAGAGACACAAGAAAAAAAAAAAAAAAAATACGTGAAACAGGTCTATGTGATTCATCTGTGACAGGACATATTTTGATGGAAAACAGAACTAATCGCATGAAGAATTAGCTGTTAGCTGGTCCTGTTTGCAATATACTTAAGAACTGTTTAAATAGATTCTCAGACAAACTCTGGAGCATTTTCTAGAACTGCTAAGTGTACCTGAACATTTACTTGCAATGGACACTGAAAACTTTAACCCAATTAAGTGCAAATCACACTTATTCTAAAAATAACCTCCTTTAAACATTTTCACACTACAAACATTAGTCACATTCTTTTTTTTTTGTGCAGTTATTTGGTTAGTGCAAACTTTTGAAGCTAAAATCCAATGGCAGATTACCGAATGGGTCTTACAGGCAGATGCTTGTTTGTCTCAAAGAGGTGCAACACTCAAAACAAGATGAGTAAATGAAGAGATGTAAAATGACCACAGGAGACAAAATGCCCCCAACTGATATGCGACCAACGTGAAAGTGACAGGAAATGTCCTCAAAACATGCCAATTATAAATCAGGAGGCTTAAAACAACAACAAACTTTAAAAAATTGTTAGAATTACAGTATATTGATTGACTTACTTAATATTGCTGCTTTAATTTAACGAGCCTCTTCATATCAGCAAAATTTGTTTCTCACATTGTGGATACTTTTCCCCACGACGTGCCAGAGTCAAAGCAAGATGTGGGATTAGCTCTGAAGCTATTTTACCATCTAAAATGAAACCGTCATTACCTTTCCTCTGGTATGACACTCATTTAGCTCCATGACTGATTAATGAGACTGTTTATGCAAATCACATACTATGAAGGGATAAATTAACACAATAATTTCACCAATTACATCACAGTGACAAAAACCCGGCTTTGACATTCAGTGTCACTGCAGCTTGTCACCTGGGTGGAAGAAAAATCGTGCACAGCGGCCACCACATGCAGCACGAGCACAGACTGCTCCATATTATTGACCACCAGATTCTTTTTTCTTTAGAGGAAATCCAATTATGTGTCAAATCTGTGAAGCAAAAACCTTGTCACATCATACTCGCTAATATTGGCATTGTAGAAAAGAACAATAATGTCCCTTTTCTTTTCCTTGACTCTGGCTTCCTGTCAGTGCTCTGTGTAAGTGGTATCTTTTCTTTGCTAAATGACAGGGATGAAGATCTCCATCCAAAACTGAAGTTTCTCATCTTCACTGAGAGCACAAGTGCACTCCTTCATGTGGAGGAACAAAGAATATATTAAAGGTTGAATATGGAACATTTTTATTAAAAGCTATATTTAAAAAAAAAAAAAAAAACCTCCACAGGTCGTTTGGGGGTGTAAATGAAAGTACAACATTTCCCAGAGAAATTATATTTAGATTAAAAATAATTATAGAATAAATTTTTACGGGTTCGATAATGGCATTTTATTTACGCCTATAAGCCAATACACGTCGCCATTGCGGGTTGCCAAATACGATATCTGTGTGGAAACAATATTTTGGTCATAGTCAGGCTTGTACAGGGGAAAACCGTGGAGATGACGAGTGAAGCAGCTGCTTCAGAGCCCTGGAGATATTGTTATCTGTTTCTGAGGAGGAGTGACCTGAGAAGAGCAAAACCTGGAGTAAATTTAGGTGAAGACTTCACTAAATGGACCCACATAAACGTTTTCCACGGAGTCAAAACACGGAAATGGCGACTTTCCTCCTGGATCGGTAAGCTAGCTTGTTTGCTAACATGGCTAACGTTAGCTGTCAGTTATAAACTCCTCTGTGTTACTTGTTGGACATGCTGCAGACTGTTGGTCACTTGCGTATCGGCGGCGAGCCTGGCATCCCAGCGGCTGGAATTGTTTTTCTGCCGTTGCAACTACAACCTAGACACACGTGATGTCGCTGTTCTGTCCGTATTCCATAATCAACCTTTAAGTTAAAAAATGGAGGGTGAAATGAAAAAACAAATAAAGAGATTATTATGTTGTTATGGGACTATTATAAATAACCATTAAAACTTTTGAAATCTTAGTCGCCGACATTAACCTCATGGAGGTGTTACAAGGAAAGTGGGTTAGAGCTCATGGGTGTTTCTAAAAGATGTAATTGTAGTCTGGATGTGTTATTCAGAGACAAAAAGCATTCACACACCTGCTGTTTGTTCTCTTTGGAGTAGGGTAACATTGTGGACACGTGGAACATGAGCTCATGGCCTTGATACACTGTGTAGATGGACTTAATTCCTGTAGTGTCATCTGCAAACAGGAAAGCGAAACAAGAGCACATGGAAAAGAAAAATTAGCTTATTTGCTGCATTTTACTCTTAAGTGATGTTTATATAATGTGACTGAGCAGATGTTGGCGTTCTTACTCTTGGTGTCTAGACCACCCCGGTAACCGGCCCATCCCTGCAGTGTAATAGTATCACCCAGCAGATTGAGAAACTTATCAAAGCTCTCGCTCCCCGTCTCTGTAACAAACACAAATTTCACTCAGTCTTCTTCAATAAAGAACATACAGTTTCATTAAGGAACACTCTCAGATTTTCTCACTGAAATTCCTCTAGGTTGAAATTTCCCTCTGAGGTAAATAAAGTACTTTTCATCTCATTCTTGTTAAGAGTTGGAGGAAAATAGTTTGTTGAACACGGAAGAAGACGATTAGCCTAGCTTAACTTAGCTTAGCAATCAGACAAGAAATGGTGAAGACAGCCAGTGCAACTCAGTCTAGTTCACACTAAAGCTCAAATATAACATTTTACCATCAAGATGAAAATGGTTCTCTCATGATTTAAGGAAATGTTTTCCACTGAAAACTGGGTTAAATGGAGGGAGAGTTTACAAATAGAAACACATTGTAATTTGAGGCTATGGAGGTTGAAATAACTACATTTACTGTGCCTTAAAGGATCCCGTTGCTGAATACAGTAAACAAACTGAATATAGTCAGTTAACTCTATATTTGTAAAAATAAAAAAAAAAAAAAAAAAATCAATTTGCAAACTTTGAGAAAACTGAATGTAAAAAAGTGACATAGAAGGATTTACCATTGCTAAACATCTCATCATCTGTGAGCTGTCCATCTTTGGCAAAAAGTACACCAAATTTAAAGTTGACAGAACCCTAAGAAATTAGAGTCGTGTTAATATTGTGAAAATATTAACAAGACATTGTTTTTTTGTTCAGAAAAAGAAAAAAGTTACACAAAAGATACAAACTTACATATATCTACTTAAAGTATGTCTATCTACTCATGCACACATGCATGCATTCACAATATATTTAAATTGGTGTAATACATAAAACAAATGCTGGAAATGTGCTTAAAAGTACGACCGCAGTTTGCACCAAAGTGCACACAAAATGGAAAATAAAGCACCGAAGTAAAAAATAAAGAAAAGAAACTTATTAAATCTAAGACAGAAGTCAAATTCAGGCTAACAAAAATAACAACCAAAATTCAAAACTGCGTGTATCCTTTCATACCTCCTGTTCCTCCAAAACCAGCAGATCCTGGGGAAAGGGGACAAAACAGTTATCATTCACACTGACCAGTGCTCCAGTTAAAGATGACACAGCCTGAGGACAAGATAAACTTTTGCGTATCAGGCTTCATATTAAATGGACGGTTGCTACATTACAATAAGAGTGGGCCCTGCTGTGGGGTCCTTCTCACCTTCTGAATCTCAGGGTTGAGGATCTCCTAGGGCCTTTCTCAAACCTGTCCATGTTCATTGCGCTGTAAGAGGAGCAGGGAAAAACAGCTTTAAAAGCAGCAAAGGGGGAAAAAAGGGGGTGTTTAGGACTGATGGAAGACAAATGGCCTGAAGGCTAACACAGAAAAATGAGACCTGATCCAGGGGATTTCTTTTACAGCTTGTACAATTTGTACTCATTCAGAGTTCGAGCAGTGATGCTACTCAGCCTGAGGAATTTATAATCTCCAATCTCCTCTGTCATGCATCTTCTTAAATCCTGTTACTAGTCTCTCACGACATCTGGCACTGGAAACATGATTTTGAAGGTATAAATAGCCATATAAATTATAAAGATTGGACAATATGTGACATTTTTGTGTAAAATACAATGCTAACTTTGTCACAGCTTCATTTTTTAGATAAATCTCTGAACTTTTGTTTTCCTATTATGTAAACTGAATTTTTGCTTCATGCCTCGTCTCTACATACAGTACACGTGTCTTTCCATGACAGCCAGTCAGAAGGCCATTAATCTGATGAGAATTCCTCCATTTCCAGTTCTATTTTATCACCATTGCCCACAGCAAATAGTTAAATCATTGCTATGCATTTCGGAGAGACTTGTATGCCAAGTATGTAGATAAACAGACAAAAAAAAAAAAACTAGTAATATGCTCTCTAAATTTTCAGGTGAAACTTTTTAACTGTTTTTACCAGGACAAATATTGAAATGTTTGGAAAGTATGTAATGTACAAAGCTGTAGTGGTTCATACATCTCTTAATATCTTTCAGAAAAATAACCACCAGGTAGACCAGCCTGGTGTAACTTACTTCTCCCTCTGCATTATTAGTGTTGCTCACTCACAGCAGATCATGCGCACATTTCTTAAAATCAAAATGAGCTATTCCTGTTGTCTCTGTGAGGTTTTCATCCATCTAAAAATAAATTCCTTGTAGTGAACACTAGGGGGCATAGTATGTATAATTGAATTTCAAACTGAACACAGACACATGGAAATGGGATGTTAAGTGTTATTCTGTTGCTATTACACTTACTCGCTTGTGGGCCACCTCATGAACTGATGTTCATACATTTTCCTTTAGAACTTGCTGACATAGTTTAGAATATTTTTTTCTGATAAAATGATGGCAAGATAGTTCAATCTAGATGCTGCTAAATAAGCCCAAATCATGATACCTACACCACTATGTTCACACAGTGCAGTTACATCCACAGTTGAACTGGGGAACAGTTGTAGCTCAACATGATCATTTGAAATTGATCACCACCCTACTGATGCACAGGAAGGGGATCAAGTTATTGACCCAAGTTTGTCCAGTGGCATGACACTGTGTACTAAGAAAACATTCAAGACATTCTGTTGCTTTTCACTCTTTGAGAGAGCTTAGCCAAATCTACTGCAAAGCAGTCCTTTCAATGTTTTTAAGAAGTGATTTTGTCAGATTATGATGTGGTGTAGTTGTGACATCAGAATTTTGGAAAAGCTGAGCAGCAGTCTGGAAATGCTTTAAGCGAACAAGAACTGACACAAAGCCTTAATGGCCTGTCAGTCACAGTTTCTATTGACTTTAAGGGCCTGACAAGAGAAACAGAGGAAAATTTAAATGAGAACATAAAAATTTCCTATTTTGTTTGTTTTCTAGTATCATGCAAACCTGCTTATAGATCCTTTCCATATATAGTGGATTATTTTTTGGAAAGGTACAACAACCAAACACAAGGGAAAATTATCTTAAAAAAAAATTAACCGGACCAAGGGGGGGATGGAAGATCTTTTGAGATGGACATTGTGACAAGCTCGGATTAACCACAAAAATTCCCAGTCCTCAAAACACTCCAAAGTGTGCTCTGATCACTTCATCACAGGTACGATTTGCAGGCCTAGATCACTTCGTGGTCTGATTGCATGTGGATTTGTGCTTTTATAACAAGGGGTAGGATCGTGTGTGTGTGTGTGTGTGTGTGTGGGGGGGGGGGTGTTAATGTGGTCCCACCCTCACAGTTGATTAAATTTTCTTTTAGGTGCATGTACTACTATAATTTTGAACATATTCAGAATAAGGAGAAACCTTGACAAGCAGAAAAAGAAGAGATGGTCGGGACATCAGTGTGGTTATAACTGAACCATACGCACAAATTACATCAACACCTCTGCTTGAGGAGACTGTGTTAGCATTGTGCAAAGTAGCATTGTGCTAACTAACCTTTGCAAGAAGAAGAGTCCTCCCGTTGTTGACAGTGTGACAAACGTCCGTCACTCAACCACATACAAAATAACTGTACGTTTTGAGGGATTTGTGAGTTTTCAGCTCCTCAAGCGTGTTCAAGCTTTTACATGTTACCAGGTAATTAAAAATGTCTGCATGGGCAACTTCGGGGGAAGCGGTCCGGTCTCTCAACCACTCACTTGAGGCAAAGACGTCATCATATAAATCTCTGCCACCAATAAGTCCAAGTTTTCGTTCATACCTTTACCGAGATGCGGCATCCAAACTGTCCCTGTGCTTTTTTTTTTGTCTTTTTAGAAAGCGACAAAGTCATGTTGCTAACAAACTCTACATCAATATTGTTACACGTTACGTTGTTTATATCTTTTGACCCCAAAAATGGCAGACAGGCCCCGACATCCGGGTATTAGTCGACTGAGCGGACAGGGTCTATAGATGGGATTAGATTCTTATGCTGGAATGCTGCAGTTTCCTGTTAGTAAACTAAATGTTTCTTGTTTGAACTAAAATGTTGTCTTAGCAGTACAAAAAAAATAATAATAATAAAAAATCTGTTGACAGCCTTCTAGCCTCTTTAAATGGTCTTTAAACTATTTCAGATGGGCAGTAAAGCAATTGGAACTGTGCCTTTCCTCTTGTAGCCTCTCCATGCACAGCTTTGTTGTTCAGTGCTCTTCTAAAGGTTGGTTTAATACATATTGACATTAGCTAATGAGTGGGAAGTTATTAGCTTCTTATATTGTTCCTTCAGTTTGACTTTTAACCTTTTGTTCTTGATCTTTGTAGGCTTTGTTGAAGGAAAATACTATTATTTTCTGTATACTTTCAAAAACACAGTCTAAAATCTTAACTATATTTTTGGGGTTGATAATTTATTTTTCTAATATATTTCCACTAACATGTTATGAAGGTCAATGATCTGACCTGCAGGTTTTCTTCAGGTCATCATAACTTTTTTGTAAAAGTTTTCACATGAGATGGTTAGTCATCCCAAAAGTAAAAGTGTAGATATTGTTTTCATTATTCCAGCTAAAAGTAAGCTTATTTCTTATACAAAGAAACTGAATTTTCTCTTTGGACTTGCAAGTCACAGAGGGTCGTGACAACAAAATACTGATAAATACCACACAGTGAAAGTGGTTACTGCTCTGTTGATGGATGCATACTGTATTTTTCAACCTAACTGTGTGCATGAATGTGTATGCATCTTACAAAAAAAACACCTCCCCAGTTTGCTGACACAACACATGCAAACACTACTGTACCATCTACAGTAAATTAGATGCAGGTGCAGAGTAAACATTTTAGTATTTTGCTAGATTTATCACCACGTGTGAGTGTGCGACAAAATAAATCCTCTTCTTAACAGACACAGAGACAGGAGGCAACCATTATAGTGTTTTGAGGCACATCTTGAAACACTGTAAATGTAAGCAGCATGAGTTGACATCACAAGTAATGTAAAAAGGGATATACTGTTTGCTTAAAGCGCAAGGCTTCATTACTCACCTGAGGATGGACTTCACTGATAGTGTTTTGGTCGGGCTGTAAGGGAGGCTGATCTTCAGAGTGCCCTGAGTGGACGAGAAGGACACACACCTGCGATTAAAAACTCTTATCACAGTAAGTGTCACTCACCTTTTGATTAAGGAATCCCCTCTCTAAACAGCATTTTTACATGGCTTAGGAGGTTCATACCATGCTAACTAAAAACAAAACTCAGACCACACAAATTTTCTTTAATTCATCTTAGAATAATTACAAAGTTGCCTTTGTTTTACAGCAACGCAAGTACAAACATCCTGTACCAGTTGGAGTTTGACAGAAACATGACAAATGAATGTGATCATGCAGCGGAGGTGCAACGCCCTAATCAGGTTCCAGACGAGGCCAGAAGCCAAAATTAGATCCAAGCTATCTTGGTCGTGTAACTGAATCACTAAACAGCATACACCCATTAATAAATGTGCACATCACGCATGCCTATATGTACATATTGTGACTTAAAAGGGAAGTAGCAAAGTCTTGATTTGATACCAAGAAGAAAATACTGATGCGTCGCCCTTTAAAGCCTGACTTAAGAAAAGATGGAGAGAAAATTCTTTTCTTTTTTTTTAAATCTGTCTTTATTGGGGCTTCAACAATATATTAAATAATAATAATGTTAGTATATTCACCATTTATTACCATGCCATATTTCAAAATTAATGTAGTGTAGTTTTCTGCCTCAGGTATAAGGTATATCAGATTATGTACAACAGGGTTTTGAGTAGTTTTTAACCATGAAGTGATACAAAAGTCTCAAATGCAAAATTTTTGGAAACTGTATAAAATATGCATTATTGAGTTAAAATCTATTTGTGCACTAATGTACAAAAGATTTGACACTCTCTCCTTTCACTGAAGGGGAGAGCCCTAAAACTTTAATTGTTTTTGATAGGTTGGTTGCGCCATGCGTCATGCTGATAAGACGGCAGTGCTCGAAATACAGATGGAGGGCCGGAAGTAAAGTAGTCTGTAAAATCTGTGTGGAAAATGCCTCTGTTTTGTGAAGTTTATGGCTGCTCCAATCAGAGAGAAGGATATGTGAATTTTAACGTTACGAAAAATTCTCATTCACAGAGGTGAAAAAATGTCTAAAAATGACAGAGCCACATTCATTTGTTCCAACAGCAACTACTTTTTCATGTCTATTTCGGGGATGCCAGTTGTATTATTTTTGTTTTATATTTAATATACTTACTTTGAATTATATATTTTATCTGCCTCTTCCAGTAATTGCTGTATCTCCATTGGGTCAAATTTCCTTTGCAATAACGACATACATGCCAAATTTCCATTTTAAAGCAATAGCGCACGCTAAATCCTCATTTAAATACTGCTGTTTGCGACTGTTATCAATTGCGCAAACAATCTTAGTTGATCATCTGCAAAGGACAAAGATCTATTTGCACCACACAGAGATTAGGGCTCTTAATATTAAATCTTAGTAAATCAGGTGGTTGTTCACTAAGGTGGCTGTTTTAGCCATCACTGAGTGTGCAAACTCACCGTCTTCCTCCAGAGGATGGCTCTGTACTGGGGAACCCGCTGGTTGTTCTGGTCTGAAAGGACGACTGACAAGTAGAAAGGGTTCTTCTCTGCATCTGTACCCACATAATTCTGGTGGACTGAGGGAAACATAGATGTACAGACAATACAATACATGGTCACTCAATATTCAATAAGCAGGTCTACTCTTAAAAAGGACTGTTAATATTGCTGAACACTCAGCTCTCCAGTTCATCTTAGTGCTGACTTGCCTTGTTTTTCTTTATTTTGCCCTCCATCATATCTTCATCCTATCCTCTAAGTCTTCAGTTTGCAGAGTAAAACATCTTCACCAGGACCTCTTTCGTTGTTCTGGAGTAAAGCTTTCTTTTCAATCTAAAGTCTGTTTTTAATTGGCTATATTTTATGCTGTTTTGAAAGACTGTGCTGAAATATTATTCTTTAAGATTTGAAAACTCAAGCCTCTCTCTTGCTCTGAGTGTCAACAATCAGGAGTGATTGTCTTATTCAATGTCAGAAAACAGGAAAACAACCAAGGAAAACCTGTTTTCCATTTCTGCATCCAATCATGAAGAAATTAAAGCCATTGTGTAGGTGCTTCATCACACAGGAAGTGGCCTCCAGTTCATCATGTGTTGCGCAATGCAGTCAGCCCTGCTCAGGCTGTGAGACACAGATGGCTCAGCTGCGGTCCAAACAGGTCGAGCCAACTTTCAAGAACTCATTTTAGGCTACTCATGCCACAGCATCATTAGACCCATAGGTTGAAGGGAAAATGGATTTCACTTGTTCCATAGCTGCCTTTTTGAAGTCTAACTTTCTTTCACAGGCGTCTTCATCCATCCCAAGTTCTGGACTTTATCTCAACCTTTCAGGTGATTGAATTCTGCCACACTCAATTTGTGGTACTCAGACTATGATCTTTTGTTGTGCTGCTTGCATCAACACCTACACAGCAAGTCTGAGAACAGGCAGGTTGCTAATGAGGGTGTTGAAGGGATGAGGGTCAGCCAGGTGAGGGAACACGAGACTAATTCAAACATATTTCTAACTATCTTTTTTCCTGCTGGCTTTATGCACAGAACTGGACATTTTGGAGACCATCACTTGAGTTGCTGTGTTTTCTTGTGGATGTAAGCCTTGTCTGTCTAATAAAACAATACAGCATGTTCTCTGTGGGTTTTCTTCCTCGCTACTGTACGAGATTAGAGTTTAGTTGAGGCTCTCAGTTGGAATATGGCTGGATGCTAACATGTTCTTTGTCTTGTATGAGTAGTGGTGCAGCAGGGAGACAAGGCTGACTTTTTAAGATAATAAGCATCCTGTGGACGAGGGAAGACATTGGGAGGATGTTTTATTTCTGCAGCCCCTGAAAGCCAACTCATTGGCTCTGTCACACCCTCACTCCCTGCCTATTTTACACTACCACTGAGTGTAAGTGTGTGTTGAGCAGCACTGACCTTTTCCCAAGAAGTATTTAAAGAACCATCTGGTGTGGTACTCTGGATTTTCCAGATGGACATCTGTTCTCCTCCAGGTTCCTGGAGTGTAGTCCAAAGTCTGTTTGTCACATGCACACACAGACACACACCACAATGTCATCCTGATGGTCACAGCTTGAATCACAGCAGTCTTCTCCACTGAACATTGCTGCATGATGCAGAATTATAGATCATAATACAGGCCAGGAAATAAAAAAGACAATGAGCTTCAGCTTACTTTTTTATTTTTTTTTACTTGTGTATTTTGATGTGTATTACAGTGTATTGTCAGTTAAAAGCCTGCAGCCAGATATAGCAGCTTTCTTTTCTGCCTCTACTTTAGATACAGTAATTCTGTAATAATGTGCCAGTACATGTCTGTCTGTCACCATTACACTGTCAAATGTAGTTTAAGTTAAATCATGCAGTTAGAAAGAATGTGTGCAATTATGCTTCGAAAAAAACAAACAAACATATAAAATAAAATAATAAGAGGGACCCATTTGCACACAAAAGTGTATTATGTACTATGTACCTCATCTGATGAGCCATTCTCCACCCTGAAGCGTCCTGCCCTCTGAATGGCCCCATCTGCATCACTGGAAATCAGCTGACAAGGAGACATGGTTAAAATTAGACAACTGATCAACCACAATAAGAAGCAGGTTGTATTTTTATCAAGACTGGCAACACTCATGAGCTAAAGGGGAACCATAGCAGACACATCACCTCCATGTGACAGCAGTATGTGTGCTAGATGCATGAGCTATCCCTTCCCTATGAGCAGATTACCAACACCTATTTTTCTCTAACCATCAATAATTACTCAAGTCTCATAATGACTTCTAACTTCTTTGCTGTAAGAACTCTCAACTTATCGCCCCAATTATCTGCCTCTTGCTGACTCACCTCCCTCTACTACAGCACTGGAGAGGGCACTTTATGAGAGAGAAATGGGGTAGTTAATGGTGGTGTGAAGACTGAGTGAAACAAGAGAGTGCAGAGGACAAGAACATAATGTATCCCTTTCAGGTACATACACCTTACAGAGCTGGGTTTCTAGAAATACGCTTATTCACTTTCTCGCCAAGCGTTATGTGAGATTTAGATGATTACTTGCACCGTTTGTAACCTCAGCACTTTGAGAGTCTCTGACGTCGCCCAAACATTAATTTAAGCCTTTCTTGCAGTGGCAGTAGTTGCTCTGAGGGTTCAGCATAGAATAAAAATCATGGCGGCCATTAAGTTTGCACAGACAGTCAAGAAAATTAAGATAATGTGGTGATTCATTCCATTTTCATCCATGGGAGTCATTGTAAAGAATTTTTTTTAGTATTTTGCAGACAGAGAAATGTCATCTGTCTGCCTTGGAAGTATTTATTTAAAATTTGTTCCACTAACATAATTGTTCTGGGATGAACATGTACATCTGTCTGAATAAAAAAACAAACAGAAAAAAAACACTGCTATTAGGTGAAAACTGAACTTTTATATGTCCAAATAATGACAGTAATGTCTATCCCTGAAATTCTAACAGGTAGAGACTTGTAGTTTTGATGTACCTGGTATTAATCAGAATAAACAAAGAAGACATTAGATGTTTACTGGCTAGTAGGGAGATCTGTTTGCTCTTTGATTGAACCAGACACTCCAATTTCGAGTCTGCCTGCTTATAATAATTTAATCAAACTGCTGGAAAAGCTACTTTGTTTACTCCATAAATGATCAAACTCTTCTATTTACTGGGATTTATCAGACTAGAGCTGTCTTACAGTTTAGTTATCACAAACATTTGCTACAATTTTCTGCTTCATCTAATGTTATTTTGCTTTCATTTCATATGTGCCTGATGAGACGACCCCATCAAAAAAAGAAACAAAATATAAAAAATGCAGGTATATCTGGTGAAATTGTAACGTTATATTGTTCACTTAATAGTCACTGTGAGTCAAATGTTTTGTCTGATAGTTTGTCTAATATTCTCTTCTGTGATGGACATCTGCAAACCCCCCTTTCAATCTACTGCTATTCATGTACACATTTTCTTTTTTAAACCCCAACACTATGTCATTGATTGATGCTGTGTTGCCAAGCAACAGACTCTCTCCTCCCTTGCTGCTGCTCCTCCTTATGCTGGTCTTTTTACCCTTCACTCTTTGACCCTTTTGCTCTATTTTACTCCCCTTGCCAACAAAGGTCTCTGCACTGCCACTGTGTTAGAAAGAAAAAAAAAAGGAAGAAAGAAACTAGTTCTGGGAGGCGGATCCCTGCACACTGTGATGTGTCCAGATGGCCTGAGATGATTAGGAGAAGCTGAGAAAAAAAAGGATCAAAAGAAGGATCTTCAGAGAGCTGAAGTGAACATGGAAACAGTTTGTAGCATAACTGATCTTTAGCTACACCAAAGGAAGATCAATTTATGAAACCATTAAGCTGAGAAAGTATGCTATGATACTCACATATGAGAAACATGAACCACTTTTTCAGATTTCCATGTTGACTTATCCCCTGTTTATGCTCATAATGATAAACTAGTACCTTAAACAACATTCTGGGTAACTGAACAATGCCAGTATGAAGCTTAAAAAGTTCCCAAAAAGCCTTATAAAACTAAGCAAGCCAGAGTGTCCATCAGTTGGGAGAGTGGGTGGTGTACCCCTCTCCAGCAGCACATTAGATCATGTCAGACAGTACAGTGACCGGGAAGCAGAAGGAGTGATAAGAGTACTTGTCATGAAAAGAAAGAGAGTAAAAGTACATTCAGAACATTCCTGTGTGGTTATGTGAGTAGAGAAGGTGAGATCATGACACCCTGAAAATCTCTGTAGCTGAGTAATTGCAAAAGAACGAATGCTACACCAAACTTTAAGCCGTGGATATTCAAGAAAAGGGGATGGAAATGAATAGTCAAGTCATTCAAGACATGCGGTGTCTTAAATCAACAAATCTTTGTCCATGTAAAACTCAGTTTTAGTGCATCGGCCACAATAATACAATAAACAACTGTTTTTTTCTACACTTTACAGAAAGACAAACGTATAAACTAGCTTGCAGCTCATTATGATCACATCAGTCAATCAACAATCAACTCAGCAAACTGCGTTCATTATGGAAATAAAGTCCTGAATCCACAGTTGACATATGAAAATAAGATCAAAGTTTGTCAGAAATGCAAGCACGACAATGTGTTCTCCATCTGTTGATGAAGTCAAACAAAACCCATCAAACAGCCCAACAAAGTGATGAATTCAAAATCTTTTCCCAAAAGAATAATGACAAAAAAACACCTGCTTGAAGAAGTAAATGGTTATACCTCCACCACCTCAGGTTGCACTTCTATAAAAAGGCAGATGTAGTTTTTGGTAAATCACCAGATCTGCAGAAGATTATAGAAGATGTCAGAGTACTAACTTTTTGTGAGGTTATACGATAAGAAGAGCTATAAATGTTCTTTCCATACTGATCAATAGGAAGTACGTCTGTAAAACAACCTGTAAAAGTTTTTAGCGGACACTATTTAGTGACAGATAAGGACGCATGACTATCAGGGAAGCTACTGTATTTTTACATGAAAGAAAGAACTAAAACTGCGCTGTACATACATGTGCTATTTTGATTTGAGAAAGAGGATGTAAGAACCAGCTTGTGTTTTCAGACCCACAAAACACAAAACTGTAGATTTTTTCAAGCTTGAGGATGAAGAATCAATATCAATGGTAAAATATATTGAAAAACTCGATTTCACCTTAGCTTTGGTGTGCACATGGGAAAAGGACTATCTGCTTCTTCTCCCTGAGGTAAGCGGTTCATAATGAGACAATAAAACCCAGCAGATAGAGAGCCAAGCATGTTCACTGCAGGTGTGACGCTCTGATAAATGACAGAGGTTCCTGTGCAATAATTAGCTGTGTCTTCAGAGAGGCTGCAGAAAATGCTGGGCTCTCTCCTGTCGGATGCATAATAACAGGCCTGAAAACAAATATATTTCGTGGTGTGGTGGTATGTGTTTGTATTTGCCTGTGTTCATGGGTGGTTAAAGCAGCTTTGCTATTAAGATCTGCGTGTGTGTGCAGAAAATGGAAAGTAAATGTCGAGGCTGTAGGCTTCCATCTCCCTCCATTTCTCTTGCCTCCTGCAACATTAACTGTCCAGTCGCAGCATAATGGAGGTGAAACCATTGCAGCATTCAGACAAAGCGATGCGCCGCCTCCCTGGTGTGTGTGGTTTCAACATACGAGGAAAACATTTAGTAGCAAATGTGCGTTTTGGGGAGTGTTTGTGCCGTGGTGTGTGAATAGGCTTTCTGCTGTTTTGGGGTGAAAGAATGAAAAATATCAAGCGGGAAGAGATTAAGTGCTCTGGGGAGTCTGAGTGTGGGTGTCCAGGCACACACACATCCATGCATCACACAGCCTCTACTTTTAAATCATGCAATAGAAAAGGTGAAGAAGAGAAAGCTCCACTCCAACGTGTCCCCCTGGGTTGTTGGAGGCAGACGAAAGGCAACAAGGGAGAAAGGGGGGCCTGTTATGCTTCTTTGCGTTAACAAACAACCGATAAAACACCTTGCCACTGCTGGGCAGTAAAAGTGAAGGGATGTGGTGGAAAAAAGAGAAAAGAAGCACCAAATATAAATAGAGAGAAAGGGACTGAATAAGGGATGAGGACATTATGGAAGAGAGGCAAAAAGCGATGTGTAATGACAACAAAAAGCCAGATGATGAAAGACTAATAACCGTCTCGCCATGCTTTACCCCCTGGGAAAAGAGCAGAGGCTTTCCAGCTTTCCAGGCGAAGCACTCCCTCTTATACACAAACTTACACAGCTTCCATTTTGGGACACGACTTGAACATTTCACAAACACAATCAAGCTTGTGACGTACTCATGCAGCCTCTGGTTTCCCGCAGGAGCAGCAGTGTAATGACCGACGAGTGTGTCGGGTATTAAGTCAATACTTTGACTGCTGATAGATAAGTGATCTCATCAAGAGTTTGTTCATGCAGACTCACAATCGTCCAGGAAGATGGCAAACACAGAGGCAAAAGGAGACGAGGGGGAGGAAGAAGAGGAGCAGGTGCACAGTAAGTGAGAGGGAAAAAATTTGATGAAAATTAAGATGGGAATTCAGAAAAAGAAAGGAAGAGTGGAGTATAAAAATGCTTAATGGAAAAATGAAGACAAATGGAGAAGATTAAACAGACCCCTTTGATTAAAAAACACTGAAAGGCAAGAAGCTGAAGAAGTGGAGTCATGGAAATCCAGGCGGTTGTTTATTCCTTCCTCTTAGTCTCCTTTTTTTTAAACCTCTTTGTTGTGTCGTGCATTCATTCAAATGCAATCCAGCTGGGAAGTGGAAGTTACTTCAGATGCCTCTGGCTCTGCAAATAAAAGTCCCATTTATTTTTTGTCCCATAGAAAAGGTTATGCAATGCACAGTTGAAGCTCATCTTTGACTTAGATTAAACATTCTTGGTTCAATCATCTGTACAAAACATGTGCAATGCATTGGAAAATATCTAGTCTCATAAAAGCCTAAGGTACAAGGCTTTTTACAAAAAAACAAACAAACATAATGGTAGACGGGAGTCTATGCTATCATGGAGCTATGACCAAATCTCAAAAGTCCTAATACAAATGTGAATAAATGTACATCATTCTTGTGAACTTTTTTGGAGTGATCAAACCAGGTTGCATCATGTTGTCAGAAGATGATGATATGGATTAAGTTGCACATACATGTAACTGTAACAAATAGGGTAAAGTTTACAGACTGGAACAAAAGTGAAGAAAAAGCCACCAACTAATCTACAGGCTTTGGCTGCATGCAAAAGAATAACTACTGTATAAGATGTCATTAGGACTGTAAAAAAAAAAAAAAAAAAAATGAGGTAACTGTCTTTATTCATTCAAGGATTTAGATTGTAATTACTCTTAAGGAGCAAAAGTGACTGATTGCACATGTGATCAGTCAAGTCACCCATTATACCTGGCCCATATGAGTTATAAATGGACTGAATTGATGGAATAAGCTAAAGATTCGACCATGTGGGATAGCCATATGTGAGATCTATGTGAATTATAGATCCCTCATCATGTCAGAACTGATTAGCGCAGATAATATCCAACAATGCGTCAAATTGTTTTGTTTTTTTTAAAAAAAGAAGCTACACTAATTCAAGTTAGAATAAAAGATTTTTTCTATAAACCTTTTTCTGAGGCGCTTCTATTTTGAGTTTGGGTTCTTGGATCAAGTCGTGTGTTATGTTTTTGGACAAGCACAGCACCCACATAAGCTTTTAATTAAGTGTGTGTTATATTGGTAAATTAACTACTGCTTCAGATGACAGCAGATTATGTAAGGCGAGGTACATGGTTTCCTGCATGGGAGTGCACAAACCATCTGGGACTCTGCAGATGTCCGTGCACTCTTATTAATATCAACAGCTGTGTTGAAACTTCCTATGCATGGGCACGCAATTTCTCTGCAGGACACTGTACAGGTGAGTAGCAATGTCACTCCTCAAAGCAAGCATTCAATATTTCTGTCATCTTTCTCTTGTATGCTCTGACTCAATTTACAAGAATTCAAATGCATGTTATTTTGGTGTGCTGTGGCTACAAATATTACGTTACACAATGCATTTTTGTCACATTTTTCTCATGAAAAAGCAGATAAGAAAAATGTAAACTGATTTTATGGAATATTGTTAAAAAAAACAACGAGCTGATACTGATATAATGAATGGAGCCATTTCCTGATATTGTGAAAGTTTAATGGAAAATAATATATATTTGAAAAACAAGTAATAGAACCAAATACAGGCCACATGCACCATTTACATGCACTCTCACAACTAGACAGTTTTGTTGGCTATAGAGGAAATGTAATTGGAATACTTTGTGAACAGACAGCATACATTTAACGTAGCTGCATTGATAAAATCTTTAATGGTTGAAACTCAGTGGAGCCAGACAGAATGCAAATATGTTTGTCTCTAGTCATTTAAGGCCAGACCGTGAGACGGTGGAACAAGAGCTCTGGAGAGAATTCTGAGATGTGTACAAATAAATATCTCACACAAACTATCCGATGACTCAGACAGCAGACAATAAAAATAATAATGGGCTGCATTCAGAGAAGGAAGTGCAATGTGGCAATTCAAATCACTGAGTGTGAGAAATAAACCCCAAAACCCAACCACCTTCTCACCGTCTTTCAGTAAAATGACTATCTTGGGTGGTGACTGCACAACTAAAGATGTTGGATCCACCAGACCTGAGTTACTAGTTCCCTCAGGAAAAAAATACACCATCACAGAACTAGTGCTCGTTACAACAAGACTGAGATATTACTTTTATATAAACAAAAAATCCAACAAACAAACTCATATTCTAAACTAGCAGATGCAGAATATATATCACAAACCATCTCTCTAATATTAAAGGCTCATGATCATAATGTGTCATAAACCTGCCCCTCTACTGCATATGTTTTGATGGAACATGCTAAAAATGATTAATCAAAAGAAGATTATTTACTGAGTCATATATATATATATATATATATTTTTTTTTTATATTTAAGACCCCTAATCTAAAATATTTTTTGTTGCCGACAGGTAATGTTGTACAGCAATTGTGCAACAACAGAAAAAAGTAACTCATAGAAAATAAGACAACTGTTAGAGAGCAATAAAAACATCAGATAATCTTCCAAAATTTACAACAAATTATTAAAAAAAAAGAAAAAAAAAGAATTGGAAAACACTTAAAACATATCTATATATATGATTCAATGCAGGCTCAGATGTGTGTCATCCAGTCACATCATGCAACACTGATTCTCACATTGTGAGACATTTCTGTCACTCTGAAAACTGTGAAACCGACACTACTTAATAATAATAATGATAATAATTATTATTATTATAATAGCATGTATTGTTCAAACAGATATCCTGGTTTGGATTGGGACTTGTAGATCCCTGCTTCTTCCTCTTCTCATACATTTGGGAAATCCCACCATTGCTTTGCTCTGTCTTCTTGCTTTCTTTGTTGGACTTGCACAAATTGTACAGTTTGGGATTTGAGTGCATAAGTGCACGTGGCTGCTTTTTGTCATCCCATTCTCAGAGCTGATCTTTCTCTGTTATTCGGTACGACAGCATTCCAACCATTTTCCTCTCAAAATGCATTGAAAGAACTAAAACTTAATAGTAATGAAACTGCAACTGAATTTACAGATAGTTTTCAAGCCTTCAAGAGAATTTTTTATCAGTGAGCATCCAGAATCAGCGTTATTACAGGTGCTATATCAAAAATCCCAATTTGGCCCCATCTCAGTGAGAAAAGCTGAATTTGGGCATTTAAGTGCTTTTTCACAGCTGTTAACCTAATCCACCAAAATCCACTCTATCCTCCTTATTTATGAAGATTCTGACAGTTTCCAAGCCTCACATTAAGACGATGGTCACAGGATGACCCATTAGATATAATCACACAATTATCCGCTCCACTGGGGTGTCACAAACACAAATGTATGTTTTATTGGGGGTCGTGGCTCAAAAAGTTTGGGAACCACTGCTGTACAGGGTCATCTTACTCATTTTAGCAGAGCCTGTATGAACTTTTTGAACTCTACCTAACACATAACTGCAGTCAAAACTTCATTAATCTGAACCAGAGAAATGCTTAGTGTCCCACATCCTGTCTGCCTTTTAAACTACAGTGGAGCACACATGATTATGGAATATCAGACACAGACTACAGGCTTGGGAACACGGAGTATTCTTGCCAGCAGACATCTCATTGTTAGTTTTAGCTTTTGTGTAATTTGTTGGCAAAAGAACAACAAACTCTGAAAACATTTTGTCCCTGATGAAGAGAACTCTAGAGAAGCCCTGCAATGCAAATAATGATGTATAATACATGGTGTGGTAGTCATGAAAATACAATGTGTAAAGGGGAAATTTATAAGTGAAATCAAAGACAGTGAACTGTTTTGTAGCAGTTTGCTATGTAGCCATTAACTGTAATTAGCACTATATGCAGCTAAGACAAACCCAGCCAAGCAGACAGCATCACATCAGCATCTCCTGTTGTAGATATTCCTAACAGCAAAAAGAGCTACTCTACCAACTAGAAATGAAAGCATCAGGCTACCGCGCCTCCTACTCAGGAGACTCGTCGATGGTTATGGCAGCTTTAAGGAACTGAAGAGTATGCAGATGCTGCAATGGAGTCTGGAATCACAAAGCTCAGCAGAAGAGCGCCACGCATGATCTGTTTTTATAGGTGATTCGTTATGTATCAGAGCAAAGAAGAATCAAAGGAAGCAAGATTAATGAATTCAAATAAGGATGTTCAGATATGCACCCAGTGACACCACATTCAAATTACTTCTAAAGAAGCTGATGAGGATGCTTGCTTTTAAGATAATTAATTACTTTCAAGAGGACTTGAAGGAATTTGCAAGCATCATTTTATTTCTGGAACCTAGTTTGAGGCACGCAAGCAAAGATAAAATGGCTACATCTAAAACAGAGGATGGTGGTCACTGAGAAATGAAAAGTAAATGTTAAAGGAGCAACAACAAGCTTTTGTATCAACCCACCCATACTGGTGTTGTGATAGACCTCTGCAAATTTAAACACAGTTAATCTCCAACTGATGAGAAACACTTGACTGCATACAGTATAAGTGTAAAAATCAATGTAAACCCATAGGTATAGGAAAACACTGTGGTAATACAGCACAATACATCAACAACATAGAAAACAGGATTTATGTTTGACCCATTTCTTCTTGAATTTTTGAGAATTCTGCCACTTTACTTTTAAGTTAACAAATTTGTCCATATGCATCTGTGTGAACTGCCTCTGTAATCCAGCTGACTGAGTTGCATTGATTGTAAGTTGCTTTGGAAAAAAGCGTCAGCTAAATGACACAAGTAGTAGTGGTAGTGGTAGCATTTCTTCAAAATTCCAACAAACATCAATGGTTTTCTCACACCTCATCCATTCTATTAACACAGATAAACCCTCGTGCCATTATAAATGCAATTTTTGCCCTTTTAGACCCCTATGTTTGCTTTTCTTATCTTTCTGGGTGCAGCAACATATTGCGTCAGGTGAAAATGGTTTTCTAAGGTGCTCCTCAGCCCATGTGGCTATAATGATGATGGTGAGATGACTGTTGTGCAGTGCTGCCTGAAAGCTTAAAAGCCAGTGTTTTTTATCCATCAGCTATTTTTACAATATTATGTTCTGTGGATGTTTTCAAAACATAAGTTATTTGAATTTTGATCTAAAAACATAGAGCCTTCTTTACCAACGATTCTTACAAATAAATTCAATTGAATCTTGAATCCCACTGATGAACTCTTTACAAAAAATGTGGCATTCAACAAAATCTTCAAATCTTAAATTTGTTCTTGGTTAAGAACAAATTCTACAAACAATCAGGAGGACTCGTAAGAGGATTTCATATTTTTTTTCTTTTAAAAAAATATGATGATAAAGTTTAATAGAAGGTTTTGTCATGGCCGCCTGGTTGATATCACCTGTTAGACTCACCTGGAGGATTTGTTGGATGCAGCACACTCCCTTCATAGGTGAACCACATCTAAAAATGATGCCACAGCAGGTGGAAATTTGCTTTAATAACTGCAGAGCAGAGGGTACAGAATTATATGTGATAATAATTCTTTCTACATGTACCATTTTCTCCTTTTGACACGACACTGCAAGGATGTGCGTCCTGACGTGCTCAGACTGCAGGCTGCTGTCCAAGTTCAGGAAGAATTAATAATCGGTTTGTAAAAGTCATTCTGATTTAATTTGAGGCTCATCATGTGATTATTTTATATCCAAGTTAATACTTTAACTTGAATTTCAGTGCCAGTGGCATGAAATTCCCAGCGACTTTTGGTCCCTTTTTAGTCAGACTCTAAATACATTAATACTGTATGAAAGGATCGTTTGCCATAATTCAGCCTTGTCGTAGGATAGCAGGCGCTATTAGTTAGCACTACTGTTAGCACTGGCGTGCAATGGCCGAGGTTCGGTGGGTGAGACCAGAAGGCACGCTTGTTACCATGTGCTTTTGTTGTCAGTGAGTCTCTATGGCCTGCATCTGATAAAACGCGGTGCTCTAACAGAGAGGAGGCGGAGTGATACGGAGATACCTGGAGACATTCGCCCGTACATTCAGCAGTAACCTGCGGTCTCCAGGGCTGCAGACACGTGCCTCTCCACACGCTCATATTTGAGTGAAAAAAATGTTGCTGTGTTCTGTTGAACACGGCTGCACATCAGGCTTGAAGAGGTTCGTATTGAGCTTCTGTTGACCTATACAGGCCGTACGGTGGTGACGGCGCCACCAACCTGACACAGACGCAGATGCAGCATGAGTATGATTTTGGTTAAGGAAGAAAACAGCATCATATTCCGAGCAACAAGTTTCCCTGAATTATTTACTTCACCCATGACCTGAATTCAGTAAATAATTAATACAAAAGATATATTACACTAGTTCTGCACGTTAGATCTGTCTTTGTCTGACTGGAGCCGTACAGAAACAGAGATGATGATGATGATGATGATGATGATGATGATGATGATGATGATGATGTTGATGATAAAGGCCTGATTGCAAACCCGAGTCAATGTCAAGTCAAGCTGAACACATGTAGGCACAAAGGGAAGAATTATTAACCAGTGGTAGACCAGTGGTAAAATGCATACAGCTAACAGCAGAGAAGTAAATGCCCAGTTCAACTTACAGAAATAGCCGATGCTAGGCCAAATTCCAGCCGCAATGGCTCAACTAACAAACATTGCTAAGCAACACGTGCCCCGACTGTGGGGAACTATTTTATTCTCAGTGTAAAACATAAGAACAGCAGAGGAGGAAATGTCCAGTTCAACATACAGGAATAGCCGGTGCTAGCCAAAGGTGCTAGTACAAATTCCAGCCGCTGTGGAACAAACATTGCTAAGCAACAAGTTTCCTGACCTGGCCTCGACTGTGGGGAACTATTTTAATATGAGTATAAAACATCAGAAAGTTATTTGACCCTCGCAAAAATAGAAGACTTTAATTTGAATGTTATTTCCTTCAAGTAGCCGTACAATAAGCGGGATAATATATGGAACACAGGTCATTATCGGGAAATACTGACCTTCAGGGCAAAGCATTTGCCCTGTCAGTCAGTATTTCCCGATAATGACCTGCGTTCCATTTAGCAAAGGAGGTGAACCACAACACATCCTTGCTTGTATAGACTGAACTTTGGGCTATCCTCCTTTTATACCCAATCCTGGAACCCTCACCGATCACTATTTAAACCTGCTGATTAAAGAATCTTATGTTCTTTACACATTCTTTAAATGTTCCAGTCTTTCTATACCTCTCTTTGATTAATATTTTGATAAGAGAAGGGGAGGTTGGAGGTTGAAGACACCAAGAATAATTTATTTTATACATGTGCATTTCTTTGAAAGTAAACAATTAAAAAAAACACAGATCTAAGTTTTTGTTCTATTTGGATCATAAATCATCACTTCACTGATTACGTAAACATAAAAAAGCAAAATAAAAGTTTAAACCCGTATACTTAAAGGGACTTGAGGCAAGATTAAGAAATGAAACTCGCAACTGCCGCAACTGGCGCTTCAGGTAACTGCAGCCACGAGCCAAGCCGTCATGGGAGCGTGCACAAACTGAAGCTATAATGTTGTTTACTCACCTTTTTCTTCATAGTTACACTTTTTAGTGTCTTTCAGTTGATCTGGATCGTTTGCTGACGGCAGAAGAATCCATAACTATCGCTTACAGTGTTTGAATTTACCATGACCGTCTTCTTCCTGTATCAAAACTGCGGATGTAGCGTCATTTGACGTCACGTCTGCAGGGCAGCACGGGAAATTCAGACGCCGAATTGCAGCGCATTTTGCAGCACACAGCCTGTTCAAGGCAATGGAGAGAAACGTGGGTAAAAACGTTATTTTTGGTATTTAGTGCTTCATCACCCATTAGTATTAAAAAAAAAAAAGGACATGCATGTTTGGTTTTTTTTCAAATTCCTGCCTCTAGTCCCTTTAAGACTTGCAGACCGTGCCTCCAGCGATCTGACTGAAGCTGACAGCAACACTGTCATCCTAAACAACTTATCTGCTTGGTTCATTTTCTGAGTCTACGCAGAGACAGTGAGAGAAAAATGTTCCAAGGTGAACACAAAGTCAGTTTTATCTATACAGTATAGCCACCTAAACGGCCGTTATACAGAGCCAGAGACAAATAGCCCATAGCATATTCTATCTAAAAAAAAGAAGAAAACCAAGGTAAAAAGTCTTAAGTTTTATTCAGTGGAGCAACCAAAAGTAATAAATCATATTTTGCTTGTTGTTTTAACATATCTATAGCTTATACTGTATATATACTGTTTAAATTTGTACAATAATAATGTGATTTAAAAAAAAAAAACTGCCTTGTACAGGACTAATTTTTTCTAACATGTTATAATCTAATCTAGTCCTATATTGCTGTTGAAAAATTGAAAATAGCAAAAACAACTTAGCCAAACTTGCGAACATCACTTGCTGTTCAGCCTAATTTTTGCAATTAATAAACACACAAACAGATGCAGTCACACATAACCCTATGCACATGCTGAGAGTGGGATTAATTCAAAGTGGCAGTGCAGTCAAAAACCTCTGAGGCAGTGACAGTAACACTGGCAGGCAGGTGGGAGTGGAGCCGTCTGCTCACCAGTCGCTGTGCAAGACTGACAGTTAACCTCTCAACAGAGGGATTCTCAACACACACTCATGCTAATTCTGACCACAGTCGCCACCGTTGTACTAACACAAACAAAACAAAACAGAGCTGAGACAAATGCACACACCCACACATAAACAACCATCACCCAAGTGTGTGTGTGAGGGACTTTACTTCCAACACTTCTAGGTTTTCATGCCTTAGACAGCCAGCGCCCACCTCACTGTCATCAGCTGCATCAGGAACATCTCAACTGAATCTCTCTAAGCTGTTGTGCCATCAAACAACTTTAAGTGTAGCCAGCTTCAGCATGCAAGTACACCAACAACAATTATGTTTTTCAACAAACGTTGCCTTTGTTTTTACTTTTTGTTTGTTTTTGTTGTTGTTTTTGTCTCTGAAAAGGAACATGCATACTGTCAAGAGGTATCTACTATTTAAAACCTGAGTCTGAGTTTGTGCTGGAACAGTGAGTGGGACATACTGTAAGACAGGCAAATGACCAGTTGTGTGTGTGTGAGAGAGAGAGTTCACTGATGTAAATTTTTAACTTGCAGGTGTTGCAGCCTTCACGAGCAAACAATATTTCACAACATCCTCATTAGGGAGTTCAGTTACTTTAAGGAAAATTAGCAATGATAACAGATGAGGGCATAAGCTCCAAATTTGGACATCTTGCATTTCACATGCCCTGCGTATTGCCCTGTATTAAAGAAAAAAATTGATCTCAAATGAGTGGAGAAAAGACTTCTTGCAAGGTGCAATTATAAAATGTCATGCAAAGTTGGTGTGTGCAGACTGGGGTGAATATTGCTGTCTGTGTAGGTATCATATTGGCAACAGCTACTGCTGCTTCCACCATGCCAAAAATAAAACAAACAGACAAGATGAGTCATGGCTCTGCATATGCTGGACTCTCCTAACAGGGAGACCCTGCTTTGAATCAATAAACCCCAGTTGCATTTGAAAATTATTTTTCAAAGCAGTAGAAGAAACTGTAGACAAACCTATGCTTCACAAATAAGCAACATGGAGAAGAAAAAGATTTGTATTTAATCATAAAAAAAATAAAGGATAAACTTATATTGTGGTTCGCCCAGTATGTAAGGATGTTTGATCTCTGTCATTTTTTATTTTTCAATTCCTGTTATGCAAATGGCGACATGTGAAGAGCTATGTTTTAGGATATTTAATTTTTCTCTCTTTTTTATTGTTTTAGGTTTTTTTGACAAATGATAAAAATAAAAATGTGCTGCCCTCCAATAAAAATTTGTTTCAAGAAGAAATTTTGATGAGGACCAAAAGAAACAATTTCTTGCAAAAATGCAAATGCATGTGTAACTCTTAGACATCTCCTTCTTGGTAAAACAATGTATATTTATTATAAAAAAAAATACTTAGGAGAGCAACCTGCACGCTTATCACAAAGAGTGATTGTAGCTAAAGACACCATAATTATTGGTGGAAAAAATGTACTGACAAAATTTGCTTCATAAAGTAGAAAGAGATCAACCTGCTGTGTTACCCTGACTAAAGCTGGACTTTTGAAAGAGAAGTAAGCATTTCAGCCTGACTGGAACTATACTGAATCCACTTTTTTCTAAGTTGGACTGATCTACACAGAGTATGAGAACAGAAGTCAAATTCTACTGCATGTAAATCAAAGCTATTCAACCTGGTCCTATGAGGGCCATAGCCCTGCAGTTTTAATTAATCCTTGCATTTACACACTTTTTCAATTCAGAAAAAACATGTAGAGCAAAGATCCAGGAGAAGGATGCAGGAGATGGAGGAGAAATAGTTTCAGCTAAGTTTGAAACACAGTACGATTGGAGGAGACGATTGCAAAGGCTGCTAAAGAGTCTGCTGAAATATTATTCCAACATCTTTTAGCTGAGAAAAGTTCCTTTTGCCAACAATATTAAAACAATCTGGTCAAAGTGTGAATATTTCTCTGATGTACTGAGGGAAAGATATGAGCGCCTGACAGTTCCCGACAAGTATTATTAAGATGTCATAAAAGACAAAATCATGAGTTTGGTTGATGTTGACGTCTGCCAGATGGCCACTGCAGCAGAGCAGCATACAGTCTTCATCTGTGTAGTCTGTGCCGGTGTGATCTTAATGTGTGAAGGGTGGCGATGACACTGTTGAGCTCAAAGCTTTCAGGACTGCAAAGTATAAATTTGGACAGAGTGGTAGTCTGTGCCTTGAGACATGAAGATTATTGCAGCTACTAACATCTAAAGCTTTGCTGATTAGATACTCATGTCCATCTTTCACATGAAGTCATCTGAATGTATCCTTTTTACTTTTAATGATAAACTTAAGATGCAGCCACTGTCAACATGTTGATGTCTACCTCTCAGCTAAACCTAAAATACTTTTATTTACAGATACAGTCTTTTTTTTTTTTTTTTTTAAAGGGGGGTAAAACATGAAAACCCAGCTGCCATGATGCTATGTTGTCATACAGACCTGCAAAGGGAAAATAGGAGTAAATCCTTGAACCAGATACTCATTTCAGCTCCTTGAACGCAACACATTTACTGCTTTAATTATAGGTTTATTTTTTTATATCAATATCTTATTCTAAATTAATCATAATGTGTCAAGCAGGACCCTTTCTCTTGCCACACATGGTGTGGAGAGAAAACAACCCATTTCTATATGTGGCATAATTCAAAAAGGAGAGAATACTGCTGAAGTTATTTGGCGTGTGTGTGTGTGTTTTAAGGAACAGTGTCCTTACACTGTTCGAGGCTATTTGTGACCTCATCCTACTTCATACTCACTGTTCATGAGTTTTCTCACATACACACCCCCTCACTCAGCAATATTGTGTGTGTCTGCTAGTGCTGATAGGCAACATGTGGTTTCTTCTCAGCACTAATCTGTCACACACGTGGTGTGCTGCACTCATGGACAAACCCACAATATGTCTCTGGTAGGAAGCATGATCACAGCTCACGACTTCCTGTCCCTCTGGGCTATCGGGATGTTCAGACTCAGCTCACAGTGGAGGGAGGTACCCTCAAACACAAACCCTCTCCTCCAAAGCAGCAATGACTCAACATCTTAGTAATCAACCACAAAGACACACACTGTGCAGCACTTTTAAACCAGCAGCACTGAAAAAAAAAAACAAAACAAAAAAAAACAAGTGAAGTTTGGAGGACGGAGTCCTACGTCACTGCATGTGGAGCACCCGGGGTGATGCAGGCTGGCAAAGCACATCACTGGACCACACCCAGTATGTTGTGACTCATCAGCCCCCCTCTGTTGTTGTCCATCCATGCCAACAGACAGAGGGAAAGGCAGTGAGAGGGAGAGAGATGGACAGGGAGGAGTGATCATGAATAGAAGAATCAATGAGGAGGGCAAGAGGAAAGAGGATGAGGAAACACTCGTGACACAAAGAGAGCAGCACACCGATGAGTGCGTGGTGGGTGGGACTCACCAGCTCGACCGAACCATAGTGTTTCCTGCTGAAGTCTCCACGCCTGCAGCCCAAGTCTTCTGAGGCAGAGCTGCAACACAAACAAATGATCAGACGTGGCCTGTTTTCGACCTGAATAAAACCACATGTACACCACAAACAAACTGGGACTTCACTCATACACTAGCGGCAGCATCTGCTTTTCCCTTTATCTCACTTATTGGACCGCATCTTCTTCATTGACACTTCATTCAGAGGTCTGTCTCTTCTTCCTTCTTGCTCTTTTTCTTTCCCTCCTTCCTGTCTGTGTCTTTATTGGTGTGTCGGGGGCTTGGCTGGGAGCGCAGGCCAGCCCAGTTCTGATTGAGATGTGGGCCCTGATTGAATTAGGCTTTAATGATGGATGGAAGCTGGCTGGGAGAGCTGACTGCTGGTCAAATCTACACTCTTTGTAGTTAATTCATAGAAACAAACCAACACACACAAATGCAGAATTAAAAACTGATTTCCTGACATGAATAACACAGGGTTAAAAATATATCTGGTCAACAACCTCTTTAATAGTTTATTGCACATCAGAAGCCAAAGTAAGCAAGTTTTCTTCTTTAAGTAGTTCTACTAAAGTGGGGAGTAATATAAAATCTTAACCTTTAATTACAGCTAAATTATGAGGGAAATGTTTTGTCTTTTGGTTTTTATGCCCGCCATTTACAGATTTGCACAAAATGAGATTGCTTTAACAAGAACTTGATGATCATGTTATCACTGAGCCAAAGCTGAAAATCTCAGATGAATTAAGCTAAAAGAACAGGCTCGGTGTAATTCTAAGAGGATTAATTAATCTCCTTATATGCAACAGGCAGCTGCCTTATAAAACATTTGATTTCCTTGAAATACTAAAAGACATTCGAATCAGCTTGATTGGAAATTAGAAAGGAGGCAATTTGTGAAGAGACATTGTTGGCAGACACAAGTGGAACGGTTTTTCATTCTGCACGGTGAAAGGGGTGAAATGGAAAACTGCAAGAAAAGGAAGCAAGCTTGTGTGATTGTCAGGTAGACTAAAAACAGAAAGCATGGTACAAACATACAAGTAGGCGTTGGTGCACTACCGGTTTATGCTAATGCATTAAACATGTTGTCAACATATGTGTGCACACAAACACACACACAGAGCTCAAACAGGGAAGGGAAGAAAACAACAAATTCACAGCTCACATGGCCTTAAAAACAAAAAGAGTTTTATTTCAGTTTGAAATTACTGTATTTATATTATGAATAGTATTATTAGCAATTTTGGTATTTCCAATGGACAGGGTTCCTAAGCTTAAGGTAAGTTAAATTTAAGACTTTTTAAGACTTTTTTAATGCCATTTGAAATTAAATTTAAGACCAACTTCAAATTAACACAGACTGGCGGGGCGGGGGCACTACATCATTTACACAGGGTTAGAAACAATTGGACCCAAATTAGTATATTAATATAAAACGTGACTTTTTGACCCAGTGAAAAACTTTCATTTGGAAAAACATTTCCAAGTTGAAGACATGGAAAATACATAGAAGGATGTACTTATCATGAATCCTCAGAAAAAAACAGTACAGGAAGAGAGGTATTCATTTCAAATAACTATTCTGCTGCATTCATGAAGTGTTTTGTCGCAATCTCGCATCATAAAACACATTATAATCATTAGTGTTTACTCTTTTTCATGTCTGTCTTGTCAGAACCGCGTGCAAACGAGTGATTAATGTCAGAGTCTGGGAGCGTTGCACAGAATAAGTCTTCAGCTCCCTTTAAGTGTTTTCACAGAATAAGTGAATAAGAATGATGGTGTTCAGAGACAACAGTACCGCTGTTTTCACAGACATGAAAACGGGTCAGGGGTGAAAAAGGTGAGAAGGATACAGCCTGTCTAGGGGGGGGTCCAGCGGCATGCTCCCCGGATTTTTTTTTTTTTTAAAGCATTTCATATTTAAAAGCCTAATTTTGGTGCACATTGAGGGATCTCACAATGTTGCCTAAGCCATGGAGGCTTCAGCTGTGCGCGTTCCCACAACATACACAACGTTTTCCGCATATTACACAACTGGAAAGGAGTGCGAGTCTTTCTATCTCCACCTTCTTGGCAGAGCTTTAAAACTTTGATATTTGTGTCTGAGTTTCAGGTGGTTGACGTGTTTTCTGAGCGCGTTCTGTCCTGCGGCGCGACTGCAGCGCGTCTGCTCGCGCCGCAGACACGTGTCACATCACAGAGAAACAGAGCTGAGCGCGACACAGAGCAGCGATGACATGCAGTCATGTAAACCACATAAATAAGATTAGATTGTTTAGTCTATTAACGAAGAACTCAATCACTCATCCCCCAAAGCAGCTGCATCATGAACAACGTGCACCTGATTTTAGAGTCCCGGCTGCAACCGTCACTGTTTTGTTGGTTCTGCTATTGTGATTGCGCAATGTTGCCATGGGTGTCATTTGGTAAATTATTTAAAATAAATAAATATTGCTATTTCTTTCAAGATTTGAAACTACTTCCAATGATGAAAGCTTTCTAATCATGTGTTAAAATTTTTAAGACTTTTGAAATATGAATTTAAGACATTTTAATGCCAATTAAGGCCTTAATTTTAGATTTATGAATTCAATGCCTTTTAAGACTTTTTAAGGATCCGCGGGAACCCTGAATGGAGCACTTCTGCAAATAATTTCTCTTTAAGGATTAATTACCTGAGTAATCTGTACAATTCAAGCTGATCTTTAGGTTTGTTTTGCAGAAACAAATCTACCCAAGAGTACTAATAAAGTAACCTTGAACCTTGGATACTTATTATCTAAACATGACCTCCAATGGAAACTATCATACCTGTTGTTTTTTTCATACCCTTAAATAATACTCATTATTCTGTCTAGTAAAGTACTGCCGTGACAGCAGCATGAGGGAAGTTACCGGTAGCTACTTTGGCATGCTTTTAAGAAGATGGTCTCTGATATCTGTTAAGAGGTGAACTCGGGATGTACACAGAGTACAGGTGTTGTTTGGTACCAGTTCCTAATCTTAACAATATAGGTGTACCGTAAAGATTCTGGACAAACGATACTTTTATCAATACTTTTTGATCGTCCACCTCACCACTGCATTCTGTAGTCAAGGGGGTGTCCACCTACTTTTATGTCCAGCCTCTTTAACGCCGTCTGAACTAGTGTCTTCCACCACTGGAGACTCACTGTCCAGAGAGGTCTCGGCTGCAGCCGGAGAAAGTAAATTTGTTTCTTTTTCTTAAATGCAGGGTAGGGGATCCTGAAAAAACGGTTCGAGCAAGCTACATTTTAAAAAACAGACCCCCACCCCCCGAAACCACGCCTCCAAGAACACAGGAGTGTGTGCGCCGATGGTTGTCGGCGAAGATAACCAAAAACAGCCGAGTGGCTAGCTTGTTAGCTTCCCAGTAAACAGCAGAGGAACCACGTTTCCTGAAAGTGATAATTATCTCCCTCCAACTTCTTCTGCGGTGTAAAACATCCTCACTGCAAACACCAACACCTCCACGACTTGATCCACATCTGAGCAAACAGCAGCATGGATAAGAGCAGCGAGCAGCCATGTTCGTTTGCACTGTGAGATGCACACGGCGAGTTGCGAGTGCGCATACGTGCGCACGGAGAGGGTGGGAGGGGGACAAACTGCAGTCGAGTTTGATGGACATATAATCATTCAACCAATTTGCACGGGCCGTTAGCAGCCCCATCCAATGAAATTCATTTCATTGGTTGGGGCTTTTTATTCCGTTCCACATGTGATTAATTTTTGAGTCAGAACATTTGATTAATTGGCTGCAATCGGGCTGTGAAGAAGACTTAAAGCAATATAGTAAAAAACACTCTTGGAAAACATCATCGACCTTGCCTTTATAGGTAGAGTCCGGAGTTTCCCCCCTGAAAATAAATGCTGCACTTGTGCAAGTGAAATCGGTCTCAATCCACCCCTTTGGGCCTCTACTCTCGTGTGGTGGTGAGTTTGTTTGCAACTCCCTCTCCTCCTGTCTGTAATTTGCTTTTCCCCTTTGTTTTGGTTTGTTCGGGATGTTTCTGGGTGGAGTTTTCTGTATATATCACCAGCCAATAACAGAGCTAAGGGCATGACGCTGTGTGGGGATAAGTGTCTGGAGCAGATGCCAGTTACTCGACGGCGGACGCAGCGAAGTAAAGGAAGTTCTCTGTGGTGAAAAGAGCTTTAGATAGTGCATGCTGGGAAACCAGGATTAATACTGGTTTAGCTTTTACCCGCTCCTGAGCTTTGAAGGAGAGGCTTGAAGCTGAATAGGTTGATGAGCGATGTGGCCATTAGCTTGAGGGGAGGAGCGCTAATTTGAATATTGTTTACAAACAGAAATGGGGGGGTAACTCCAGACTCTTCCTTTAGCAAAAACTGTCCAAATGCTGCAGAAGTGCCTCCACTGCACTGTTCTGCTTATGCATGGTTACGTGTTTAATTGTAAGAATTGCTTCTGTTATGTTCTGATCCTCCTTGTGGGAATAAAAAAAAACACTGAACCTTTTAACATGTAATGTTTTATGTTTACTCTAAATTTCATTGTAGTACTGTGTCGATAAGAGTATCAATAAATATCAGAACCGATGAGGAGTATCGATATTGATATCGGTATCAATAAAAATTATAACGATATACATCATTACTCTGAACCAACTCAGCTAGCTCCTCTGAGCTCCTCAGCTTCTCACTTTATCTCACAGAGCTAACAAAACCAGCCTTTGAATTCAGCCTCTTTCTACATTTGAATAGATTACGTGAAGTTTATGGCTGCAGGTGAGGGTAAGGACTGAATGTGAAGTCAAAGTTTGGCCTTATTGGCAGACATTTCTGCTGCACCCACCTCAAACTAATCTCCCAGTTCATTTTCCTCTCCTGAACCAACAGTAACTAAGGCTACCACTCCTGAAATAAACTGTCCCTGTTTACCTGAAGGACCATGTCCTAGTTTTCCAGAAAGAACCATGGCTTCAGATATGGAGTTGGTGGTCTGCAATTCAGCTGCATCACACCCCTGCAATGGTGCAAGAACATCATCTGCAAAAATCAGAGATGTGCCCACCAGGTCAGCATGGTTCGAGACCGCATTGCAATGGCTTGAAACGTGTTCCATATAAATTATGAACAGAAGTGCATATAAGGTGCAATCCAACACCCAAAGCAGGTCTGACTTACTGCAGAGTACCCACTCCAAATGTGTGCAAGGACCTTACAGCACAGAGACACATAGTGCAGGAAGCCCACATCATGAGCAATATCAGTCTAATACTGCTGAACTCGAAATTCTCATTCTCATTCTCTTCACTATGCCTTCTTTTCATCAGAAAAGTTAGATCCAGTGTGTTTTTTGATAGAGCAACCCTTTCTAATGTTGGTGGCAACCTTCAAACTCTGTCTCTCACATAAAATAACTAAACTCAAGTTTGTTCTTTAAAATTTGAGTTAAATTAATCAAAGTAAAATGTTTTCAAGGGCATTAAAAAAAGGCAATTTCAAGCTGGTAATTGTTTCAGCCATCAGTGTTAGCCTCACTATTGATTATGAAAGCTGCAACTGAGGACAAAGTAATAGAGGACAAGGTTTGCTGTTTGTTGGATGTGCAAAAAAAAAAGTAGTTTGCGCAGAAAAAAGAAGACATATGATTGCATTTGAAGAAGTTATTGATAACAGTTGTCAGCAAAGCAAAGTAGGGCTATAACTTATAAATTTAGCATGTTTTAAAGTTTTTGCATGGCTTGTGTTTGCAAGTATCTATCACTGTCAAAGTGCTTTTTGCTTCCTCTGATTCTCTGGCCCACATCCCCCCACTCTGCTCCTATCTCCACCTAACTCTCCCCTCTTTGGCAAGGCTTCTCTTCAGGCAGAATGAGGATGTTAATACATAATTCACTCTCAAGCTTTAAGAACACATTTGTGTGTCTGTACTACAGGATGTATCCATCACTGCTTCCTTACTCACTCTCCTTCAGTCTTGCCTCCTGTGCACAGAGGTGATTAGGATGGCACAACTCCATCACAGCTTCTGCCTTTTTGTGCTCCCACTTCTTCTATTCAGCACCCAGGTCACAATCTTTCCTACCCTATACTTTTCCTCCGAGAGGGAGGTCGTGAAAAAGCCTGCATGTTGGAGGCAGGTGATTAAGTGATATTACACCACCCACATCTCTAAATGAAAACCGTTTTATTTCTCAGAGAAACTCATCTCCTCTGGAAATGTAATGAGTTTGTTGCTTTCTGGGATGCATTTTTGGTACTTATAGATGAGTATTTTAAGTTTAATTAATTGAAATGTGAGAATATTTCACTTTTTTGTTATCTAGCTTTAGATACTAAATGCCTCAGAGCTGTCTGCTGGTCCATGTAGAGTCTTTTCATGCCTATGCCCAGAGGAAATGTGCTGATCTAAGATTGAGAATGTGCATGGTCAAATTTAAGTTTTTTCCCATTAAAAAAAGGAATAGAAAAAGAAAAAAAGTATTCTAATGCATGTAAAGGTGCCGCATGGGGTGAACTAAATGCTGTTTGTGTCCAGTATGGTTGCATTTATACAAAACAGAAAAGAAAGGTTCAAACCATGCTGACACCTATTAAAGAGGTAGAACAAATTGGAAGATTAAAGTGCTTTGAGTCTGATGAGGAACATATACCTGTCAACAAAACTGCAGGGTTACAAAACACTCAGATTTCAAGTACAGTTGTATGTAGTTTCAAAGCTGTACAATCTTATCTGCTATGGTCTCAGATTAGTGATTAGAAATCTACACTATCACTGCCTGAATACAGTGAAGATTAAAACTGGTGTCAAACATGTTTAGCTCCTGATCTCAGTTCCCTCTCTGTTATGTTTTTTAATTCATATTTAGTCTTTGCCTGGGAATTTAGTTTCTGACATTGTCGCATTGGCTAAATAATAACAATGCTGAAAACTGAAAATTTTAGAAAAATAGAATTCTCTTTTTTTTAAACAAAATTGTCCCCAATCATGACATCCTTTACATCCTTTAAGTTGATATGTGAAACAAAATTTCACAAATGAAACAAAATTTCATCCTTGACGATGTGATCAGTGAGTTAATTTTTCCATACTTTATGTGAACCCACTGTAGCTAAACATGTCTGGTACCCGTTAAACAATGCTGTGCATCATCACTTTGGAGGGATTTCACCCAACGCTTCATATGTTTTTGATTTAAATAAAACAGGACTCCCACTAACAAATGATTTCACATCACTGACTGTAATTTCACTTTTAAATGAGCTGTTGAATCAATGAGCACCAATGCCAGTAATACCAGTTGATATCAACGTGCTACTGAATAATTTGCAATTTGATTTGCATGCAGACACTGTTGTCATATTTTCACGGATAAGAGCCAGACAATACTGTGTGCAAAAATAATTCGATGAGCTGCACGACTGGTGTGGATGTTGAATTTTGAGGTTGGGTTTAGCAAGGTTCCTTTGACCTTCTGAGTCAAAAATCTCACTAACAGAGTCTTTCAGGTATCATTTTTTAACAGTGAAATTCTGACCTACCCATTCAGTGTGTTACACTGGAGGTGCTGGTGTTGCTGGATCTTCCTACTGACAAGCTGCCAAATACTTTTAAGACAGTCTATAAGATCACAGCGGAAATCATTATCCTGTAGTCAAACTGCTCTTAGTTCCTGCATCACTACTTGAACTTTGCTCTCTACCGTTCAGACATTCACTTTCCAACAGCTTAATGGATGTAAGCCAATGAAAAGAGACTCTAATTTCAGACAAAAGAGAAATAGAAAGAGGTCAGATGGATATTCATTACTAAGCTCCTGCTCTCAGGCATGGAGTGCAAGGAAAGGTTAGAAAAGAATGGCTTTTGCTATAAATAATAGGCACTGACATCCTTCATTAAATTCAGTGAAATTTAAAAAACAGATCATACAGCCACTCATCAATATAAGAAATCCAAAATATAACAAAAAAAAAAAAAAAAAAAAGGCTTTCTTTTAAGCACAATGTGACTCTTTAATCAGTCTGGAAAGTGGTTCTCTGATATTGTGTTGGAAAGAAAATGTAAAACAAGTAATGCCACAAGGAGGACCAGTAATTCCAAACAGGACTGGAATACCTAAAAAAAAAAAATCTAGCAGACAGAAAATTAAGACATGCCTGATTTAAGTCACTCTCAAATAAATTGTGCCATAGATGTATGAAAAACCTAAAAAAAAAATTGCTATATGTTGCCTTCAGCAGTTCCTTGAAATTATACAATATTTACTAAAAGTCCAAATTTATTCAGAACTTTCACCCTAAATTACTGTGTTAATATGAGTAATAAACAGTTGCACCTCTGCACCACAGCTGCTTGCAGTATTTTCTCATAGACTAAATATTGCCCCCCTCCTTCAGCTTTCTCTCACAACCTTTAAATAATTATAAACAATGAAGTCACCAAGTGTTATGGAAGATTAGTATTGCTATAAAACTAGATGAGCTGGACAATGATACATTCATAAACAACAATAAAGACAACAAAATCACACTATAGCATGAGGATAACCCATTAAAACCTTTCATATGATTAATGAGCATTTACAAACTCTTCTCTCCAAACTTAAATTTCAGAATGGGAAGAACTGTCTCAGCTTTTGGCAGTCAAACTCCATAAAACACACATTCTTTGTCCTTTATGACGCCCCTCACCACAGCCCAGAGCTTTCCAGCATTACTTTTGCACCGGTGAAGAGCTGCAGTGGTGGCATTTTCTTATCCTACAATAAGAAGCTGAAAGTGAGCAGCTTCAAAGCAACCTTGGACTACAAATGAACTAAGCTGCACAATTTCAGCCAGAGGTTTGACTTCAGTGTGACCACATGCGTTATATTCTGCCTATGTCATGTCAGGGCTGGATTCAGCTCCACTCTACCTTGAACTGAAAAGCATGACATGAATAATTCATATTTTTCCGTGTAGCCTACGCACTATAATGCTGTTGTCCGAGTAATAGGAAGCTCAGATGACCAACCAACATTTTATCGAAAATATAAGCGTCAAAACTGCGCATAGAACCAGCGTTACGTTTTGATTACAATCTGTTGCAGCGTCACTACTTCCAAACTGGAGACTTGTGGATTCAAGTGGCACAGTTTTCCAGCAATCCATGAGCTCAATAAATTATTCACTTAAAAAAAATACACATCAAATACGGTTAATGCAAGCAAAACTGTCACTTCATGTAAACAGAAGTAGCCGATCAAACAACGTAATGAGGCACTTTTGCGCACCAACAAACGGCTTGGACACAGGAGCAGGTGTTCAGCATCTGGGCTGCATGAAACGCTGCAGGGGTATGACAGAGCGACGACAGAAAGCAAAATGCATTCAACAGATGAGCATGGACAGGCATTCACACAGGTATGAGCAGGATTAAGGCTTTGGGGGTTTCTTTGTTTGTTTGTTTGTGTTTGTTTTTTACCGCTGATTGAAAGTCAACAGTTTGTTAGAGGTTGGATCCACACTGTTCATGTCCCCATGCGATGTCAGTCCAGCGGACAAGTCGACAACAACAAACCGGCGTCTTCTTCTTTCTCTTCTTCTTTCCCTCCGAGTGTTTCTCCTGCTGCTAAAAGCGCAGCAACATCACTGCTGCGCAAACTCCAACAGCTGATCTCGAGCCGGCTGGTGGTCCGAGTCCTTTTGGTTCTTCTCTCAGCACGAAACTGTTCACTCACACTGCATTATGATGAAGCGGAACGGCTCTACAACAGGAGCTGTGTGTTTACTGTGTTATCTCTCCCTCTCTCTCTCTCTCTCTCTCTCGCTCTCTCTCGTTCTTTCTGTGTCTCTCTCATACTCAAACACTCACACTCCCATCACTGGCGCATTTCAGGGTGCCCCCCCCCCCCCCCCTCCTCCCCTTTAGCCCTCCATAGCAAAGAGCACCATTCAGATCAGCTTATTCTCTTTTGAGTTATTGCTGTTACATCACCGTCAATTACGCAGAGGTCTATCAGTATCCTGGAGCTAAAAGATCTAAAGATGCAGGAGAGACGTTAAGGTTCGCCTCACATTATTCTCTTTTTTGTTGTAAGCGCTTGTGGAAAGCATGAGATCATTTTAAAAAAAGATTGAAAGCATTTTCAAATGTCTCTGCTGGACAGTACAGCATGATTTCATGATATTAATAATTAAGGATCTTAAAACTAAACTTTCACAACCTAAATCATCTTCAAAGCTGGGATTATCTCTTTTAGTGATCTAATGTCATGTATATCTGTTACAACTTGTTTAGACTCACATTTAATGAAGGGTTTATAATAGCTGTATTGACTGATTAGTTATTTAATCATTTACTAGTATCATATTACTTGTAATTGGTTAATAGGAACAATACTTAAATAATTATCCCCTTTGACAGCTGTTTCTATTTGGCTCCAAGGCCAAAGTAATAACAAATGCTTTACTGCTCTCCACTGAACTGTCAAATTGTAAGTGTTTCTGCTCCACAACCTGGCGGACTAAATGATATTTTCATCAACAGGCAGTAAAATTATCTCTCTTTTAGCAGACACTGATCTACGTGTTTCTTTAGCCTTGAAGATTCTCACCGGTGAATCCCTTGTGTGCGTCTCAAGTCTCCCACAATCTCTCTCATCACACAGATCTAGACAATGATGAGCACATTCATCTCCTCTCTCATTCATCATCTCAACTCTAGACCGACTTCTTTTTTTTTCACCTTACGAATATATGCCATCTTTTTTTTTTGCAGGTCATTAATGAGTCAGTCTTGGACACGTTCACAAGTATGCACACAATTCTGAGACAGCGTTTTTGCCACAAAAACGCCCACTTCTTTCTTTCCTTTCTTTATTGCACAGACACTGTTTATTTTAGTACTCACCTTTTAATCATTATGATATACAGATGCAATGATTTGTAATTTTACATGGCATGAAACCTCTTTGCCAACGAGTGCTTTAAAACCTGTGAGACATTGTTTAACCCTCCTTTGGTGTCCCGCTCCGGTCCTCGAGGGCCACAATCCTGCAGGATTGAGATGACTCCCTGATCCAACACACCTGATTCAAATTAAATAGCTCGTTTCAACAGCTGTCAAGTGCTGCCCATGTATGTTGATCCATCAATCTGATTCAGGCGTGTTGCAGCAGGAAACGTCCAAAACCTGCAAACAGTGGCCCTAAGCGACTGACTTTAGAAACCCCTGGTATAGACACAAAATACAACAATTAGACTAGATTTAGTGTGAGGGGGAAAAGCCATGTGGTTATTAACTTTCCTAGTGTGACATATGGATTCTTGTGCAATTTGTGGGATCATGCTAGCAACAGAATTCTGGCTTAAAGCTATTCTATGACAAAAGAGGTTTGGGGTTGCCGCCCTGTTGGTGCTCCTTGTTTCTGTCTCATTACTGGAAGAATAATTAACCCAGGTGTGCCTGATCTCAGTCTGGCCAAACACACCTGGGTTTATCAGTTGTCCAGTAATGAGAGACAGGAAACAAAGGAAACCTAAGGTAGTGGAGTGTGCATAGAGCCCATTAGAATTAGCATCCTGCATTGGCAGCTACTAGTTGAGTCTTCATTTATGCACAGTCAACAGTGGTGGTTCCCATTAACTGAATGTCTTAACGTACAGGACAGCATTTATCTGATTGGATAAAGTTTGCCTACGATAGACAGATTCTTCAAATGACCTCTGCATTTAATGAAAGTGCTTGTGGGCTCTTTTTGAACTTTCCAAATGGTTTTGTGTGAGAAGCCATCAGTTGCTTAAGAACCTCTCTAGGATTTCGCAACCAGAAACCTACTTGCTGTGAGAATAACCACCACACCACTGCCGCAGCTCTAAAGGAAGTTAATTACACCATCACTGCACTGTAGATTAATTCAACCAGGATATGATTTTACTCTGTAGTTTTACTTTCATACAGTAGAATTACACAAAAGAGAATTCAAAGCTCAGAGTGAAACTTGACAAGATGGAAATGGGAAAACATTACTCTTTATTTACTTCTTATGAATTCCAAACTTGTTTAGGCTGTCTTCACCTGAATTACTGTCACGAAAAGGAATAAAATTTATCTGTTTTGTGTACCAAAACTATGTTGCGGGCAGCCCTGTGACATTGTTATCTAAATCAAACCCATTGGTGGAAACAGTTCTTTCTTCTATCTCTGGATCTGTTCAGTCTCTTTCTTATTAGATAATAACAGCTGAAGAACAACAAGCTCTCTCTATTTTCTGAGCTAATCAACAATAGTAGAACTCAACATCAGGTAAAACTTTACAAGACTTTATATGTCAAACAGGGAGTGCCTACTTTATCAATAAAAACCAAGTTTTTGCTGTCAAGCTGGAGTCAGTGACTACTTCTCATTTTCACCCTTCAAAAAAACTTCCTGAATATCTATTGGATTCATGGTCTTACATGCAGGTGCAGTTGCAGTTGGAGTGAAAGGTAGGAATGAAAACATGGAGCGATGATTAATGGATTGGATTTGGCTGCTGGGACTTCAAATAAGAAATTTTATTGCCCTGTGTTCAGGCATAGCTCAAACAATCACTGTTATTGAAATCATTAAAACCAATAATGAATTCAATGAATTAATGCTTTTTTAGGATGAAAATTTTAGTGGCTCCAGACCCCCTAAAATAGGCCAAACGATGCCCACAGTTTCACTTTACTTAGCTGGATTGAAGGCTCTCAAATAGGAAAACATGCAATATGCAATAACACTGTTTAATTATGTGATGACAACATGATTTATAAGCAAATAACTGAATATATTGTATGATGGTAATATCAGATCCAGGTTACTAAGGCTAAGCTCATTTCTGCACCTCTGCATGCTACTGTAGTAAATTGTAGAAGCAAAAAAGAGTAAGTTATGCTTATTCTAAGTAGAATGTAGCCCTCACTAATACATCTATGCCTGTCCTGTTTCCAATAAGTGTCTGTGCAATATTGATATTACACATGTTAATAATGCTGTTATAGATTTTAACATATATGGTGCAGCCCTACAGATTTAAAGCTATTTTGTTCATCTGTAAAGGTTAAATCTTTGTTAACCTTTTTAGAAATTTCTCGAAGATGGTGACGTAAGAAATTCTGAGATCAGTCGGTCAAACACTGTTACTAAAAAAGAAGCAAACTTATTATGCTTCAAACATTTTCTAGATTTCTAAGAGTATTTCATACATAAAAAGAGCCTCCAGTGGGGCCATCACTTGTGTATGAATGTGTGTGAATGTTCCAGGTGGTGGCTGGAGAGGCCATAGGCGTGAAATGGCTGCTACGCTTCCGTCAGTCTGCTCCATGCAGTCATGGCTACATATGTAGCTTACCATCACCAAGTATGAATGAGGAGTGAATGAATAATGGAACTACTGTAAATGACTACTGTCCCTAGAAAAGCAGGATATAAATCTAATACATTATTATTATTATTATTATTATCATTATAAAAAGGCAGTTTAATTGATCTGATTGCTTGTATTGCTGAAGAAGTACGTTTGGGTAATTGTATACATGTAACTTGCGAATGCAAAACATTGATGTGTGCAGAGGCATCATTGTGAATTTGAATAGTTTGCAAGTGAAGAGTCATCAAAAAGAACTATGATTTCACATCTATGTGATCCTTTGAGAGAAATTCATATTCATGTACAGTCATTTACATCTCAAGTGTATGGCTCTTTTTTTTTTTTTTTTTAGAAAATGCTAGGTCTACAGTCTTCATGGAGTGGCCAATGTGTTTTTCTCTCTTAAACAATACACACAAAAGCGGCTTTGAAACAAGCGGTCGCAGTCAATTTTCCACTTGGTCATGCGAGATGTGAAAAATACCTTCAATATGAGGTCACAGAGTAAAATGATAGCAGACAATTTCCTCTAAAATTACATTTCAGTATAAATTTACCTCTACTTTCCTTTACTTAGTTTCCTTGGTTAGCTGCATGGCAAAGTTATAAAGAACAACATGTTACTGTAAAATTCTGCAGCTATGAACTTTACCCCTTAATTTGTTAGGGTCAGATTACTGAGACCTCAATTAGGTTTGACTGAACATTAAAAGGTAACTTTCCACAGAATGAGCTCTAGTTATAGAGCTGTGTAACGAAGGGAAACAACTTGAGAGCATTGTGTTTCACAAAAACTGAAACCGATTAGTGGCTTTAATATGTGAAAAAAAAAACAGCATGTCAAAAAATGGGCGGGGCAAGCAAAGCTGAGGAATAAGGGGAAGGACACAGAAAAGTATAAGAATGACAAGACAAAAAAAAAAAAGTCATGATGGACTTTAGTTCTTGATTCTGTGCCCTCCCTCTTTTTTTATGTAAACACATGCACAAAGACAGCGGGTGAAATGTGAGCCATGGTAAATCTGATACCTTCACAATAGCCCAACCGCAGCCTGCGTCTACTGCCCCGTCTACATGAAAGAGTGCAGGAATGTTTGGCTCGGGCTGCACGGCACTCAGCTGCTCATTAATCTTTAATCAGTAGAAACCCCCCTCTGTGGTTCGCCACATCGCAGGAAAACACCTAAAGCTACCAACACACATGACATTTTCTTTTTCTTTCTCTCACTGAATATGACTACCTTTAAAAATAGCTTGTGTTGAAATGCAGCTGTAATCAGCGACAGCCTGAAGCCTGGACAAAATGAAGCATTTCTGCAAAGACAAAGGCCTGGTCACGTCAAGATCCAGTTACAGGCAACCAACCTGAGACACCTGCACACCTCTGACTCCAATTAGAAGCAGACACACACACAAAAACATTCGTACATCTTACATAAACACAACTTCATCACGCACCCTCCCACGGTCACACTTTGTCATCCACTAGCTGCTGTGGCCTTTTCAAAAGGATATCTATTTTCTAATGAATGTTTATGAGGTCACTCTTTAACAAGGGAAGTGAAAATAGGACTTCCTCTACAAAGATCAAGCTGTTAATACAGCTGAGGGCAAATCATGATGAATGCAAAATAATACTGTTACACTGTAGAAAGGGTTGGTGTAATGTGATCACAATCCGCTTTAGGTGATGAACATAATACACTGAGTCCACACAGATAAACAAGACCCAAGTCTAAAAAAACCCACAAAATACAACTGAATTACAGCTAACTGGAATACAGTTGTGTAAACCTGACTCATCAGTTTAGTTCTTGTTTTGCAAATATAAATTATTTTGTATATACTGTACTGTCAGTCAGTCAGTCAGTCATTTTCTGTACCGTTTATCCAGTTCAGGGCTGCTGTAGCCTATCCCAGCTATTATCAGATGAGAGGCGGGGTATACACTGGACATGAAAACCAAAGTAGTTCCAAACACCAGATCTGAGTTTAATTGAATGCAGATCCACTGAGTTTTTCAGCACAGAGCTCATCGTCAAAGGACAAGTTGATAGAATAAATGAAAAACTCTGTACATGGTGCATGGTGTCACAGTTCGATACACACCTGTAATGAACGGTTTTATAAGAATACATGTATTGTTGCACCCCTAATGTATACATATACACACACATATATATATATATATATATATATGTGTTGTTGTATATATATATGTCATAAAAATAGTAAAACAAGCAGCTCTAATGTTACCATGATTATTATGATTTATTATGATTTTAATTCCTAAAATTAGTCTAAATATGTCATAAAATGCAAAAAAATAATAATAAAAAAAATCAATATCTCAGTTGATGAAAGTATAAAAATGGGTTAGATTTGACTCTCAGTTAAAGGCACTAGAGGCAGGAATTTAAAAAAACCCAAACATGCATGTCCTTTTTTAAAAAAAATACTAATGGGTGATGAAGCGCTAAATACCAAAAAATAATGTTTCCGACCACGTTTCTCTCTCTTGCCTTGAACAGGCTGTGTGCTGCAAAATGCGCTGCAATTCGGTGTCCGAATTTCCACGTGACGTGACGTCAAATGACGCTACATCTGCAGTTTTGATACAGGAAGAAGACGGTCGCGTTAAATTCAAACACTGTAAGCGATAGTTATGGATTATTCTGCTGTCGGCAAACAATCCAGATCAACTGAAAGACACTAAAAAGTGTAACTACGAAGAAAAAGGTGAGTAAACAACATTATAGCTTCAGTTTGTGCACGCTCCCGTGACGGCTTGGCTCGTGGCTGCAGTTACCTGAAGCGCCAGTTGCAGCAGTCGCGAGTTTCGTTTCTTAATCTTGCCTCAAGTCCCTTTAAATACTGTAGGACTTGACACAGAGTAAATGTAGAACATTGGCATTTAATTTTCTGGATAAAAAAGCTTGCATCGCCAGAAATTGAGAGAAAGGCTATGACGGAAAGGCTGAAAACTTTCTCTTGATTCATGTATTTTAGATGTTAGAAAGCGCAACGTTTCAAAGGCTTGTGTGTAATGAGCCTAGTGTTTCTTTGGAAGACTTTTGGCTCAAAAAAATGACTGCACCTTTACTGCAGGTCTTCCATTGAGATGTACTGACTCAGGGTCTGCAGATGTCCCTGAACAGTGACACAGACATAGGAAACAACTCTTGTTTCTGAATACTGAGATTGCACAATAAATATTCTTAGGAAATGCAAGTCAAGCTCTGGACAGTGATCAATGAATACAATTGTGAAATAAAGCTTTCTGCAGGTTACCCATGCACAAAGGCACATCTTTAAGTGCAAGCACCAGAGGTACACACTTGAGGTTTTTTTCCCCGTGTGCGATGCGAGCTTGAGTTATTAGCAGCATTCCACAGACTGGCAGCAGGTGGTGGTAATGTGCCAGAAAATGTAGCTAAAAGGACTCCTTTCATGCAAGTACACAGAGCAGGTTTCAAACTCACAATAATCAGGAAAGCAATCATTTCATTTGTTCACTGGGTTTCAATAATTACATCATGTCTTTTTCTATTAAGAAAACATTTCTTTGCTAAATGGAACATAAAAAATACTGATTGGAAACAGCTTTCCTAAGTTCATTTTCAGTAGATTAAGTATTCTTTTCAGCTGTTTCTATAAAAATCTGTTTCCAAACACCATCAGTGTGGTGTTAAATGACCTGCATCCTACTTCTTTTGCATCTATTAGGGTGTCAGCATTGATTAGGTTGCTTACACTAGCCTTTAACTCTGTCTTCGACTTTTGCACATGCGTGTGCGTGGAACCTGGCAGAGCTGGACTATCCCAGGCCCTCTGTTCCCCAGATAAATACAACTTCAAAGGTGGGGATTTAAATGTAGGTGTAAGCATTACAGTGTGTGGGTTTACAGTCCACTGAGGTTGTGGTTCGCAGGTGCTCTAATTGAGTTTGCACAGGCACTCCCGGTCTGCAGCTGAAGTGCATGAAGCTGCATGATGCAGATCAGAAGCTCTTGACTCAGGAGTGTGATAATCGCCTTTGAGCTATGGTGCCTTCTCTCCAGACTGCTGCACTCTGGACAATGCACCTTTCCCACAAATGATATTAAAGAGCTGTCTGACAGTGTAATATAAGATTAATTGTGCACTTACTGGTATTAATCACATTGAGCATCTTCCCTTTAAAAAGAGATATATGAAAATGAGCTGAAAGAACTACGCTGCTCGCAATGTCATGCAAAGTGGATGGTGAGATAGTTCATGTTCCAACACAGTGGTGATTTTATCTGTCACACGCGTCATGATGCAACATGCAAATCAATAAACCTGCCATGAAGTCATGTTTTTTACAAGTTTTCATTGTGTGCAAAACCTGTAGGGGGAAGCTGTCATACTGGATTGCTGATTGATTAAAGCAATATATTAATCCTCCAGCACATGCTCAACCAGCAGTGGCTCCAAAGAAGTGAGAAGAGTCATCTGGATTTAACTTAAGATGATTCTGAGGTTCAAAAACCAAAATCACTGAACAAAACCAAAACTACAACAAAATAAAGGAGAAAAAAAGCCATATGAAAAGAGAAAATTTTATTTTGTTGCTCATTCATCTTCACAGCTCATCTGAATTTTTCCTGCTTTTGGGCAAACTGGTTCCCATCATGCTTCCTGGACCTCTAAGTACAAATAAGCTGTCATTCATGCTTTACTTCCAGAGCTGCGATAACTGACTAACCGGTGGTCATTTAACTCAAAATCTAAACTAAACTAGCCAACTTATTTGTTACTGTTGTGTATGAATGAGTTTCCCTTCTTTTTTTTCTGTAGAGAAAATGATTTCAGGTGTTTTACATAAATAATTTTCATTAAGCAGTCTGCTGTATTCCCCTCACGTGTTGTCTCACACACACACACACACACACACATATACACACACAAACGATGTGGATCCAGACTTTGGCCTGTATGCTTCTGGTGCATCTCAAATGCCAGCAAGTCACCATGTGGCCTCTGTGAAATGTCACTATGTCAGGTTGCACCGATTGATAATGGCGGCCTCATTAAATGTGATCTGCTGAATTAACCTTTTGTCTGTAACGATCAGGCAGTCTCTGGACACCATTCTGCCCTCGCCCTCCAGCTAAACATACGCATTAATACAGCTTTATTTACAAGTATCAGCATAGACAAGGGCTGTATTGGTGGGAAATGTAACAATTTATTCTATTATCAGAAAATATTGAAATATGGTGAGTTCATTGTGTCTGATGTGCAACTTATTCCACCTGTGCTCTGCATTTAATTCACTGTCTTCTTAATGCAAGTACTTCTTGTAGAGACAAAGTGTGATCAATGACTTTTTTTTTTTTCAAAGAATTACATTATAGGCACTGTAAAAATTTAAATTAATCAGTCTGAACCTCTGGATTGTTAGAAATACTCAGATTATAAGCAGGATTATTGAATATCTATCATGAAATCCTTTTACCCCTCTTGATGCCACCGTCTCAGTATTTTTCACAGGAACAGTGTGCCCTCTTGTGGCTATTGCTTTTATCACAGGTGAATGGGAAAACACTACAGCAGGGGTGGCCAAGTCCAGTCCTGGAGAGCCACGATCCTGCAGCTTTTAGGTGCATACCTTCTCCAGCACACCTGAATTTCCTCCTGTGTTCGTCATTCAGCTCTGCAGAGGCCTGGTAACGAGCCATTCATTTGATTCAGGTGTGTTGGACAAGGGATGGATCTAAAAGTTGCAGGACAGTAGCTCTCCAGGACTGAACTAATGTAGAGCCTTTCGTTAGTTGCTTCATTTTATTTTACTTTCTGTTCATCTGGTCTTTGTTTGCTAATTACACCACCTATTTCTCGTGTTGTTATTAGTTCCCTCAGTATACCCCCTGGCTGTGGCTCTCGAGGACTGGACTTGAGTGGAGCCTCCCTTTACCCTGAAAACTGCCTCAGTTCTTGGTCGCATGGATTCAACATGATGCTGTCAAAGTCCACTTTATCAGCTGTGAGATTCCTGATCTCCAACTGCTAAAAGCTGTTCTCAATGACTCAATTATTGCAATAGGGTAGGTCAATGAAATTCAATGCACTCTAGATCATTTTCCTGAGTTAAACAATTTTGGCTTTGAGACAAAGTTGAATAAAGATTCACATTATTAGCAACTACACTTCAGTGGTTTGGGGCCTTTGAACCATTACTGAATTGTTGTAAGGGGCTCAGACAAGCTGAAGAAACTTCCAGCATCACCAGCAGCTGCACCAACCTACACTGTTGACACAAGGCAGGTCTGGACTTCCATCTGCAGCTTCAGCAGGGATTATGATGGCTTTGGTTTGTTGACCTTATCCTGGTTCTAGTGTATTTAGTAAATTTGGCACTAGTAAATGCTTTTTTCCTTTTGCGCCTTGTTTAACTCTTGTTCACTTTTCTTTGTTCATTTTTTGAAAACTTTGTCTTAAGTAGTTTCACCTGTGTCCTGTTACTCAATTAACCCCTTTTTTAGCGATCACATTCATCCTGGATGTTGCCCATTCACATTTTCTTGTTGTTTTATGACATAAATTTTCCCCTTTCTGTTTGATGTACTTACTCGAATGTGTGACTGATTGTTATTCAGTTTGCCTTCTCACAGGTTTCTATCATTTGTGTTTTTTTTTTTTAAAAGATACCAATTTTTTTTTTTTTTTTAATTCATCTTCATCGTACAATTTTGTACTTATGCCTACTCCTTTTCAGACATGGAATGTGAAGATGAAAATATTGTAAATATTCTAAATGACTGAGCGTGCTTTAAATCAGGGATGACCAAGTCCAGTCCTCAAGAGCTACAGTACTATCGTGCACATTTTGGTTGCATCCCTTTTCTAACACACCTGAATCAAATGAATGGCTCGTTACCAGGCCTCTGCAGCGCTGAATCACATGTGCATGAGTAAATTAGCCATTTGATTCAGGTGTGTGGGAGAGGGTATGTTCTAAAAATGGCAGGATAGTACTGTAGCTCTGGAGGGAACGGACTTGAGCACCCCTGCTTTAAATAAACCATCTATCTGTCTGTGAGTGTGTTGAACCAGGGGTGAGAAAGTTCAGCCCTTGAGAGCTACTATCCTATCCTTCTATCCTTGATGCATCCCTTCTCCGACACACCTGAATCAAATGAATTGCTCGTTACCAGACCTCTGCAGAACTGAAGAGCATGTGCAGGTGGCCTGGTAACGAGCCATATTGGAATCAGGTGTGTTTGAGAAGGGACACATCTAAGAGTTGCAGGATCGAAGCTCTCACGGACTGGACTTGCTCACCCCTGAGTTAAGCAGACAAGGCAACAGTTTTCTGACCAGTTCGGGTGAACCTGTGCTGGTTACAGCCTCATGTCTCAGTTTTAAGCTTAAAACAGCAGCACACCCAGATGTGCATATCCTTAAACATATTACATGCTATCACCAGTAATTTCAGCATTACTACTTTAATAATAAGAAGAATAAAAATAATAATACATTTTATTTGATAAGCACCTTCTCAACACACTCAAGGACACTGTACAGGCAGATAAAACATTAATAGGCAACTGAATAAGTACTGTTAACCTCAAACTTGACTCTCCAACTTTACCTACTTATGTGCCTCATTTTTTCTCACATTTAATAGTATATCACACATTTGCTCTCATTTTCATTGCATTGACAATCTAATATCCCTCTGAGGATTAGAAAAACTATCTTTGGCCTGGAGTTTTGTAAGCCTCTGAGATTCCATTATCATCCTGGTTAGCCCAGTCTGTGCACTCCTCAACCAGTCAGGTCAGTCTCTCTGACCTCTCATCAGCATTTCCATCTGCAGATCTTCTGCTCATTTATACCATTCGGACTTCTGCCTGTTGTGAAAACCCCTGGAGTTTAACAGTTTAATAACTTCTCAAAACGACCATCTGCCACCAACAATTATGCCAAAGTCAGAGTCAGAGAGACCACATTCTCTCTCATTCTGATGTTAAATGTGAACATTAATTAAAGATTGTAACCATCTGCATGGATTTTCTGTGCAGCATTGCAGCCACATAGCTATTAACGGTCAACACATGCCTAACAACAACAACAATAATAATAATAATTATAACAATAAAAACTTTACCATATTATTAATAGTTTCTTAATATACATTCTAAATCAAAATCAAATTTATTGATATAGCACCTTTTATACCAATGGGTAGCACAAAGTACTTCACACATAAAAAAAAAAGAAGAGAAGGCGATATGTTAAAAGTTACAAGGTTCTTATTTGTCCTTGAGCTAGAAAGCAAATGTGTGCACAGCTGAAGAACAGGGCCAGATCAGTCCTTTTAACTCTTCAGGTCTTTGTAATTTTTGAGTGGCTATTTGGTTTTCAGCTCTTGGATTTGGATAATCTCTGAGTTTGTGTGTTTAATTATCTACAATGTCATCTTGCACACTCTGTCACCCACAATAATGAGTATTATGCTTCACTTCAGCTAGCACCTTTATCTGTAGATTTAGTTCATTCTCAGCCTGTTAGCAGATTATTTTACGTAGCGTTCAGCATGACATGTCACACAGTACAGATTTTGCTCTTTGCGTGTGGGCAACCACACTGCGGGCACACAAGATTTATTTAGACAGCTGCAGGTCATTAGCTCATCACGTAGGTCATCAGTTCATCAGGTAGGTCACATGATCATGATGCATCGAGTCAGCGGTTGCCATAACAACACCAATAAACAAAGAATTGCAACAACAAAAAGGGATTGGAGCACATCTCAACACAGCCATTTTGCTGGATTTGGATTTTTCTTTTTTTTCTTTTGTAGAACTTGACTATCTAGCAACTTCCTAGTCAAACGGTTAAAAATTTCACACCATAAAGAGAGAAAAGAGTGCAGAGACACTCTGTCTGTCCACTTTTCAATAGGAATTACTGCTGAATATCTGGCATCAGGTGCAGCCTTATTTTTTTATTTCTCTAACCCAAAAGCACTGATGTAAATAAAAAGCGGCATACATTTGCACAAAGAAATAAAAATAGAAATATCAAGTCAAGCAACCCCAAGATGAACAGTTGCTGGTACTAATTTTCCACTAAAATATGATTATATTTGGACTTTTACTGTTTTTTTGTTTTTTTTTTACTTTCTCTGCAAAGTTCCTAGAGATGGGAAATAATTGGGATGATCTGCATCGATCTAATTCAGGGCTTTTTCTAATGTTTCTCACAGCTGTGCACATGACTGGATAAATGGAAGCGATATAAGACGTGCAAGTGTTTATAATAAGGTGCTCAGAGTCCATATAAGAATGATGTATATAGTTTCATTGTGTAACGTAAATGCCACCTTGGACATTCTAACCTGATGGTCTGAAATTTTCCTCTTGTTCCATAAAGTTTCATGAAATGAACTAAAAACTACTTTATTTATTCTAAAGGGAAATTCAATATTGTAGTAAAGTCTTTTTTATCCCAATAATAACAATAATGATAATTATTTGGAAGTTTTGTTCTGTAGGGTGATGGCTGCTGGCAGGATCATCTTCTGTACGTCCCTGTCTTGCAGCAGACCTGAAGAAGTCTGCCACTGAACACACACTGTTGTTTCTTCATCGTGTTGTGTAGAGGGTATGAAGAGTAGTCCTTCATCTTCAGCAGCATTCTTTTTTCGACAATCAGCTCCTGAGTAATCCCCAGCACCAAGCTGGCTTTCTAGATCGGTTTGTTTCCTCTCTTCAAGTCTCTGGTTCTGATACTGCTGCCCCAGCAGATGGCTGCAAAGCTGATTGCACTTTCTGCAACAGACTTATAAAAGATATGCAACATCTTGGTGCAGACACTGAATGATCTCATCTTTCTTAGGCCAGAGCAGATTCTACTTCTTTTTTTGTAGCTGGATTCATTGTTGCATTTACAAGACAGGACCTCGTCTTTATAAATTCTCATCCCTGATTTCCCACGTAGTGCCCCCAACATTTGGTTTCCTAAAATTTTAATGTAATGTTCATTAACAAATGTTAGCATGGACCTCTGCTGTCAGCATGAAATGAAGATATTAGAGTCCTGCTCTAATGATATCATGTCGAAATACAGCCTCGCAGAGCTAATTTAGAGTATACAAACAGTCTTGTTTGGCCACCGCTTGTCTTGACCAGTTATATTTGCAATATTTCACCCTTCTCTGACAGAAGACCATACTGGTGTTTGCTCAGCTTGCTAAGAGGGTGTTCCCACTCAGTTGCAACATTAAATCCAATTCAGTTCCTCATTTGATCCCTGACAGCATATTATATGAGAAGGGGGATTAAAATGACAGTGTCCTCAAGACTTTGGTTGAGACAGAAGAAGCTTAAATAAGAGATTTATTTTCAAAAACCTTTTTTTTTCATCTTTTTATCTTTTGTGAGAACACACCTGTGTTGCCTGCTGTATATAAATCTGCACTCACTTCATTCAGAATAGCCAAAAAAGAGATTAACTAATATATAATCTCAATAGTGCTCTAGCAGGGAGCTTGTTGTGAACAAAACTCCCTTTGAAAAACAGTAATTTTCCAAAATAGTGTTTGAACATCTGCAAAAAGTATGTCCTTATGTTTCTACAAGTGCTTTTAAACTACACTTCAGTGCTTTTCATTCTTCCACCTCTTGTTTGGCTTCTCATCCTCAAACCAAGAAAAGGTTTTGGCCGGCCTCCCGTCAAACCGCAGGGTAAAAATGTACAACAGTAACTCTTCATAGGCTCCATTTCCTCCTCCTGTCTCCCATGGAGCGCTCTTTGTGGGTTATGATGGGGGCAGTGGGTTGCTGTGAAGCAGTGTTCAGTGTATATACATTTTGTGACTGTTTCTACACTTTATTTGATCCCTCTGTTCTAATATGTGAAACTTTAACAGACTCTCACATCGAGTTTGTTTCCCCCATGAGAGTGACCATGCTAAAAGAAAAAAAAAAAAGTGAGACTGCACAACTTTGAGGAAATAAAACACTCCTCATATCATGAGTCCTGAGTGTGAGTGTGGCTTGTGGCCACATCTCAATGAGTACCCAACTTGTAGTGAGCTAAAGTACTACTACTTTAGCTCACTACACTGAGCTTATTTCAGCCAACTATAATGGAAAAGTTTTTCCAGCCTCCAAGCTTTCCTGAAGCAGCACACAGTGCATTTTAATGTGTAGGTATGTCTTAAAGATTTAAATGGAAGCAGATGTTTGCAGTCAGAGAGTAAAAGTTAACATAGGGTTGTAATCAAGTGAAGGATTTTTTCCTTTGTATTTTCCTTCTAGTAATTTGGGTCTATTTTTCAGTTTAAATGAGCCTGTTGCACTGCATTGTGTGCATGGGCAAACTGTGCCGTCTTGCGCTGAGCTATGCAGCCACATATGGGAGTGATTACAGTCCAGTGTTTACCAGAACTCACTGAGGGACTGACTGTACGTCTGAGCAGAGCAGAACCTTGTGGACACCATTTCATTTCCCCCACTTGCGACCCTCTGTGGAGATCAGACAAATGAAAACAATTCTATACAAACACTGCTTACGCAGACAACACCTTTCCAGTTGTAATAATGAGCAGATCAACTAATTTATGTATTAACCAGCAGAATCTGAAACACTTTGCATATGGTTGCTTTAACATCTCATAGGGGTGTTAGATAATTGATCATGTAAAAGCCTGCTTACATCTGGGCTCTTTGTGAGCAAAAGTGATGTAAAACTAAACTGGCAAAAGAAACACCTAAATCTTATGATTTTTGGCAGTTATGATGCATTGTGGGTAATGTGCCAGATTTTGACAAGAAGGACAAAACTAAACAAACTATAATTGACAAAACTTTCTATTTCTAGCTTGCCAGACGCAGATGTTTTATGGTTTTCTTGCTCTAGTTACTTTGGCAAATCTGAAATAATTGGGTTTTGAAGGAGTTTTAAAACATTACAAAGTAGCCACAATGAAGAACAAAATAAAAACAACAGCATCAATACAACTAAGGATTAGATTGTTAGCCCCCAAACTAGTCATAGCCTACAAAATCTCTATTTATGAGCATTTCTAATTTTACAAGCGGGGTTCCTCAGTTATTAAAAGTAACAAAAAGGAAATTGTGTCATCAGTATCAATGACAAACAATTTCTGTTTTTACTTCTCACATTTCTTAACTCCTACAGTATGTTTAACATTGTTCCTCCACAGTGCCAAAGCAATCACACAGCAGTTAAAGGTGATACAAGTTTAATTCCTCTCCATCGTAGGTGACGAACTCACACTCGTTTACTCAATTAGCATTGGCAACGTTACAGAATCATCTAACTGTTAATTAGCATTAGTGAATGTTCAGAGGTGGAAAGTAACTCGTTAGTTTTTTAAATAGGTCATTTTACTTTTACTCAAGTACATTTTAACCCAAGTAATTTACTTCACTACTTTGGAAATCTCCCCCATTACTGAGTAAAAAATGAAAGGGAGAAAAATCAACCTGAACTGGTTTTATTTCGAACGTTATGGATTATTAATCTACGCTGACGATCTACTTCAGTGACATTCAGCGTATCATCCACTGAAAGGAAATCTCACTGATGATGGCTTACATTTATGACTGCAAAAATACTTGACCTTAGGCAGCAACTGACCTTTCATCAAGAAAATGATGCTACACATCCAGTGAAAGTGTCCAAGAAATGGTTACCAGAGAAGAATATCAACATTTTGGACTGGGCCAGAGCCCAGATCTGACTCCCATCCAGAATATGTGGAATTAAAGCCCAAGTGATGGCAAGGACACTGTCTAACCTCATCAATTTGGGGAGAAATAGATGTTCAAACTCCCAAAAGGGACAGAGATTACATGTACAAAGCATGTTTATGACAATGCTTCATTGCTGAGACACAAAGTAAAAACCCTTTCATAGTGTTTTCCACAAGGAGGACATCATATGATGGATTCCAAATGAAACAGAGGTCTGCTGACAGAAGAGATCAGTTTCAACGCATGGGTCAACATAACAAGTAACTGTTTTCAACCACAATCAACAAGAGCTTCTCTAAAACCATAAGAATGAGGATCTCTTAAACCTTAACAAGTTTTTGAGACCAAACTGACTAAACTATTACCATGTTGTTGTTTGGGGGACTCAGACAAAAGAATTGGACCAACAATGGTGTGCTGCTGGAGCCTAGTCTCACTCCCAGCTCATCCCATACCATCACTTTCTGCACTGGGTACCCAAATGATCCTTTTCCAAGGCAATAAAAAACAAACAAAAAAAAAAAACAGAATATCAAAACTAATGTTTTTTTGGGGTGGCCTTTCTTGGCTAAATCATAATCTTTGCTTTTCAAAACTGCGCAGGTTTGGTGCCGAACACTGAGAGGGAGCTAAACAGGAGAAACATGACTCATATGGGATGCAGCGCACTGTTAAATTGTGAAAAAAAGTAATATGAAAGTCAACTCAGAAAAAAATCCTGTGGTTTCCTTCTCTGCTGTCCTGGCATCTTTCAAATGCAGTGTGTTGCTCTTTGACAAGGCAATATTTGCTCTATGTGTTGAATACTGCCACAGCCAGTGGCACCCAATGTGAAAGGAAACTGTAAACATGTAAAAAATGCAACGAGCTTAGACAGAACCTGGTGCTCTGGTATTCAGAATGAGCTTATATGACACACATTTTCTTTGAATTCAGAGACTTTGTTAACTCGTGTTTAACCAAAACATTAACTAAACTCAGAAAAATATTCGCTGGCTACAAATCTGCATGTTTTGGATCCTGAATTAAAACCATATGCATCACTAATTTGTTTTCTCTTGTCAGACACAAATACCACCAGTAAATTTTATATGTGAGAGAATTTACTGTATGGAAAGCAGAGGGGTGCCTTAAGCCAGCAAAAGTGTCAGTCAGTGTACCCATGCAGCTCCCTACTGGGTGCTTTATGACAGACTGTAACACAGAGGGAGACCCCAGCAGCCCAGAGAGCACATCAAAATGCTCCCTCCATGATTGGTCTGTTGGTTTATTCTTCAATCTAAAAAAACGCGCCTGACAGTCAAAACACATGTTCTTCATTAACATAAAGCTTTGAAGCTTCTGTAAAAGCTTTACCAGAAAGCCACAAGAGGACAAACCCCGATACATATTTCCCTTTTCCTTTAAAAAGATGCAAATGCTTACAGTTTCCTCTTAAATGTACTTCTACAACATCAGCACACTTCTGCATCTGGATCCAGTCTCATGCCAAATGTGATGAGCGGCAAGTTACGGCAAAACCCCCGGCAACTGCAGCCTAAAAGACATTTTGAAGTTGGCAGCAGGAAAAATGAAGACAAGGGTAGCATTTCAACCTTTCAAGTGAGAAAATGAGGGAGAAAGACAGGAATGAAGATGCATCCCTGCAAGCATCTGTCCCTGTTCCATTAACATGGCTGCAACTACAAGTGATGACCACCTTGGTATGATTAACTTAATAAGTGAATGGAGGCATGGCATGACATTAGCAAACACTGAAGTGATTGATGAGCAAAACTTTATCCATGCAGTCACACCAAATCTTTCCCACCTATAAACAAACTCGTTAATGTATTTGTTAGGTCTGTGTTACAAAACCGTAACATGTTGTGATCATTCATTGTTTGCTGGATAATGAATTGACTTTTCTTCCCTTATAGTCCAGTCATACTCCTCTCTGCAATTGCATGAATTTCCTTAAATGTTCAAATTTTCAGATAAAGACTGATGAGAGCCCAAACGTTTCCCACAGGAAGGTTACTTTTCACCACTATTGAATTTGCTGATGCTGCTTTAGATTCACAGAGAACACCCAGATTTTGGATAGCGGCTTCACAAGAGAACAGTAGGGAACCGTCAGGGCCTTCTACGCCTTCAGATAAGGCCTTAAAAAATTTAAAGAGAAAAAAATCTCTCATTTAAAATAGTTTTATTTTATATAACATATATACAATTTAATCTATTTAATCATTTAATAATCAATACGTTTAATACATTTTCTCTCATCTGCGTTATGAGGTTGAATCAACTGCCAGGATGTTATCCAACCAAAATCATCCATCTCTGTTAAGACCCAGTCAGGCCTTCATAAATCTCTGGTGCAGGCAAACGTATGTATCTGGTTCAGAGAGTGATGGGCAAATTGACCAATCACTGTTTGATTTTGTGTGGGCAGGACAAAAGTACTCCAGCTCTAATAATCATAATAACAATAATAACTTGAAATTATATAGTGCCTTCAAAGGAACCCAAGGTCGCTTTAGGCCTTCGTGAAGTCCTAACAAGGTCACAGCCATCCGAGCAGAGCGGTAAGAGCTAGCACAAGGGTTGAATGAGTTGAGCGAGAGTGACGTTGTGGCTAGCTGCTAAAAACACTCTTTTCAAGGCGAACTTTTTCTGAAAAGCATCAAATAATATAAAACAGACAACCAACTCCAGAGTTACAGAAAAATTAATCCCCGTGTCCACACCCTCTGCTGGGCGCTCTTTCTCGACTCTGAAGCGCACAAAGACGCGCCAGGAACAGAACTGGACAGGATCGGCTGGGTGCTTTTAAACTGATGTCCACAGGGAAAGGACTTCTTATGGATTTCAAGTCAAAGGATAAACTGTAAATAAGACGCTGACATCGCCCACTTCACAAAGAAAGACCGGCAGATGGATTTGGATTTCATCTAGTAAGGTAGGCCTGTTATTCACATGGATTAATGCTATGGCCCAGGGAAACCTTTGGCTTATTGGTCTTTATTGTGGAGGTTGTCCAGAGCAAACTGCCTGTCGTTGAATGTGTGAGCCAATCCCTGCAAGGTTTGGATTTTTTCTAAAGGTTTTTATCTTCCCTCTGTCCACCCCTTACTGTGTAGAGAATTTAGGAGGTGTTGTGGAACGTGTAAACCTAAATTAAGACTTTAATTTGCTGTTATACTTGTATTCAGTAAAACTATGCGTCATGGTTTTAAAGCGCTGTCCATGGTGATGATGCTGTCCGCAGCTTCAGCAGCATCTGCTGTCAATGGATGATAATATTCTCAGATATGTTTTTCTGGGTGAACTCGTTTTATATTGACAGTTTTGGTTTGCAGAGCATGTTTATTGGATCACCTATGTAACCTACATGACATTCAGTTTTCTGGTGGCTGAGGTGAAGGCCCAGCTGTGGAGCTCACGGTTCACCACTGCCAGAGAACGTCTTCCTCCTGTGGTCAGAGTTTGTATGTTTGCTGGTTTGTGACCATTCACATAATTCCCGCCTGCCTCTCTGGCACTGTCTCCAGGAGTTACAGTATGTTTCCTCTGCCAGTTTGTGGTCAGAGTCGAGCCAGGGCTTTCTTGGCTCCTTCAAGTATCACCATGCAGCCTATCTCCTTCACACAGGATCTGCTGCAAGTTCATTGACAGGCAGATTCCACAATAACACATGCTGCAATTGTTTTGGAAAAAAATGAAAGGAGAGCCTAACTAGGTTAAGATTTGTTGTTCCTGGAGGATGTCCAGGTTTTCCTCCTGTCAAGCTCAAGACTTAAGGGTAAAGAACATGCTTTGTGTGGGCTTGCTTTTGCACCGCCTTGATAAGCACATATTTCTTAAAGGAGTAGTCAATTGAATTGCACTCAATAAATGTTGCATGACGTATTGAGGATGTAAGCCAAGTACTGCAGAATCAGAAATATTTACATTTTCTTCAAGGATTTGTTGGTGACTGGTTACAACACAGCTCACAGTTCAGCAGGAGAGTGTAGGGTGTCATGCTAACACATTATCTTGAGCCACAAGACAAAAAAGGGAGTGTCTTGGCACAACAAAACAGCCTTTTATTCTAACAGGAATGTGATTTATATTTACAGTTCACAAATGTACCAATAGCAAAGTTTAGCCAAGTTATTTTTATTTATGCCTAAACACTGCGTCGCCTAAACCTAACAAAGTAGCTGTGGTACAGAAAAAGTTGCATGTTTACACCAAACCTGGACTAACAAACCCCAAAAAGCAGCTGGTGTTGAAAAACTCTGGCATGTATGTTCAATAAGATTTGTGGTTTATTTTTGCATCATTCCAGCCAAATCCCCCCCCCCCCCAAAAGCTGCTTTCATTCACATTTTTCTGTTTCTGTTGTCAGATAATTAAATGTTTTAGAAATTATAACATATGTGCAGCTTGTTAAGACTCCATGCCAACTCTGTCATGCATTTCCAGACCACCACTCTACTCCCTGATAAAAATCATCATTGAGGGACCCTAAAGACAAAATCTGTGCTATGAATTTGCAACATGTAACAAGTCTAAATGCCCCCCTGAAAAAAGTTTGAGAAAGTTAGAAGCAGTTGGTTTTTTCACCGCATGCTGAGGACGGACATGCTTTGGTCAGTAACTAGATTAGCATCCTGACTGTGTACATTGCCACTTGAACCAGTTCAACTAAGTTCTAACTAACTATAGCTGCGCACAAAACCATGCTAATATACTTGTACCATCTGGCCCCATCCCTTCTTATGAGGACTTTATGTTTGCTCAAGTAAATACCAAGATGTTTGATATGAAAGACACATTGGTGTAGCACTTTAATTAACCATAAACAACAAACTGCTTGTTAGAAAGACACAGAAAATAGCTAAATGCAGCAATAAGGGTGACTAGTTTAGAAGATACTACCCTAAGATTTATTACATTGAAGTGACATTGCTGGAGTATAAAATGGACCTCACTAAAGTGGAACAACTGATTTATTGATCTGGATAAGTGACAGCTTTGGTGCATCAGGAACTACAGATTCAAGATCATTTATAGCAAATTTGGGTCTAAGTTTGGTCACTTTTAAGACTGTCAGGATTATGAAAGTTATTTGTTAATGAAAACAACTAATCACGTCATTTCTGCAGTCTACTTTTATGACATTATCTAATCAGAACGGAGCTTGTTAAAATGGTCATTTATTGGCAATAAATGTTGCAATGTTAATAAAATCATGTCTATATCTTGTCATGACATGTCCACAGCAAAATACCATGCTGAAAGCAGTGGAGATACAATGATGAAAACAAGGTAATCGAGGAGCATCTGTTATGTAAAATGGTACAAAACATTCACAAATACTATGAGAGCATTTATCTTTTTAGACTCAGTTTAACAATGATGCACCACTACAGAGTTCAGCTCCAGTCAGCAGAGAAAGAAGAAACATGCATAAATCCATTGGCTTATAAACATGCACTTGGATTCACAAGTCATCTGAGTCAGCTCTACATGGGGAATTTCAGTCCCTGAGTTTGCCTCATGAATTTCTCATAAAATTCTTGAGAATTTACCACTTTAATCTCAGAGAATGTCAGTTTTTTTTACCCTTAAATTATTGCTTTCCTTTAAAATAAAAGTTACAAATTCAGCAATTCTTTTCCTCTCCTGGCGTAGCATTTCTACTCATTACCCTTCAATGCCACTAAAACACCCTCATGGTTCACTCACTAGTGTTTCTTAAGACACACTTTACACAGATCCTTTTGGAAACAAAACTTCACATACTAAGCAGGATTAGTACACACCCTGAGACCTGTAAACAAACTTTGATGTGTAAAATAGGTGGAGTAATTCTTTTAGTCCTGACAAATACAAAGACACATAAACCGAACGTGATGCACAGATACACATAAGCCAAACAAACATCCAACATCAGCCGCAGAGGAAAATGATCCAGTAACTGTTTCCAGTGGTCCATCCAAGTTTTCCGTTTCCACCTGCAACTGCCTGCTGTCGGTAAGAATATCCACCAGCTGGCAGTCTGCTGACTTTGGAAGATAAGGCTTAGTCATGATGAGACCGTGACCAAAACACAGTCGGATATAATAATGTGATGTGATGTGTTTATACCAAAACAGATTAACTCCGGGAGATTAGCACAGATTATGACAGCTTAAACATGTTATCTTAGATTTATATGGGTAACGGATTACTTAACCCATAGAAAATAATCTACTTTTTGCCTATTTTGCCAATAAATTAATCATTTACAGTATTACTGTATCTCTGTGATAAAAAAAAAATCAAAACATTAATTTACTCCATCATCTTCACTGAGAGGATTTATTGCTCTGTATTTGCTGGAAGAGACTAACTCATAATGGACATTTTTCACTACATTATAAACTACAGCAATAATCAAATCAGATAACTAGCTTCAGCCCTTCTTTTAAGTGCTGAAAGATGCACTCCACGATTAAACTGTCTGAGGCCTGAGGGGAAAAAAGGGGCCAGATCAATGTCTGAATAAAGTCACCTCATGACATACTTCCACAGGCAAGCATGTGGAAACACTTTGGGAAGAGCATGTTTCCAACATACAGCGAGAATCCTTATGAGGCTGTCACAAGATTTTCCGTGTGTATGGTCATGCAAGTCTGCAGCACAATGAATTATATGCAGCTACCTCTCAGCAGCGGCCCATTACTTGAGTATTCCCTCTTTACAGCAGCGAATCTACCCCCCCCTTCAGTCGCACTTCACGCCCAGCTCTGATTGATTGTCTGTTAAACTGCTTGTGCCTGAGCGACAGACTGCCAGGAAGCTTTTCAATGTGACTCTGGATGACAGCGCACAGAAATGGAACGAGCTCTTTCACTGCGCAGGGTAGATCAGGCTAATTTGAAGGGGTGTATAATGTGAAAGTAAGCGCTTGGCACTAAGCTGGCCAAATCTCACCCCCGCATGCAGTGAGCACCCTGAATACAGTCAGTGCTTCAACTTGGAAAGGGAGACCTGGCAACCGGAATGCCGACATCTTCGGCACACAAGTCACACCATTGCACATAAGAAGCATAGAGATTCATAAGCACTTCTGAGCACCTCCATAGATTGTTTAAAATAGCAGGAAATGAACGTGAAGGCAAGAGTGTGGGAATAATGTGACCAGAATGATGATCTACAGACAAATAGATCAAGATAGTAAAAACTATGAAAGCCAATAAATCAGCAGATCATTGACAAAACAGAACATCATTATCTGATTATGTCAAATTATCAAATGTATAAATGTTCTAAATTTTCTCTTACATCTTAAAAATCTGAATATTTAAAGTTTAGACTGTCTTCACCTAAAAGTGTGGAAAACAAAAGTACACACTCACTAATCAAATGCACTTATATTCAGGTGTGTGTTAACAAAATGTAAAGAAAAAAAAACATCAGCAATGATCATACAGAGGCAATCATTGCTGATTATCAGTCTGGAAAGGATTGTTAGGCCACTTCCAAGCAAATCTAAGTCCATCGTTCTACAACAAGAGAGGTATTTCCCAAACAAAAACAAAACATCACAGCCCAGTTAGATCAGTTCATGAAGGATCTGAGAAACTGTAAAAGCTACATCTCAGACTCTACAGGTACCAGTTAGCAGGCAAAATGTTGAAGTTCATGACAGAACATTGAGAAAAAGATCAAACAAGTATGGCATGTTTCAAAGGGTTGCTAGAATAAAGCCTCCTATTTCAGAACTAAAACCGCAGCACAGTTTAGGATTGCAAAATTGCATTGGAAGAAAAACACAAGACATCTTGACCAATGTCCTTAAGACAGACAAGACAAGAGTGGAGACGTTGAGCCAAACTGTACAGCGACACATAACTGGTAAAGACCAAACACAGCAGCACCTCACACAAACCGTCAAATACAATGGAGTTGCGATGAGTTGGGCTAATTTGCAGCCATAAAATCTGAGCAGCTTGCAATCACTGAAACGTCCAGTCCCTCTGCATAACAGAGTATTCTACAGTCAAATGTGAGGCCATCTGTCCATCTGCTAAAGCTTGGCTAAACCTGACTCATTCAACTGGACAACAATCCCGAGCACTCCAGCAAATCTACAACAGAATAATTGAGAAAGATAAGAATCAAGCTGTTGCAGTGACCCAGTTAAAGTCCAAAGCTCAACCTGGTCAGATGCTGGTGGGTCCTTACAGAGAGTTGTGCATAAACAGATGCTGCAAACTACAATGAACTGAAGCAAAACTGAAGAGAAGAAAAGACCAAAAATCCTCTCCAACAATGCAAGAAACTATAAAGCATAAAGAGATTACTTCAAGTTATTGCTGCGAAAGGTGATTTTACAAGCTGCTCAATCACACACATGTACTTGTTTATGGGCAAACAATGCTGTCAGTGTAAAATGTGCTGTATTGTTTATTTGAGGTTGTATTTTTAGGCATGGCTAAGATCTGATAATCTGTTTTTAACAAAACCAAATTGGAAAAGAATGTACTTATTCGCATGCTGAAGCCTGTCATGCAGAGATGGTGTGACATCAGTAAAATTGGGAGTCTATTTATAAACCATCTGGACAGAAGGAAAAAAAAAAACAGCATTTGATGGATGATTTAGACCAGACAGAGAGCAGGAGCAGGTTGTAGAGCAGGTCAGTCTGTGTTATCCTGTCGGAGGTGCCCACAGGAGGCCACATATCTCAGAAAACCAGCCCACCAGCAACACATGATGAGGTCTATTTGTCCCCATGACCCCCTGCCTTCATGCGTCTGTCTCCCCAGACTGTGTGTGAACTCAGCTGTCCAGCTGTGTCTCTGTGGTATAAAGCATCAAGTGATCTCATTCCAAATAATCCAACACCGTTTTTCTTTGTGATTTTCTTCACAAGGCTGGGATTAAAATCAACAAATTGCCTGCCCACCTCCGGCAGCAGACAGAAAGTGTTTGATGGTATGCCCAATTAGCACCTGATTTGGACTGTAAAATGACGATGGACTGCCACTAAGCGGCTCTGTCAATATTGCGGAGTCAGGTGCAGACGAAATGTACCCGTGCGTAACGCATCCCTCCGAGGTCCGATCAGAGATCTGAACGCACGCGTCAAGATAAATAATGATGATAATAATAAGAAAAGGGCAAACAAACGGAAGCAGGGTACAATTTTAGTCCCAGAGGAAGGAATCTGGGATGGTTCCACTACCCTCCTTTCAAACACATATTTCGGGACACCCCTCTTCTCCCCATCTATGCGCACATACGCGGTAAATCCTGGCTACAATTCATCACCAGTCTACAAGGCGAGAGACATTTAAACTCAGTGTAGGGTCTCATGAAAAGTGTCGCTTCGAGATGAGAGAATGCTCGTCCTGTGGGATAGTCTAGACATTTTGATCGCCCTCTTGTCCCAGACAGAAAAAGGACCTACCTGGTTATCTCGAAGCTGCAACCCTTTCGAAGGAGCAGAGCTCTCTTCCGCATGATGCCTTTGTCTTTGCCGAGGTACACATTTTTATCTGAATTCATGGGTGCTGGACGAGCAGGTAGACCTGGGAAGCTGCAGCGCTTTGGTTAAGAAGGGGGAAAAGTCACAAATTGAGCAGTGGACTGCGAAAGGCGTCAGGGTAAAAAAAAAAAAAAAAAAGACAAACAAGCTGGGTGGGAAAAAAGAGAAAAAGAAAATGATCCCCTGACGCGCGGTTCACCTCAGCGAATGAAAGAAAGTAATCTTGCTGACTTTTTCCCAGTCAGACTAGACGAAAGACGGCGTGTTGAAGTCGTTAGAGGTGCATGTTTTCGCGGATGGTGGCACTTCCATGTGAGCAGGCTGTACTGGCTGCTGCAGTTCTCACTGCGCTGAGGAGTCTCCTGAACTGTGTGGAGAACACAGACGGCGCTCCCCCAGCTTCAGCCCGACACTGAGTGGCTGCTGGGCAGTGACTTCATGAGACCGATTATGGAGGGAGAGAGAGATGAGATTACAGTTGGCTAAGTGTGTGCGATAGAGAGAGAGAGAGAGAGAGAGAGAGAGAGAGAGAGAGAGAGAGAGCGTGTAGGACTGAATTAAGTAGTTACTGTGCATGGAAAAGGAAGACAAATCCACAAAATTAAAGCTGAAAGCCAATAATGAAGTGGTTTTCTGTTTAAAGTCAGAAATATGAATACTTCTCAAAGTGTAAGGCATGTATTTGATGCTACTGTAGCCTATTTGGCTTAGCTGAGTAGTGGTCCAAAAGGACAAGATATCTTAATCAGTGCGGAGGAATCGTGTGGACTTGTAATTTAATTGTTGAGTGGTTCCTCTAGAGGGAATGGCATTTTATGGTATTTCCCCAAACTTTTCTGGCAAAAACAAAAAAATGCAAGTTCAACAGTCAACTCTGGATATAGCTATATCTGTGAGTGTGTGTGTATATATATTTATATATCTATATATAGATATATATACAGTATATATACACACACATTAGGGGTGCAACAATACATGTATTCATATCGAATTGTTCAATACAGGTGAGTACCGAACCGTGAGAACTGCATATTGAATATCGAACAATACAGAATTTTGAAGTTATTTTAATAACTTGTCTTCTGAAGATGACAGCTGTGTTGAAAATCTGCGTTTAGATCTGCATTTAACTACTAGTAAAACGCTGCTAGTATTTTTTTTTTAAGGGGGTGATCATCTGAGTTGGAATGACATTAGCGGACACTGACAAGTTCTCAGGACACCCCCGTTTTCTGGAAAATATACAAATCAGATTCTGATACTTCAGATGAGGAGTTAAAAATAAATTAAGGGTAGAGAGAGTGTAGAACAAAGGTGTAGGTAGCACCTTGCCGCCTGGCACCACTGCACCCAACACTCAACATTCAGTTTAACTTCAGTCACACTTTGTTGTTTTGCTCATTTAGTGTATACAGCAAAATGCTGCATCTCTTTTATAAGTCTATGGTGCGATCTGCTTTGCAGCCATCTACTGGAACATCAGATCCAGTGACTCAATAAAACAACAAATTCATTTAAAAAAAGAGTGCTTCTGTGTTGACAACTACTTATTTAGCCTCTGAAGAGTATTACGCAAATAAAAGTGTTAGAAAAACTGTGAAACAGAATGGAGAGCACTGCACACCTGCTGCATACAGTGGGTATGGAAAGTATTCAGACCCTTTAAACTTTTCACTCTTTAGCCCTGTTTCCACCAGTGGGTCTGGGTCGGGTTGAGTCGGGCCAGGCCAGATCGGGTGGGTTTTGGTACAGATATGCTGATTTCACGTTGCATCCCCACAACAAACTGTACCCTTGTCCTGGAGGTGGTGTATTAACCGGAGAGTGCTGCTACGTGATTGCGTGACATCATCACCGTGCAACACCTTTTAACCAAAGCACTGCACCACACATGACAGAAACAAAGGAGTCATCCCTGCTTTGTTCTTACGCCGGGTCACGCGAGAAATGACTTGTATTAGCTCCACCTCTTTGGTCCGGATCGGTTAGATCAGTACTGTACCCCTACCAAAGGGTACCAAAAAAGTCGGCCGGTTGGGTCGGATATAAGGGTACCTGTCCCAGTTTTTATCTGTGGAGATGGTGGAAACGGGACTTTCGTTTCATTGCAGCCATTTGCGAAAATCAAAAAAGTTCATTTTATTTCTCATTATTGTACACTCAGCACCCCATCTTGACAGAAAAAAATTGAAATGTAGAAATTTTTGCAAATTTATTAAAAACGAAACACTGAAATACTATATGGTCACAAGTATTCAGACTCTTTGCAGTGACACTCATATTTAACTCTCATGCTGTCCATTTATTCTAATCCTCCTTTAGATGGTTCTACTTCTTTACTGGAGTCCAGCTGTGTTTAATTAAACTGATTAGACTTGATTAAGAAAGGCACACACCTGTCTATATAGACCTTACAGCTCACAGTGCATGCAGAGAAAATGAGAATCATGAGGTCGAAGGAACTGTCTGAAGAGCTACGACAAAGAATTGTGGAAAGGCACAGATCTGGCCAAGGTTACAAAAGAATTTTTGCAGCACTAAGGGTTCCTAAGAGCACTGTAGCCTCCACAGTCCTTAAATGGAAGAAGTTTGGGACGACCAGAACCCTTCCTAGACCCAGCCATCAAGCCAAACTAAGCAATCATGGGAGAAGAGCCTTGGTGAGAGAGGTAAAGAAGAACCCAAAGATCACTGTGGCTGAGCTCCAGAGATGCAGTAGGGAGATGGAGAAAGTTCCACAAAGTCAACTATCACTTCAGCCTCCACCAGTCAGGACTTTATGGCAGAGTTAGTGCAAGACATATGAAAGCCCAAATAGAGTTTGCCAAAAAACACATGAAGAACTCCCAGACTGTGAGAAATAAGATTCTCTGGTCTGATGAGACCAGGATTGAACTTTTTGGAGTTAATTCTAAGCGGTATGTGTGGAGAAAACCAGGCACTGCTCATCACCTGCCCAATACAACTCCATCAGTGAAACGTGGTGGTGACAGCATCATGCTATGGGGGTGTTTTTCTCCTGCAGGGATAGGACAACTGGTTGCAGTTGAAGGAAAGATGAATGCTGCCAAGTACAGAGAGATCCTGGAAGAAAACCTCTTCCAGAGTGCCGAGGACCTCAGACTGGGCTGAAGGTTCAGCTTCCTACAAGACAATGACCCTCAGCACACAGCTAAAATAACAAAGGAGTGGATTCAGAGCAACTCTGGGACCATTCTTGACTGGCCCAGCTAGAGCTCTGACTTAAACCCAATTGAACATCTCTGGAGAGACCTGAAAATGGCTGTCCACCACCGTTCATCATCCAACCTGACAGAACTGGAGAGGATCTCTTCGGAAGAATGGCAGAAGATCCCCAAATCCAGCTGTGAAAAACTTGTTGCATCATTTCCAAGAAGACTCATGGCTGTACTAGCTCAAAAGAGTGCTTCTACTCAGTACTGAGCAAAGGGTCTGAATACTTACAACCATGTGATATTTCAGTGTTTCATTTTTAATAAATTTGCAAATTCTTTTACATTTCTGTTTTTTTCCGTCAAGATGGGGTGCTGAGTGTACAATGAGAATTAAAGTGAACTTTTTTGATTTTAACAAATGGCTGCAATGAAACAAAGTGTGAAAATTTGAAAGGGGTCTGAATACTTTCCGTACCCACTGTATGTTAAAGATCTCCTTCCACTGAAAACCTGTTTAACTTGCTCCTTTTGAAATACGGTGGGTCACCCCTAGTTACATACACAGGCTGCGCTTGCAAGTGGCGTGTCACCTCCTCTGGCTGTGTTTCCTATTAATAGAAACAATACAGAGAAGGGAGCAAATTTAGGTAAAGTCTTTCGCTTCCATGTCACATTGAAAAGGGCGTCGCCCACGTGGGTTTATACCCGCCCATGGGAAGGCAGGTAACCCTCCCCTCTGCACTAGAAGTGAAGACGGCACGACTGTAGCTGCGGGGTTGAGAAGCTATGTTAGCTAACTGTTTGCTAGCATGGTGGAACAAAGTCGTTTGTGTGCTCTGTTACACACACAGAGCGGGGGGAGGAGCTTCCATCATACATTCACGGGAGGGAGCCGATCAGAGACCCCTCATTTTTCACGTCATGGATATTCATGAGAAGGACCGGAAAAGCCTGTCATTTGACCACAAGCCACTCTTCTAGCATACAAATACAGCTGGAAACAAAGCAACCGGAAGGTTTTTTTTAAAAACAGAAACGACGCATAATGCATTCAATAATAATGGCGAACACAGCAATATTAATGAAATGACGATGGAAGTAAATCTTTAAGTAAAAGGCTTCTTTAGCTCCACTGCAA